>JAANYP010008360.1:0-135979 GCA_020465985.1 Centrapalus pauciflorus
GACTTAGAACTTTTTCCGAAGTGTTATGAATGCATCACTCGATGAAGGTGTTATGAATGATTATCAGAATGGGATAGATCTAGAGATGCAGAAGACTGCTCTAAATGATGAATCAGATTCTGAAGTTAGAAGTGACTAATTTAGCTTAGAAGGACCGTATAATCTAGGAAGACAATTCTGGGCTGAGGTGTTTGCAAAAATTGTCAGAAGAAAGGGTCGTACTGCAGATTTGAGAGGTTAGTCTAAGAGGTATTAGAAGCGCTGTGGTTCAAAGGAACGTGGACTAAGTTAGAGAAGCGATTCAGAATCATCAGTCATGGATAACGAGGAGAAAGGGTGATCTCGACATTCATTGTCATTAAAGCAAATAGTCTATCAAGATCAATGAACAAAAACTAGAAGCTATCGTCAAGGGGGAGTCTGTTGGTACATTCAGTGTGACGACAGCAGTCTAGTTTTGTTATTGATAAGACAAGTTCTTAGGTGATTTTAGAATACAAGGCTTGGCATTCGAATCTGTGGTAGATTCGAATGTAGCCATAGATTCGAATTGTTTAAGGCTTGGGATTCGAATCTGTGATAGATTCGAGTCTAGCCTTAGATTCGAATGGGGTAGATTCGAGTCTGTCAGATGGACAGATTCGAATGGGCCTTAGGCCAGATTCGAGGTTGGCCCACAACAGTCTCGAATCAGGGTCTATAATTAGGGATAGACTCGAATGATTAAGTGACTTTTTGCAGAATTCGTGAGGAATTGAGCAAGAGGCGATCTCGAGTTTATCAGCTAGGTGAGTCCCGTTTCGGAGAGAATTAGTACGTAGGATCGTTCGTGTGTCGTTCGTTCAGCGTCTAATAGTCTCCGTGTTCCGTTGGTTGAGAGTTGTCCGTCTAACCGTCAACGAGGATTCCGCACTCGTTCACGGATCCGCGTCTAGATAGATCTTGCAGTCGTAGACCTTACAAAACCTGGTCTTCAGATAAAACCTAAGCTACAGTGATTCTCCCTCAATAAAATAATCAATGATATAAAAATATGTCATTTTTGTGATTAGATTATATATATCGGTGGTAACTAATAAGGAAAAAAGAAATTAAGGATAAATATGAGTTTTTCATTCTCTTACTCTCTCATTGATCTGCTTCCAAGAGTATCATTTAATTATCCACCCTCTCTCTCCTTCATAATACCTCCTTAGAGAAAAGAAAACTATAGTCGTCATGTTTGTTTCTTTTCACCTCTCTTCACCTCTTCATCTTGAATCATGAACGAATATAATGCTTCCATTACCATTAGAGGGAAGGGAGTAGTGAAGTCGAAGGCTTCAGCCTTAGGCCAACTCAGAGGAGGCCGGCGGGCACATCACCCCCGGACCTCTGCCCCCTCTTCCTTCCACCCCTCCTCAGCTCACCTATCTGTCCACTGCTTCTATTATTTTTATTTTATATTATTTTTTTTTGATTTTTCACTTTATAAATATTCAACTCTCATATATTTCACTACCACACATTTCGATTTATACAGCTCTCAACTTATATATTACTCTCTTTTACTATTTTATTTTCGTTTTATTTTTATTGTGATGAATCCGTAATCGAGAAGCACATAATAACATTCGATCAAATCTCGTGGAACATATTGTAATTGTCCAAATAGCAAATTTAGACGACTAATTTGTATTTTTTTTATGTTTATCTAGTTTTTGTAATTTCAGTTTTTAGTTCGTAAGTTTTTATATTTTTTTCGTAATTTTGTTATGTAATCGTTTTTAATATTTGTAAAATTAATTATTTCATATTTAATTATTTAGTTATTTAATTAATTAAAATGAATTTCTTTTAAAAATATTAAGAAATATGGAAATGTTTAGAAATGTGGGTATTTCCAACTTAGAAATGTGGGAAAGATGGATAGAGAGAATCTGACGTGACGTTGATGTGAACAAAAAGATGAGAAGTGGGAAAGACAACCACTCCCATCACCCTTAGAGTTTTCCAAAAGATGAAGATGAAGTTTTCGTATATCATCATCATCTTTGTTCATCACCATCATCGAAAGTTTTGAAAATTCTCATTCATCATCATCACCTTTGTTTATCTTCTATGGTTTTTGAAGCAGGCTTCTTGAAGTGTGTTTTTCATCTTTTAGGATTTTTCATGTTTGACGCAAAAAAGAAAGAAAATAAAAATGATTTTGAAGCTTTCATCACAAACAAAGCCTGCAATCGTGGTTATGATTCTGTATTTTTTCTAAAGTTTGTAACAAATTTGAGGTAGTTAGTATAGATATTTAAAATTATGATTCTGTGTTTTTTGATTTTATTTTTTTAGTTTCAGATTGTATTCGATATTATATATGGAATACATAATATTCAATATAAAATATATGATATCCGGTTTATAATATTATTACCACACTCAACACAAACATTCTCATCTTCACCTAAATATTCACTTAAGTCTTCACCAACATGATAAAGAAACATGGTCATCGTACCTTGCTTTTTCACATATGATTTTCCTTAAACCACCACATTACATCATTTTACCAGGAACAAAGTAATAAACCCCATAAAATAGACAATCTGTTTCTTTATGTAAAAATGAAATCAGACCATGTAAACTCATGTTCCAAAAATCAACATTCCTTAGAATCTTAAAATCACCATAATCATAACTAAGTGGTTTCATTCAAAATATAACAGCATAATGAAGCTCCACATATATCATTTTACCACCGCCAGAACTCGATGACATCATCAAACACTCGTAATGGCATAGAATCGTCGCTTTTCAACATGATAGATACGAAATTGTACCAAGAATCAGTAGTCAACAACATATTTTGTAAGAAATCATTCAAGAAAGATTAGCACGTGCCTGAAACCCTCTTAGGATCGATGCTTGTTCTGTGTCACTTCACTCTAATGAAGAGAACGATTCCCGCTCATTTAATAGGAACCAGATAACTACACTTACCGATTGAGTAGGTTGCGCTGCTAATCTTGCATTAAAGGAGAGCAAACCAACAGTTTACTGCTTAATTTGTGACAAATTGTTAGACTTATTTTATCGTAAACAAGTATAGTGTTCAATATGTAATAATTTAATATTTATGTTCTCTTTCAGTAAGGGCTTTATTAATTAAGTCTATGGGCTTAAGCTTTTTAGGGTTTAACTTAAATAGTCTAGTCTAGGGTTTTATGTATGTAGCTCAAGGTACTGTCTTACTTGGAAGAGAGAAAACTTTTGTTCATCATTGTTCATCTTTGAAAGTTAATCTAATCATTCGGTTACCCTTATATTTATTCATCTTGTTCATTATTATAGTTTATGCTTGATTATTTGGGGGTAACAAGGGGTATCAAAGCTACAAGATTATTTTCGATTGATTTGAAATTATTTTCACGATTATTAATTTGTTCTAAGATTTTTTTTCAAGCCAAAATCGTCTTGTACATCAATCTGAATTTGCAAGCTATTTACTTTCGCAACTCAATTTGTTTACCTCATAATTCACAATTATTGACTTTTGCAAATTAGGTTTCATTCGCATCTTGTGTACTACGTCTCTGACTTCAAAATTTCAATTTGTGTTCAGAACATATTGTTTTTGCAATTTTGACTTTGCAATTTATATACAACATTTCGCAACATTCTGTTTTGCTTCAAAATTTATTTACAACATTTCGCAATTTGCATTATGCAGCATTTGCGTTTGGTTCGCATATTTTTTTCTCTTTAGTGGTGTCAAGGTGAGTCTTGGATGTATTATACTTAAGTTCCTCAGTTCTGTTTCTTTGTAAGGCTAAAAAAAAAAAAATTAAGTCTCAGATCTTTTTTTTTTGTGAGTCTTAATTGTTAATCTGTTAAGTCTCGGATCTTACGTTTTTTTCTGAGTCATAATTTTTTTTCCTTTAAGTCTCGGATCTTTTTTTGTGAGCCTTCATTTTTTTATCTTCGTAAGTTTCGGATCTTTGTTTTTGTGAGTCTTAATTTTTTTTATCTTCTTAAATTGGATCTTATTTTTTGTTAGTTAATTTTTTTAATTATATTCTTAAGTCTCGGATTTTTTTTAATCTTCTTAAAATACTTAGTTTATTTTATAGTCTCTTATCCTATTCTAAGTTTTGAACTCATTCCTAAACTAAGTCTCGTACCAACATTGAATTATTTTTTCATTATGTCAGAGTTCGTCAAAAATAAAATATTATTTTACCAAGTTTGATATTTTTTCTTTATTTATTTTTGTTTTGTCCGAGTTTGTAATTTTATTATATTAAGTGTGAGTTTGTTTTCTTTATTGATTTTTTTCTTTCTAGTTTATTTTTGTTTTCATTTTGACTCTAGTTCCATCAGCATTGAACTCGTTTCGTTCAAATACTCAAATAAATCTGTAATCTTCAAGATCCAATCAAGCATAAAATGTCAAAGATGTCTTTAGTTGAGAAGCAAGCGACAGTTCAAAGGCGAATGTTGAGCATGGCATTAGAGACGTACCTGATTATACGGACTCTACCCACTCTGAATCAGGACGTAAGGTACATTCTTCTCTTGATATTCAATATTGCAATGAAGTTAATGAGTTGAATCCCAAATTGTGTGCTCTTAATAACGTACTTCAAGCAGAAAAGGTTCAATCTAAAGTTTTTCGTGATAACTGGATGCATGAACATAATCTATTTATAAAACTTCTTTGGGAAAAAGCTAAGACTGGTGATGCGAATACTAATCTCAAAAGTTGTTTAACCATGACAAATGAGACTAAGGATTCATTGAAATTTGAGCTATCTGATCTTACAAAACGTTATGAGGTATTGCACTTTGAGAATATTGATAGCAAGAAAAAATTCAAAATGATTGAAAAGGAAAGAATTGATCTGTATGTCCGTATCAAAGAACTTGATGATAAATTTCTCAAACGCCGACAAACAGATTAAACCATTCACCTGAACAAGCCTAAGCAGACACGTTTTTATCACTCTATGGAAGGCATCGCTTTTGAAAATCCAAAAACTCTTCATAAAGTGTCGATGATATTGCCCACTCTGTATGATTTCAATTACATGATATGGGGATACAAAGCCATTTTCCATAAATCATCTGACGATGCTTTGAATCAAGAGGATCTTAACTGAAAAAACATAAAAAAAATACTCAAACCTTCATGGCCTATGAGCAACTGCCCAGAGCCCAATTCACTATGAGGGGCCCAAAAATATATATGTTAATACAGCCTAGCTGTCCAGTATTAGCTTATATGTTTTTTGCTTGATAAAAGATATAAACATTGTGTTGGTTCAGCTGGCAGTCATCATATCTTTGAATCCTAATGCTGAGGGATCGATTTCCATTTTATGCATTTTTACTTTATTTTATATCTCATCATTACCACTTGGATTTTCATCTACATATATGTAGGTCCCAAGAGGTTCCCAAAGTATATAGCTTTAAGCTGTAGAGGGGGGGGGTGAATACAGCTATTTAAAAACTACACACTATTTTCTTAATGTTTGTATGTATTATCAACAAATTGTTAATTACAAACAAGCTTGAATGCGGAAATGTTCAAGCTGAGATGACAGATTCACTAGTCTAAGACAGACTCAAACTAGTTAACAATGAATACTCTCACTAAGAAGCACTCACTGTGTTTACAAGACTCAGAGGAACAGCTTATGTAGAACAGCTTAGACACAAAGAAACTGTATTACACAATCAGACTTGCATGCATGAAAAACACACTTGCACGTTCACTCTTGGTTTCAGCACTTAGCTTATTTTGGCTTGCTTATTCTTTCTGACCTTAGAAGCTTCCTTTTATACTCTCTCAGAGGATCTAAGAGAAACTTCTTCATTGGACGGAATGAAAAAGGAGAAGTCTTGTTTGAAAAGACAACATAACTTTTCTGCACTTTTCTGAAAAGCAGACTTGTCTTCATATGTGCAGAACTTTTGTCTTTTCACTTTGTCTACTGTTGCATTGCCTTTAACTAATTTAGGAATGTCAACTTTGCGTCTTTCTTCCTTGTAAAGGCCTATTTTGATATAAGAAAAAGGTCTGTCACCCTTTTTCAAATATCCTTTTGTCTTCATGTTGCAGAACAGCGTGGGCAGGTTGAGCAGTTCTGTTTTCCACTTTGTCTTCGACTTTGTAAACTGATCTTGTAGCCAAAAACAATACATGATGACTTGGAAACGTATTCCATAAAGTGTTTAGCCTGTTCACAAAGAACAGGTTCTGTTCACAAAGAACAGAACACTTGAAAAGTGCCCAAGCTGCTCACCAGTGTAGAGCAGCGTAGACAGTTTATGTCCAGCCTGTTCAGCAGACAGAGCAGCTTGGACAAACTGTCTTAGTTGCAACACATGCAACATATAGAACAGCTTTAGACTGATATTGCAAATCATTTTCAGGCTTCAATAAGGCATATAACAGGCCTTACTTTCAACCTTTAAATGCATCAACAGGTTTGATTATAAATCTCCCCCTCAGATGTAGAACAGGTTTGACTGAGGCCTTTTTGTGCCTAACAATCTCCCCCTATTTGCAATAACCAGTCTAAGCTGGTCTTATCAAAAATCATTATATATTTTTACAGTACATTTTGCTGAATTGAAATTACAACATTACAGTAAAGTAAAAGATCAGTTTATATATACACTGATTCTTGATTACATACAACAACACATGTTTTTACAAGAGTACAACTAATGTACTAAAGTATTTTACAACTAATGTAAAAGAAAAGATTACAACTTATGTAATGATGTACAACTAATGTACAAAAGTATTTGGACTGTTTGTGTTGGGAGCAGATAATGGCAAGCCTGTCCAACTGATGGACAGCTTCCATTCTGCACCTACCCAGACGGTAGAAGGACTTCACTCCATTGGAGGGGGATCCTGGAACATCTTTTCCAGTTCATCTCTTGTATCCTCAAGTTCCTCAACTTCACTTCTGAGGACCATGAACTTGGGATCATTGAGCTCTCCTCTTTCATAGAAGCCTCTGAGCTGATCCCAGACGGCTGCTCTCCATTTGCTAGACTGCCTAAATGAAACTGCAAGTCTGAAGGCGGCAAGTTATCTCAGATAAACTTTGTACAGCTCTGAGGCTCTTTGGAAGCACTTCTTCTGAGTTAGGGGATCTACAAAAAATGCCCCCAGCTCAGGTTCTTCAATAATCTTGCCATCCTCAAACTCTATTCCTTTAGGCAAGCTATGATCAACTCCTTTCATTTCAATGGCATAGTCGCCCTGTTCAATCAGTGTAAGGAGTAGCTCCATCTCTGTGTCCTTCCTTGTCCTCCTGGCCTTTATTTTTGGATGTGTCACAAAGACACCTTCACTAACTTCCTTAGATATCAGGCCAAGATCCTTTACTCTTTCCATCAACTTCTTGACATATGCCCTGATTTGTTTAGCAGTTTCAGACTTTGATTCACTCAGGGCAACTGCCAGCTCAATCCACTCCCTGTATCCCATCTGTGCTACATCAGTGTGGTCATAAGTTTCCAATTCTGGGCCTGTTGCACCCATCCTTGTTATTTTAAGCTTCCACTGACTGCCTTTCCTTGATACAGGGACAGCTTTGACAATTGCTTCCTTGGCTAGCCTTCTTTCAGCAACATCATGAAACTTTTTCCTAGCCAAGTTGTCAAAGTGGTATTGAGCTCTTGCATGGGGTACTGTTGATTTGGTCACAGAGACCTGAGTACCTTTCTCTACTTCCTTCTCTTTCTCCCCTGCTGATTGTCTAGCAGCTTCCATTATTTTCTTTTGCACCTCCAAGGTAGACATTTTAATTTTCTTTGCTTCTTGGAGTGCAAAAGATTTAGCAGCTTTGGCAGATTCTTCTTCCTTTCTCATGACCTCTAGGGCTTGAAGTTGTTCTTCTCTAAACTCAAAATATTTGTGCATAGGAAGACCCATCTCTTTGGCCCTGGCCTTGTGGAATCTGATTTCAGTTTCTTTCTGCTGCATGGAATCATCAGCTGCCTTTTCTTTTCCTTTAGCTGCTGCTGTAGTGACAGCAGCCTCAGGAATTTCCTCTTCTTCTTCTTCTTCTTCAGTTAGAATTAAGTGCCTTCTTTTACTGCTAGGCCTGTCCTCAGGAATGACTTCCTCCCCCTTAGACTGAGCAGGGTTTGGAGAGACAGCCTGAGTAGGCAGAGCAGCTTGAGAGGCACCTTCAGCTGTACCTGTAAAAACATCTACTGGCTGATCAGTGTGAGTTGCAGACACTGGTATCTCCTTAGGAGAAGAAGTTTTCTCCCACTTAGACTTAGTCTTCGAGGCAGATGACTTCTCCCCTTTGAAGGAGATGAAGCAGCGACTTCAACACCTGGTCTGCCTGAAGACACAAAGTCAGCAGGCTTGCCAGCAGGTTTAGTAGAAGGTTTAGGACCAACAAGGCTAGTCACTAGAAAGCCAAGTTATCATTCACCTCTGTAAGCTGGGAAAGACAGGTCTGAAGAGAAGAGGAGTGGGAATCAACAAGGGTTGTAAGCTTAACAATATTTTCCCTGTCAGACGCTGTGAACAGCAGAGTTTGCAGCTGTGCAAGATGAAGTTCTAGAGAATCTTGCACATCAGCAAGATCTGATGACACAGAGTTTGAAAGGGAGCCAATTAGAGTTTGTAAGCTAGCCAGAGTGGCTGGAAGAGTAGAGGTGCAAGAAGTGAGAAGTGATGACAGGTGTTGAGAAATTGTTGTCATTGAGGACACAGAGTCGTGCTGTATGGAAAGAATAGAGGAGAGGGAGGTGGACACATCATGCAGCTGAGCAGTGAGTGCTAACAGCTGTGGAGAGTGATCAGGCTGTGGAGTGGTAGGGAAAGAGGCTTTGAACGAATCAAAGAACCCCTGAAGCTGTGCAGACACAGAGTCTGATATGATGGAGGGGAGAGAAGACATAGAGGATTCTATAGAACTAACTTTGTTGGTCAGCAATGAAAGCTGATCCTTCAAAGGCAGGTCTTTAGGAGATGGAGGGGTATGGGTAGATTGTTTTGAGTGGGTAGATGGAGAAGATGATGATGAGGCTGGTGTTTGAGGATGAGATGGAGATGGAAGAGAAACTTTTGAAAGAAGCTCCATAGCCTGGGCAAAAGTTAGACGGCCCAGGGTGGAGGGGTCAAGGGGTCCTTCAGCAGCGGCTGTAGCTGCATCACCAGGAGAAGGGGTTGGTGTTGAGGGCCTTTCAGATGTTGCTTGTGCTGCAACATCCTCATGAAGGCCAGTGATGGTTCCCTCTGCAGTGCCTTGGTTTAAAGGCACCTCATCATTGGGAGATGGGATATGCATTTCAACATCAGCAGTGGTGAAACCTGCTGATGGAATTTGCATGGAGGGAGCAGCCTCACCAGAGGGATGGTGTGATCCCTAAGGTTCATCAGCTTGGGTTGTTGGTCCCTCAGCAGCTGTTTGGTGTAGAACAGCTGTATCATGGAGAGCAGAAGTTTGAGGCTGAGCTGCTGATTGGTCTATACCAGCAGCGTGGGCACCTCGTGCAGACTCAGGGTGTGAGGAGATTTTAGTGGGGGACAGTGTGGACACAGTATGGAGTGGATAGGACTCCTGTCTTTCAATATCCTCACCCAGTTGGGAGGCTGGGATAGATGATGTGGGTATCTCCATTTGTACAACTGGTTCCTGTTGGGAGGAACCAGAGGGTCGAGGCTGACTCTGGGTAGACTCAGATTGGAGTGAAGCAGGCTCCAAAGTGGCTGAACCTGCTCCCAAAATAGGAGAGGCAGCAGGGGTTGCTTCTTTTTCAACTGAACCCTGTTGAGAGGGAACAGAGGAGGTGGTTGGTTTTGCTGATTTCTTTTTGGAGATGGATTTTCTGTGATAGAGGATGGATGGAGTGGGTGATTGGGGAGAGGAAATGAGAGGTTCAGACTGGACAGGTTTTGAGACTGGGTCAGAAACAGGTGGGTTGGCCTGTTCCATAGTCTCAGATGCCACAGAGGCACCAGCCACAGAGGCTTCAGGCTCAACAAATGAACCAGGGTGAGGAGCCTGCTCCTCCTCAGCCACAGAGGCTAAAGGAACAGACTCAGGCTGAGCTGTTTTGGCCTTCTTTTTCACAGGCCCAGCTTCAGTTGCCAGGGTCCTTTTAACAAGCTTGGACCTGGCTTTGGATTTTGTTACGGGAGCAGCAGCTTCTGGATCCACCCTCACAGTAGAGGGTCCTTCCACCAAACCTAACAGCCTCCTCATTGGTGTGGATAGAGGAGGCTCATTTTGCAGGACTGGAGTATAGAAAACTCTATTCCCTATAACTGGGAATGCATCAGTCTTAAGTAGAGGCTGAGAGTTATAGATATGCTCACCACAAACGTGTCTGAAGATGAGGCTCAGAAACCTGGGATATCGAACAGCAGCTGGTCTTGACTCTTGCTGCACCAGGTTCCTCAAATTTACAAAAATCCATTTGGCCATGTCCATGGTAGTTCCATCCACAAGCTGCAGAACTACAGGGATTTCATCACGGCTCAGTTGGTCAAAGGAACCAACTTTGCTGCTGAAACACATCACCACAGAGGCGAATAAGAAGCTGTAGGTAGGAGAGAGGTCCTTCCTGAACAGTGTTGCTCCAACTTTTGGTTCTGCTACACCACAGAAGTGCAGCAGATTCTTCATCTGTTCATCTTCAGGCTGTGGTCGATCATATTGTTCAACCACAGGGAGTCGAAGAACTTCCCTGAGCAGATGAGTGTTGATCTCAATGGTCTGAGTCCCATTGAGTATGGTGCCCTTGATGACTTTGGTTTCTGGGATGTAGGCACAGGTATACCAGAACTCATACACCATCTCCTGGTACAGGACACCAGGAGATGCAGTCATCGCGTGGTTCAACGGATGAACTTTCAAAAACTCCACCATTTGGTCATAACCTTTTCCCACATAGTTTTTGGGAATGGTTAGGTTAGCAATGTAGTTGGTGGGCTTGATGGTCAGCATTGTGGTGATTGATGAGTGTTTGACAACATCATCACCAACGAATACTGGAAGAAAGGGATTAGGTCTGTGAGCCATTTGGAGAGTTTTGAGGTTTTGAAGAAGCAAAAGACACTTAGTCGGATTTTAGGGTTCTTGAGGATTTCTGGAAATGATGAAGAAAATGAAACAGTAGTTTGGTATTTATAGGATTTGAATGTGAGTGTGTATGAGAGAGAAGATTTTGGGCGGTTTGATTTGAAAAAGTCGTTAACGGAAAACGGAACGGTTGTCCATGTCAGACCGTTTGTCAGACCACTTGATTTCTTTTTAATCACTTACACACGTAATCCACATTATCCGCAGTAATTAAGTTGAATAAAATATTAATTAAGTAACTTAATCTTGAAGAAAGGTAATTAAAATTTTTGGTCTAAGCTGTTGGTCAACCCTGTGATGACCAAGGTCATTATAAGCTGTTCAAGCTTCAAGCTGTTCATCTTTCAAGCTGTTCCTTCAGCCTGCTCTCTTTTGTAAGAGCATGGTTGTGTTCAACAGGTGAACAGGTTACAAGAGAAAAACTTGTAAGACAGTGTGAAGAAATGAACAGGTTGAGAATTGAACCATCAGAGCAGGCTGGACGAATAAACTGATTTTGTTCAGCCTGTTGTATGCTCAAGCTGTTCAAGTTTTTCAGACAAATGACTAAGTACAGAACATGTATAACCTGTTCTGTCTAAGCTGTTCTGAGAAACTTGAGTAGTGTGAAACATACAGATTTTTAGACCATTGAGAAACACTTAGTCACTCTTGTTTAACATGCCCAGCTTGCTGACAAGGTAATTAAACCTTGTTTCATCCAGAGGTTTGGTGAAGATGTCTGCAAGCTGTTCATTTGTGGAAATAAAACTTACCTCCACATTACCTTTCTGAATGTGATCCCTGATGAAGTGATGTCTGACTTCAATATGCTTTGTTCTTGAATGAAATACTGGATTGTTGGAGATGGCTATGGCACTTGTACTATCACACAGAATAAGAGTTTTCCTATACACAAGACCATAGTCTTCAAGCTGATGCTGCATCCACAGAATCTGCCCACAGCAGCTTCCAACAGCAATGTACTCAGCTTCAGCAGTAGAAGTGGACACTGAGTTCTGCTTCTTGCTACTCCAACTGATCAATTTTCCACCAAGGAGTTGACATCCACCTGTTGTGCTTTTCCTATCTAACCTGCAGCCTGCAAAATCAGAATCTGAATAGCCTGTTAGTTCAAGGCTTGAGTCTTTGGGATACCAAAGACCCAAACCTGGTGTACCCTTCAGGTATCTGAAGATTCTTTTAACAGCAGCTAGATGAGATTCCTTTGGATCAGCTTGTAACCTAGCACACAGACAGGTGGCAAACATAATATCATGTCTACTAGCAGTTAAGTATAGCAAGCTCCCAATCATGCCTCTGTAAGCTGTTACTGAAACAGCTTTGCCACTGGCATCAGCATCCAATTTTACATTGGTTGCCATTGGGGTTTTAATAGGAGAACTTTGATCAAATTTGAACTTTTTCAATAGATCTAAAGTGTACTTTCTTTTATTTATAAAAATTCCAGTTGAGGTTTGTTTAACCTTTAATCCTAAAAAGAAAGTAAGTTCTCCCATCATACTCATTCCATACTTGGATTTCATGAGTAATGAAAAATTCTTGCACAACTGCTCATTTGTAGAACCAAATATTATATCATCCACATAAATTTGAACAAGCATAATGTCAGATTTCACTTTCTTTATGAACAGTGTAGTATCCACTTTACCTCTGGAATACCCATTGCTCATAAGGAACTCAGTAAGAGTGTCATACCAGGCTCTAGGGGCTTGTTTGAGACCATAGAGAGCTTTGTCCAACTTATAGACAAATCCTGGGTGTTGTTCATTTTCAAAACCTGGAGGCTGCTTGACATAGACTTCTTCTTGCAGCTTCCCATTCAAAAATGCACTCTTCACATCCATTTGAAATACCTTAATGCTCTTATGAGCAGCGTAGGCTAGATACAAACGAATTGCTTCTAGCCTGGCCACAGGAGCAAATGTTTCATCATAATCAATTCCTTCCTCCTGTCTGTAGCCCTGAGCAACCAGTCTTGCCTTATTTCTAATGACATGACCTTGCTCATCCATCTTGTTCCTGAAAACCCATTTTGTGCCAATTATAGTTTTACCTTTAGGAGCCGGGACCAGCTTCCATACCTTGTTTCTCTCAAACTGATTGAGCTCTTCCTGCATGGCAGTGATCCAATTGGCATCTTTTAATGCTTCATCCACCTTCTTTGGCTCCATCAGTGAAACAAAGCTAGAGAACATACAAAAGTTCCCTAAGCTGTCCCACCGAGTTTGTATCCCTTTGTTGATGTCACCAATTATTTGATCATTGGGGTGACATCTGATCCACTTAGGATCATTTTTCAATGATGATTCTCCTGAGTTGTTAACATCTTCAGTAGGTCCTGTTGAACAGTTCTCAAGATTTTCAGACACACTGTTGTCTTGAGCCTGTTCACTTGTTGAACATGTCTGATCACTGTTGAACATATCAGCAGAGGAACTGGTAAAATCAGCATTGATAGGTTCTGGACATGCAGTTGTAATTAAGTCAGTACATTTATTCACACAGGGTGTTTTGACATAATCATCATCATGTCCATCATGATTAACAGGTTCCACACTGGGTGTAGTGGAAGCTTTTGAGTCCTCTTCATTGTTTGAATGCATCAAATCATCAAAGTTAAGTTCTCCTGAAACTAATTCAGGAACAGCTTTGGTGGAAGCATTCTTGGACTCTTCAAAGGTGACATTGATAGATTCATCTATCACCTTTCTTTTGTTGTTGTATACTCTGTAGGCTTTGGAGATAGCAGAGTAGCCAACAAACACACCTTCATCAGCTTTAGGTTCAAACTTTGACAGCTGGTCCCTTTGATTCAGAATGAAACAGGGACATCCAAACACATGGAAATAACTGACATTTGGCTTCCTCCCTTTGAGCAGCTCATAGGGAGTCTTGTTGAATCTTTTCACCACTAAGGATCTGTTTTGGGTGAAGCAGGCAGTGTTAACAGCTTCAGCCCAAAATGATGAAGGTAAACCTGATGCACACAGCATGGTTCTGGCAGCTTCAATGAGAGTTCGGTTTCTCCTTTCAGCAACTCCATTTTGTTGAGGAGTTCTTACTGCTGAAAAGTTTTGAGTGATTCCTTTCTCTTCACAGAAGTCTTCAAGAGTACTGTTTCTGAACTCAGTACCATGATCACTTCTAAGCTGCTTTACTTGGGCAGAGTTCAGCATTTCCATCTTTTTGACAAATCCAATAATCTCTCTAGCAGCCTCTCCTTTGCTCTTTAGAAAGATCACCCATGTGTACCTGGAGAACTCATCAACCATTACTAGAGTGTATCTTCTTCCTCCTAGACTTGGGACATTAACAGGTCCAAACAAGTCCATATGGATTAAGAAGAGTGGAGTATCAATAGAGAAATTATGTTTGGATTTAAAAGATGTTTTCCTCTGCTTGCCTTTCTCACAAGCTGTGCATAATCTATCCTTAGCAAAAGTCATAGAAGGCAAACCTGTCACCAACTCTTTCTTACACAGTTTGTTGATGTTCTTGAAGTTCAGATGTGACAGTCTTCTGTGCCATAGCCAGTTTAGATCAGCATTTGTTCTTGTGAGAAAACAGGTTTCAGTTGTGGGGTCAGCATGAATGCATATTTCCACAACATATTTAACCTTTTCTTTCGTTGAGCACATAGCAACAACTTTTGCCTTTTGGGGATCCAATATGTAACCCCAGGTGCTCATCAAAGTTAACCTTGTAGCCAGCATCACACACGTTGAAGTACACTGTGTATGACTGACTTGAAAGGTTGTAGGTCAAGTCTTAGGGCCAGCTATAAATTCAATCTTAGTAGGTCTACTCCCATATGGCAAAGGTGTGTGTGCATAATCACGTCTGGCCAACGGGAAAGCAGAAACCAGCTTTAAGAGTTCCTATTATACACAACGCAGTAGAGTCCTTGTACATTGTCACAAAGGTGACTTTGGCCCTTTTCAGGCCTTGATTCAGCTCAGACAATTTTACAACCTGTCATGTGCCCGTTGAGCAAAGCCCACTGCCAAAGTACCAAGCTGGGAAGGTTGTTTTCCATGCAGAGTGATAAGAGAATTATTTATCATTTTTAGGGAACTCATCACAGAGGATTGAGATTCTCCTAACTTCATCAACAGTTGTTGATGGACTTGAAATATCCACACTAATATTCCCTATTTGAATGGTATCAGCTTGAATACCACTTTCAGTGACTGTGACATTTCCAACACTGCTTGTAACAGCTGTGGTGGAAACAGCAGAGTCAACAGGCCTCATGTCCTCAGATTCAGGACAATCCTTGGCCAGATGTGTCTTCTTCCCACATTTGTAACATTTTCTCTTTTTAGGGTTTTTGGAAGAAGATCTTTCAGAAACACATTCTGAGTTATTTTTGTTGATTCTTTCAGCAGTTTTAGCAGTTTTATTACTTTTTGTTGAATCAACAGCTTGAGTGGATAGTTCAATAGCCACAGCTTTGGCTGCCTCTTCTTTCCTCTTTTTAGGAGGATAGATGTCAAAGACAGGGAGCTTGATTGGCTTTTGAGCTTCCACAGGTTTGAGAAACTTATTCCCAATTATCTCAGTTTGAGCAATGGCTTTGCCTTTGCCCCTACTGGATTGTGATTTATGCTGCCTATCAGCATACTCACTGTGTCTGGTTTTGAAAAGCTTATTCTTATTTAAAACCAGTTTACCACTATGATTTGAAAACTTATTTGAAATCACAGCAGTTTTGTTTTCAACATGAGACTTACCCTTGTTGAAAACAGGCTGCTTACCTTTTGAAAACTTGTTTTCAAAGTGTTTAGCATCAAAAGGATTAACATGCTTTTTACCATCAGCTTTGGACTCAGAACCTGTTTTGTCAACAGGTTTAGTATCCACAACTTCAGTTTGGACATGTTTTCCTTTCTTTTGCTTGTGTGAACCAGCAGAGCACTTAGCAGGCTGACTTGATGGAGAACAAATTCCAACATCAGCTTTTGAGCTAAGTTCACACAAGCTGTCAGTGTTTTGAGGCCTGACAAACCTATTTGTTGAGATTAGTTTACCATTCACATTTTGAATGAATGTGTTTGGAAGTTCACCAAGAGTGGATAAATCTTCTTTCAGATTATTGATCTCAACAATGGAAGCTGCTGTGTCAAGATCCCCTCCAAGATAGGCTTGGATTTGTGCAGGGATCTGTTGACTTATACAATGGCTGACTTTTTGTGCAGATTGGCACCAAGAGTCAACTATCTTTTGAAGCTTAGCATGCTTTATATCTGTTTCTCTCTTTTCTTCCAGTAAAATAGAGTTGATGTGTTTTAATTCATCAAGCTCAGTTTCCAACTTATGGAAACTGTCCAGTTTACTGGATTTAGTTTTAAGATCAGTTTTAAGCTTAGAGATTTCAGATAGTAAAGCATCATGCTTCTCAACAGCAGCTTTTAGATCAACAAGCATATATTCAAACATTTTAACTTTTTCTTCAGAACTGTAAGCCATAAAATTTTGTACCTTATACATCATAGTAGGATTCCAGTTCTCTAAGCTGCTGAAGGCTTCAGCTTCAGCCATATCTTGTTTGAAGCTGCTTGTTGATGGGACATCAGTGTTGGCCACCAGACATTGATTGTCTTCTTCATCAGATGATGAATCAGAGTCCTCCCAGTCACATGTCTCTGCCATGAGTCCCTTTTGGCGATTGGAAGACACTGAGTTTTCCAATTTCCTTAGCTTAGCCATGGCCATAAGGTACTTAACCCTATAACCATCATCCTTGTTTGTCTTGTATGGTTTGGATGACTGACCAACAGCTTTTGACACACAATCAGCAGCTATATGGCCAGTTTTGCCACATTTGAAGCACTCAGCCTTGGATTTATCAAATGCCTTCTTTTTGCCAGCACCTGAACTTCCTTGCAGCATGTTTCTTCCAAACCTTTTCTTGTTGAACCTTTTGACAAGCATAGCTATCATTTGCTCATCATCTTGTTCAGCAAGATCTGCAGTATCTTCTTCATCTGACACCTCCTCCTTGTCATCATCCTGTTGATCAGGTTGAGTGAACACATCACTCACCTGATTTACAGGCTGTCTCACATTAGCCACAAAGGATGCACCTCTTTTGGACATTTCCAAGGCATTTCTCTTTTGTTGACTTGACTGTTCATCATTCAGTAAGGATCCATACAGATTGACCAGATCCATACTTCTGATAGTACCTGAGTTCCTTAGAATTGTTGAGAAGTAATTCCACTCTTCAGGTAGAATGTCCAGAAATTTATTCACCAGGGTAAGACTATCCTTAGTGATCCCAACAGCCTTGAGATCATTCACTAGAGCAGTAAACCTGGTGTAGGTTTCAGTGAGAGTCTCCTTTGGTTTAGCAAAGAAGAGTTCATACTGTCTAACAAGATTGTTGATCCTGTTGTCCAGTGTGATTGTGGGTCCATCATAGACGGTACACAAAGTATCCCACATCTCTTTTGCTGTCTTCATTTTCTCAACCTGTTTGAACACATCATCAGGAAGAGAAATGACCAGGTTGTTCCTGGCCTTTGCATCCAGAGCCACCAGTCTCTTGTCTTCATCAGACCATTGAGCTTTAGCTTTCTCAAAGGTCCTGATTTCAGGAGCAGCTCCTTCAACCGCTGGAGTTATTGTAGTAACAGAGGTTGGCACATAGGGACCCTCCATCACTATCTCTGGTAGTTGTACATCCAGATTCTCTAAATAGAGCATCATTCTGCACTTCCAACCAGAGAAGTTTTGATGATTAAATTTTGGAGGTTTGCCCATAGAGCCATTGTCATAGTAAGAGGAACCTGCAGCACTGTTGTCCATGGAAACTTGGGAGAATGAGAGATCTAGAATGACACACACTCTAAACTGCTCTGATACCAGTTGTAGGTCCCGAGAGGTTCCCAAAGTATATAGCTTTAAGCTGTAGAGGGGGGGTGAATACAGCTATTTAAAAACTACACACTATTTTCTCAATGTTTGTATGTATTATCAACAAATTGTTAATTACAAACAAGCTTGAATGCGGAAATGTTCAAGCTGAGATGACAGATACAACAGTATATTCACTAGTCTAAGACAGACTCAAACTAGTTAACAATGAAAACTCTCACTAAGAAGCACTCACTGTGTTTACAAGACTCAGAGGAACAGCTTATGTAGAACAGCTTAGACACAAAGAAACTGTATTACACAATCAGACTTGCATGCATGAAAAACACACTTGCACGTTCACTCTTGGTTTCAGCACTTAGCTTATTTTGGGCTTATTCTTTCTGACCTTAGAAGCTTCCTTATATACTCTCTCAGATGATCTTAGAGAAACTTCTTCATTGGACGGAATGAAAAAGGAGAAGTCTTGTTTGAAAAGACAACATAACTTTTCTGCACTTTTCTGAAAAGCAGACTTGTCTTCATATGTGCAGAACTTTTGTCTTTTCACTTTGTCTACTGTTGCATTGCCTTTAACTAATTTAGGAATGTCAACTTTGCGTCTTTCTTCCTTGTAAAGGCCAATTTTGATATAAGAAAAAGGTCTGTCACCCTTTTTCAAATATCCTTTTGTCTTCATGTTGCAGAACAGCGTGGGCAGGTTGAGCAGTTCTGTTTTCCACTTTGTCTTCGACTTTGTAAACTGATCTTGTAGCCAAAAACAATACATGATGACTTGGAAACGTATTCCATAAAGTGTTTAGCCTGTTCACAAAGAACAGGTTCTGTTCACAAAGAACAGAACACTTGAAAAGTGCCCAAGCTGCTCACCAGTGTAGAGCAGCGTAGACAGTTTATGTCCAGCCTGTTCAGCAGACAGAGCAGCTTGGACAAACTGTCTTAGTTGCAACACATGCAACATATAGAACAGTTTTAGACTGATATTGCAAATCATTTTCAGGCTTCAATAAGGCATATAACAGGCCTTACTTTCAACCTTTAAATGCATCAACAGGTTTGATTATAAATCTCCCCCTCAGATGTAGAACAGGTTTGACTGAGGCCTTTTTGTGCCTAACAATATATCATTTATTACTTTATATCAATATACTAGCAATCAAATTTAATATTTATACTTTTGTTTTTCAATGAGTTTGATTTTTTTTATTTTTTTATCAGGTGGTTTATGTTTTTAATTATACGACTATTAAAAATACTAATCAGATATGTATTTATTTATTGGGATGTTATTTATTACTATTTATATTATGAATCATTTAAAATTTAAACTTTTTATTCTCAATTTACTAATAAAAATATAATTTAATATTGTATGCAATTTTTGCCCATTTTATAATCATACGAATAGAAAGTATAGCGTTTTTTTCTCAATAGTATTTAATAGTAACTTTTTTATACGAATTTTGCTTTTGTATATAGAGGGCCTCTTTTAAGTATATGCCCCGGGCCTCAAAAATGATAGGAACGGCACTGACGGAATAAAAGTTATTCATCTAGAGAAGCAACTTTAGATGATGATTATTTCTACAGTTACTCAGAAGAGGAAACGAATGCTAAACTGTTGGCTCTCGTACCTCACCCATATGTTCCTACCCTTGTGTTAGAACAAGAAATTGTTGTTTTAGAAAAGCAGTTGAAACAATCTAAAAAACAAGCGTCTGAATACCATGATGCTCTTATTGAGAAGTGGTGAAGTATTAGAGTGAAATAATTGAATATGCAGCTCAAGTTATTCATTACAAAGGGTTGTGTAATGATATTTTAAATGCTTTCCAAAGAAACCGAAAACCCAATCCTTCATAAACCAACATGAATGCTGAAAGAGAAGTTAGCGAAGCGTATGAGTTGTCTGAAAAGGATAGAGTCGATTTTCATAGAAAAGATAACTAATATGATGAGGCAAGAAGAGTGTTTTCAATACGTGAACAGAGTTTTAAAATAGACTCTAAGGTCTTTAAAAGTGAAAGAGATAAACTTCTTGACATAATCAAAGACTTAAAAGTCAGATTTCAAAGGCCTCAAAAGTTTCTGATCAAAAAACAAATGCTCCTAAACAGAAACATCTTCTTGAGATCAAGAAGGGCAAAGAAAAGTTAGAAGTTCTAATCAAGATTTACAACAGTGAATCTTCTAAATCTGATTTCAAAAGAGCTTTAAGGAATTCAATATACTCTTAAAATAAGAATACAGGGAATTCCCAAATGCCACAAAAGATTCGAAAATAAAAAACAAGCATAACTGGTTCTCTAGTCGTAACGACTCTAACTTCTCGTCAAGTTCATATACTCCTGTGAAAAATCATTTTGAGAATCAAATGGTATCACAACCATTCATTTATGTTTCTCATGTTAGAAAGAATGGCAATGTTGTAGTAGATGTTAATCAAAAGACTGCTTCATGTGATGCTTCGATGTCACATAAACCTGTTTTCAAATACTCTTTTCAGCAGCTTTTTAATTTGCGTCTTACTAAACGTGTCATTCTTCTCATGTAATGAATCGTTGTGTCTCCAAAGCTAGGCATAAGTCTATGAAACTTCATGTTCATAAGTGTGAACGAAAAGGTCCCACGTTCACTCTCCGCTAGGTACCTAAGCATGTCATAAAGGAACCGAACTAGAAATGGTTGCCAAAGGCAAAGAAGAAGGTAATAACTCAAAGATGGGTACCTAAAGCTAACCTGACTGGTCCCAAATTCCAATGGTACCAAAAGTTACATGATTGTTTTGCAGGTAGATGGCTCCTGTTGATCACTCAGTTCAGGTGTATATCTTCAAAGCGATGGATCCTGTTCATTCTAGTTCAGGACCCGTGCTGCAAAAATATGGTTTCTGTTCGCTTCAATACAGATACCGGGCATCAATGTCATGGCTTCTACTTACTTCATAGTAAAACCTGGTCTTCAGATAAAACCTAAGCTACAGTGATTCTGAAACTCCCACCCTGACGTGCATATCAATATATTTGTTCAACATCACGAGCGAAACGACAACAGGGAGCATAGATTTCTTATTTCTTGTGCTTCTACTTTTTGTTGACTGATATTTGTTCTTATCTGCAGGGGGAGTTTGCATCTATGCATTATCAAAGAAAATATTCTTGGCTTTTCACTCTTCCAGTATGCAAGTTTGTTAAGGAAAACATGTTTTTGTGCATACTTGTATGGGGTGTTTTTGATTAAAAAAAAAATTTTGTCTACCTTTAGTGATGTAAACTGTTTTGAATTTGATGTGATCATCATTTAAGGGGGAGTAAATTTTTCTTGGGGTATCATTATGAGAAGATCAGTTGAAATTCACTTCTATTTGGATCTCATTTCATTCTTATTTACTTCATTCAGATCAATCTCTGTATTCCCTGATATTTCATATCTCCTTGAATCCTGAATCTCATTCAAATCAGATTTCGTTCATTCGGAATTAACTAATTTTGATTATTTTTTATTCATCCACTCCTCTCCATTCCTTTCTAATTCATTTCACTGAGTTAATTCTCATAATGCCAAAGCATTTTTTTGAGCATTCTATGCTAGCTGCAATTCCAATAACTCAAAGTTCATTATCTTTAGTAATATCTGTTGACTCCAATGCACCATATGAGCGTATAGGCAAATATATCACTCCTATGGTCTACCCCGAACCGGATGACCAACCCTTGGAGTAATCCTTCCAACAAATGAGAGGTGAGGGTATTATAGATCCAGTTAAGAAGGATCAAACATAGCGTCGTGTTGATCAGGTCGAACAGAGGTAAAATTGAAATGATAGGGGTATTTATGAAAGGAGATGGGGGTGCATCAAATCTTGCTATACTGATAATAGTGAGTCGAAGGGAGCATTAGTTGAAAAATGATATTGAGAACTTAAGAGGAGAGAAAGGATTAAAAGAAAATAAAATCCTATCCTAACTCAAATTTATTGGGATTCCTACATATACTATTAAATCTTATTCGTTCAGATTTGGTAATGAAGAAGACGTCATGGACCCAGTGACGCAAGCATTGAAGCTACTCAGTTGTTTCTCAAAAAGCTACTATTTCATTTCTCACGGAGATTAACCTCATATGCTATCGATTTCTCATTTGGAGGTAATTGATATTGAAACAAGAAAACATCTGCTCCGGTCTCTGAATTTTATTTGATTGCACATTGTATCTAGATCTTATTGATTATACACGTCTTAGGACACTTATCGAGTCATATCTGTGTGAAATAATTTGTTTGTCTATTGTGACAAAGTCAGAACAACTAGTGGTTCTTACTCTAAGTATTTCACAATGATTAGTTGGAAATCCTATCAGTGTTAACATCAATTCAGCGTTGAACGTATGTCACATAGTTTTCTTTAACTATTGTGACAACAAGAAACCTAAGTGGTCATGGTTTTTATATTTCTATCTAATTTGGTTATAATGTCATATGTTGCAAAGCCTAATGACATTTTAAGATGATAAAGAGCAGGTATACACATTCTGAGAGGGAGTAAGCTACTTGCCAAGGATACCTGAAAGGTCTACATGATAATCAAGATTCTTTTAATCATCATGAGGGGGAGATCACTAGAAGCATAAAAGTTTAAGGAGATGATGGAAGATATTCAAGGGGAGCAGAGCTAATTTGAATGATTCCATGTTCGGTTGAAGAATCTAGGGGGAGAGAGATATCAGAGAAAAGCTTCAAGAGCTCTAAAGTTTCAAAGCTTCAAGTGTTCCAAGTTAAAACTTAAAGGTGAACCTGGAAGCTGTCCAAGTCTAAAGTAAAGATCATCAAAAGGGGAGATTGTTTATCAGAAGATAAAGCTTATCTTGAAGGATCCAGAATTGATCACAAAGGGGGAGATTGTTAGCCTTATTTTATTGTAATCAAGTCTAGGGTTCAGTATGTAATAATTTAATATGTATGTTCTCTTTCTGTAAGGGCTTTATTGATTAAACCCATGGGCTTAAAACCCTTTTAGGGTTTAGCTTAAATAGTCTAGTCTAGGGTTTTATGTGTGTAGCTCAAGGTGAAAAAGTGTGTAGCCGTCTTACTTGGAAGAAAGAAAACTTTTGTTCATCATTGTTCATCTTTGAAGGTTAATCTAATAAATTGGCTACCTTTATATTTATTCATCTTGTTCGTTATTATAGTTTATGCTTGATTATTTGGGACTAACACAAATCCTGCTCGATTGCTATAAACAAAAAGTGTAAAGTATGTTGCTATTTTAAGCAATTCTCCCTCAATAAAATAATCAATGATATAAAAATATGTCATTTTTGTGATTAGATTATATATATCGGTGGTAACTAATAAGGAAAAAAGAAATTAAGGATAAATATGAGTTTTTCATTCTCTTACTCTCTCATTGATCTGTTTCCAAGTGTATCATTTAATTATCCACCCTCTCTCTCCTTCATAATACCTCCTTAGAGAAAAGAAAACTATAGTCGTCATGTTTGTTTCTTTTCACCTCTCTTCACCTCTTCATCTTGAATCATGAACGAATATAATGCTTCCATTACCATTAGAGGGAAGGGAGTAGTGAAGTCGAAGGCTTCAGCCTTAGGCCAACTCAGAGGAGGCCTGCGGGCACATCACCCCCGGACCTCTGCCCCCTCTTCCTTCCACCCCTCCTCAGCTCACCTATCTTTCCACTGCTTCTATTATTTTTATTTTATATTATTTATTTTTGATTTTTCACTTTATAAATATTCAACTCTCATATATTTCACTACCACACATTTCGATTTATACAGCTCTCAACTTATATATTACTCTCTTTTACTATTTTATTTTCGTTTTATTTTTATTGTGATGAATCCGTAATCGAGAAGCACATAATAACATTCGATCAAATCTCGTGGAACATATTGTAATTGTCCAAATAGCAAATTTAGACGACTAATTTGTATTTTTTTTAATGTTTATCTAGTTTTTGTAATTTCAGTTTTTAGTTCGTAAGTTTTTAAATTTTTTTCTTAATTTTGTTATGTAATCGTTTTTAATATTTATAAAATTAATTATTTCATATTTAATTATTTAGTTATTTAATTAATTAAAATGAATTTCTTTTAAAAATATTTAGAAATGTGAGTATTTCCAACTTAGAAATGTGGGAAAGATGGATAGAGAGAATCTGACGTGACGTTGATGTGTACAAAAAGATGAGAAGTGGGAAAGACAACCACTCCCATCACCCTTAGAGTTTTCCAAAAGATGAAGATGAAGTTTTCGTATATCATCATCATCTTTGTTCATCACCATCATCGAAAGTTTTGAAAATTCTCATTCATCATCATCACCTTTGTTTATCTTCTATGGTTTTTGAAGCAGGCTTCTTGAAGTGTGTTTTTCATCTTTTAGGATTTTTCATGTTTGACGCAAAAAAGAAAGAAAATAAAAATGATTTTGAAGCTTTCATCACAAACAAAGCCTGCAATCGTGGTTATAATTCTGTATTTTTTCTAAAGTTTGTAACAAATTTGAGGTAGTTAGTATAGATATTTAAAATTATGATTCTGTGTTTTTTGATTTTATTTTTTTAGTTTCAGATTGTATTCGATATTATATATGGAATACATAATATTCAATATAAAATATATGATATCCGGTTTATAATATTTAGTTATTCTTAATACATATAACTTCTGAATGTGCACATTTAATGTAGAACAGTTGATTATTAATCATTTCGTAGTATGACCTTCAAAAGATGTTTTTGGATTTTTTTCATTTTTTTTTTGTTTCAGACGGCCGTCGATATTTAATATCGAATACATGATATTCCATATATAGGGCATCTATGTATAATATTTAATTATTCTTATAACGTATGGTTATAGTCATTTTGTAGTGTGACCTTCAAAAAATGTTTCTGGGCTTTTTAATTTTTTTTTATAAGAGAAAAAATAATTAAAAAGGAAAAAAGAGAACATGTGACATTGAAAAATTAAATCTTCAAAAAAGAATAGAGAATTAATATTATTGGTAGATACAAATGTGTTGTTTCTTTCTTTATCATATTCCCAATACCAGACAGATATTCTATCATATAAACTCTCTTTTTATTTCTGCTATGGATCGTCTTTTATATTATATATGGAATACATGATCTCCATATAGAATATATATAATATTCAATATATATAATTTTTATGGTGTGACTTGGAAAAAAAAAGACGTATCCTAATTCATATTATGTATTCGTCTTTGATATTTTGTATGAAATATATTATATTCTACGTAGAATACATAATATATATCATAGGATTTTTTTTTTTTTTTCATATTTAGAATGCAACTTTGATGTTTTGTATGACATATATGATATTCCATATAGAATATATTGTATTTAATATATGATATTCATTCAAATTATAACTATCGAACATAATATTTGATATTATACTATTTAATATTGTACATAGAATATTTGATATTAAATATAGAATATTTGATAAATTTGAAAAAAAAAAGAGGCCGGAGGATAAAAAAAATATGTGACGTTAAAAAAATAAACCTAAAAATATGAGAGAGAATGTAACATATAGAATGTTAACTATCGTATTTCATATACATTATATTTTTAACCCTGTATATATATTGAACGTTAAACATTTAAATTAGGCGATTACTATTGTAATTTATCATTCGCGATTTGATATATATATATATATATATATATATATATATATTCAATATTTATATTTATATAAATCGGTTGAGGGTCATGATATATATTTTTGTATTAAAGTTACGTGTTATATTTTTTGAAAAAAAGTTACCAATATGTAAATTCAATATGCCATAGTGAAGTATTGAATATCGAAATAACATTACATACCATATATTCAACACTTTATATGTATATTTAACCTTAAAAGAGAGAAAACATATATGAATTCTTAAAAAAAATAGCAACTTTTTTTATCTAGTAGTAAAAGTTTTATCTAGATTTATGTGGTATAGTTCTATCTAATGCGACATCATCACAAGAAGTGTTTTTACCTCATTCCCACCTCCATAGCTATAGTTGAGCATAAATGACTTGCTATTAAATTTAATATCTGAATCAAAGAGAAAGTAAGCCCGATGCTATCACTACAGACTTCCATTTTAACAGGACATATATCTTTTCAAGTTCATCTACGGTCTTATCTTACAAGCATGAAATGAGAGAAGGACGAACTTTATTCATTGAATTTGTTTGATTTCAATTTTTTATATAGACTCGATCCTCTTTTTAAGAATTCATGCATGTCCATTTACTTCTGAAACACCCATACAACTAATACGAGTATTTCGATACCATTATACGTTAATTTATACAGAGTACTTGTGGAAATACGACCAAATTAAAACTTTTGCAATTAATAATCATCATCGTGATTCCAAACACTTTGCATAAGACACAACAGAGTGTCGGAAATCACAGAGCAATGTAACTGGGGTTACAAGATTAAGTTATCAATTTAGTTACAAACGAATTAATAAACAGTAACTAATTCGCGTAAGTCCAAAAATGGAAGTCTGCTACTCCCACCCCAATCATCCACAAAATATCGAGCTCCTATCCGAGCTCCAACCGATGCCTAACAACTTGGGCCAGCCGGGCCTTTGCCCTTAACAGATCCTGAAAGGAAATAACAACTAACGGGTAAACAACAAAGTTGTTTAGTGAGATTCTAGATTAAAGTACCATGCGATATATGAATGATGCCATGCAATGCCATGAATTCGACTAACAATTTTGGAGGCCAACTAATGGCTATAAGTTACCACATTGCGGTTACCATACACAAGCTTACCGTACAATGGGTTTACAATCTACTGCTCGATTACCACACCACAGGCTTATCGATATGCAGTTTACAATGATGCCATACGATTACCACCACAGGCTTATCGTTTTACAGGCAATAATGGTTACCACATGTGACACCCTTGCCACAACAACCACCAATTACAATACACCCAGGATTAATCACCAACATACAATAACATAATGATCTGATAACCTAAATTAAGTGCGGAAGCATTAAAACATAAATAAAGTGGTGCAATAAGTGTTAAACACCCTACGGTGCTATCAGGTACCAAGTCTAGGTCTACACACCCATACATTTATTACAATCATCCAGAATATATTACAACATTTGTCCCACAATATAATTACCGATTGAGTAGCAGATATCTTCCAAATCTTCCAAATCGACCTAACTAGAAGGTCCAGCCGTAGATTTTCCTTTGCCTGTAAAAATACAACAACTAAAACGTAAGCGAATGCTTAGTGAATACAAAGATTGCGCATATTATAAATATTTATGAAGCCCAAGAGTAACCCCGACGACAAACGTCGTATACTCTCTTCGTACACCAAGTACGGACCAGAGCCGCAGCCCCTTCGAGCCCAAGGCTCGGCATTTACACATACCATCTGAGACAAACGAACGATCGGGGATGACATACTGCCTACCGGACCTGGAGGGATCAGCTCCAGCGTCATATAGCGCAGTAACATCAGAGTAATCGATGCGACCCACCGGTCCATCACTAGATGCACAACAATCGAACGGACATGCAACAAGTAAGAATGTGCATCTAAATCTACGCAAGTTAGTAGAAATCCAACCAAACAAGTGAAACAACAGGTCTCAGCAGGCAAAGCTTAACATAAATCAGATATAATCATGCGAAATCTACTGTACTCACAGTGGGTGCGTAATTATCTTTAACCAATTTTATTTCTCTTCGGGCTTTCAACCGGATTCCACCAAGTACCCCACTGTGGGTTAAACAACACCACAAGGGACCTGTTATATCAATTACAACATTACATCGTATCATTAACCGTTTAACTCCATAATAATCAAGTTTCGTAAGTTTGACGATATTTTCCTCATTTCAGGTACATGACCAAATTTATACCATAACTAAGTTTGAACCCATTTCAAGTTCATATATTGACCTTTATATAACTCATGACATTTTATGTGTTGTTTATGAGTTTCATTCAAAATACACAAGTCTAGGGAGTAGTATTCTCAATTTTAGGCATTAAACTCGAATTTAATGGGTTAGATTCGAAATCAAGCATCAGATTCGAATCCCCCCCATCAGATTCGAACTCATCTTCGAATCTAATGTCAGATTCGAAGCCATACCCTTCGAGTCTATCATCAGATTCGAAGCCCCCTTAGAATCTGATGGTACACCTTCGAATCTAGCACCAAACTCGAGTCTGTTCTTACATTTCGACTCTGTTCTTGACATATTCGAGTCTGTTCATCATTTTAACTTAAATCCTTCATTTCTAAGGCCTAAAATCAGTGTTATATCATGTATGATGCATATATTCGATTCTACTATGCATATAGTATCATAATCCAGCAACATTTCAAGCAAAACTAACTTAAATTTGCATAAAATGATAGATTCGAATTCTTAGTTACTTTAAAACCGAAACCATAACTTAAAAAGGATCGATTCTTACCTCAATTCGTATGAAATCTGAAATCCGTTTGTAGATTGTTGTTGTACTCCTCGATATCTTTCCGATGACGTATAATTCTCGAAAATCCGACGGTCGGTTTGTGATTTATCTTAGAGAGATGTAGAGAGAGAATTCTAGAGAGAGAGTCTAGAGAGAGAGAGATGGTGAAAATGAAGCCCTTTTGCTCTTTTATTCCAATTTTCACCATTTTGCACATTTCTCCCCTCGACTTAACCGGTTCCATAACATACTGATTTAATCTTAGAATTATCATAATTAACTTTTAATATTCATAATACTCCATAAAATGATTCCGTGTTCAAATTTCTCTTAAAATAGCAACAAACTTCTAAATAACCCAAATACATAATAATTGCTTAAATTTTAACTTTAAATATAAATTTTCCACTTAATTAGTCAAAATACATCAAATTGAATCCGTGGATGTTACAACATGGGCTCCACCACGCTCAACTTCGTCCTCGAAGTTACTCGGACTCAAACAGTTTCGGATATTTTCTTAACATTTCTGACTTAGTTTCCCATGTATGATTTGCTCCTTTATGATGCTTCCAACGTACAAGCACCATTTCTATCTCCTTACTTCTCAACTTCTTCATCTTAGTGTCTAACACACACTCCGGCTCTTCAACATATCGGAGCCTTTCATCAACTTGTAGTTCAGTATGGTCGGCCCAATCCTCGTTTCCAGTGTTAAACGATTTTCGAAGATTCCCAACGTGGAATACTGGATGTACGCCCGACATCCCTTCAGGCAATTCTAATCGATATGACTGATTTCCAACTTTTTCGATTATCTTAAATGGTCCGACGAATCTCGGAGCCAACTTGCCCCTCTTAACAAAACGAGTAACACCCCTCATGGGTGATACTTTCAAATAGACCCAGTCATTCACTTCAAAATTGATCGGCTTGTGCCTCCGATCATAGTAGCTTTTCTGACGATCCTGGGCCGCCTTCATGTTCTGCCTAATCAACTGTATCTTCTCGTTTGTTTCCTGAAGCAAGGCCGGCCCAGCGATTGGTGTTTCACCCGTTTCTCTCCAACATGTAGGAGTCCTACATTTCCTTCCATACAAAGCCTCGAACGGAGCTTTCTTGATCGTAGCGTGGTAACTGTTGTTATACGAAAATTCTATGAGTGGCAGATGATCGTCCCAGTTGCCACCGAGATCTAACACACACGATCTCATCATGTCTTCAAGCGTTAAGATGGTCCGCTCACTCTGGCCATCAGTTTGCGGGCGGTAAGCTGTACTCATTGCTATTCTTGTCCCTAACCCTTCTTGCAAAGCCGACCAAAAATTTGAAGTAAACCGGCTGTCCCGGTCCGATACTATGGACTTAGGCACTCCATGCCTAGAAACAATCTCGTTCATGTAAATTTGAGCTAATTTCTCCAACGAATAACTTTCACGAATCGGTATGAAATGAGCCGACTTTGTTAACCGATCCACGATTACCCAAACTGCATCATGCTGTCTCTTAGTCTTTGGCAGCTTTGTAACAAAATCCATTGTTATGTGCTCCCATTTCCATTCCGGAATAGGAAGCGGCTGCATACTGCCGTACGGTTGTTGATGCTCGGCCTTCACCAACCGGCAAGTCCTACATCGTTCAACATACTGCCCTATGTCCTTTTTCAGTCCCGGCCACCAAAAATCTGCCTTTAAGTCATTGTACATCTTGGTGCTCCCGGGATGTACAGAATACTTCGATTGGTGCGCTTCTTCGATGTTCACATTTCGTATCCCACCAAACTTCGGCACCCAGATCCTCCCATATATACCTTTCAAACCCGACCCACTTGTTTCCATATTTTTAATCTGTGCCCTTATATCCTCAGCACCAACATTCTCGTCTTTCAAGGCTTCTTCCTGAGCAACCTTGACATCATCAATTATCGTGGAGGTCAGCATCATAGACGTCATCATGTAACAAAAATCCTTAGCATAAGCTTTCCGGCTCAAGGCATCGGCTACTACATTAGCCTTCCCGGGGTGGTAAAGTATCTCACAATCGTAATCCTTTATTAACTCCATTGATCGTCTCTGCCTCATATTGAGTTCCTTCTGGCTAAAAATATATTTCAAACTCTTATGGTCCGTGTAGAGTTGACACTTAGTACCGTATAGGTAGTGCCTCCATAACTTCAATGCAAACGTTACCGCGGTCAACTCCAGATCATGAGTCGAATAATTCTTCTCATGCTGCTTCAACTGTCTTGAAGCATACGCTATAACCTTTCCACGCTGCATCAATACAGCACCTAATCCCAACCTTGAAGCATCGGTATACACCACGAAGTCATCATTACCTTCCGGTAAAGCAAGTATCGGTGCTTCACTCAAAGTCTTCTTTAAAACGTCAAATGCCTCTTGCTGCACAGTCTCCCAAACAAAAGGCGCATTCTTCTTCGTTAAAGCAGTCAAAGGAACTGCAACCTTAGAAAAATCTTTGATAAATCTCCGATAGTATCCTGCCAACCCCAGAAAACTTCTAACCTCAGTAGCTGAACATGGCGGCTCCCAGTTCTTTATTGCTTCAACCTTAGCCGGATCTACCGAAATCCCGGCTCCAGAAATTACATGCCCTAAAAACTGTATCTGTTGCAGCCAAAACTCACATTTTGAGAACTTGGCGTACAACTTTTCTTTTCTTAACAACTCCAACAGTTCTCTCAGATGTTCAGCATGTTCTGCTTCAGACTTAGAATATACCAGTATATCATCAATAAACACTATCACCGACTTATCCAACATCGGTCTACAAACCCTATTCATCAAGTCCATAAAGACAGCCGGGGCATTGGTTAACCCAAAAGGCATAACCAAGAACTCGTAATGCCCATAACGTGTCCTAAATGCTGTCTTAGGCACATCCTCTTCTCGAACTTTCAGTTGATGGTACCCCGATCTCAGATCAATCTTAGAAAATACACTAGCGCCATGTAACTGATCAAACAAGTCGTCTATCCTCGGCAGAGGATACTTGTTCTTAATCGTCAATTTATTCAGCTCCCGGTAATCTATGCACATCCTCATCGTGCCATCTTTCTTCTTTACAAACAGTACCGGAGCTCCCCACGGCGATGAACTCGGCCGAATGAAGCCCTTGTCCAACAACTCCTGAAGTTGTGTCATCATTTCTTTCATCTCGGTTGGGGCAAGACGATAAGGAGAACGAGCTACCGGTGCAGCTCCGGGGATCAGATCAATTCGAAACTCAACTTGTCTCTCAGGCGGCACGCCAGACAAGTCTTCCGGAAACACATCCGGGAATTGTGAAACAACCGGCACATCGGCCAAAGTTCTCTTCTCTGCCTTAGCATCAATCGCATATGCTAAGTATGCATCACATCCCTTTGCAACAAGCTTTCGAGCTTTTGCAATAGTCAGCAAACACAGATCCCGCTTCTCCTATCCCCATATATACATATCTCACGCCCCTCCGGGGTAGTTATCTTTATCATTCGGCTCTTACACACTATGTGGGCTTCATTCTCGATCAACCAGTCCATCCCGACTATGACATCAAACTCACTGAATTCTATCGGTATCAAGTCCAAATTGAAGACTACATCTTCAATTACTAACGTGCAGTTACGGTAGACATGATCTACTTTTACTAGAGTGTTGCTAGCAGTTTCTATATCAAGAACAGCAGATAATCTAGATAGTGGCATGGCAATTCTTTGTGCAAACATAGTAGAAACAAACGACCTATTGGCACCCGAATCAAATAAAACTCGTGCAGGCATAGAATTAACTATGAACGTACCCGTGACGACCTCCGGATTTTCCCTTGCCTCCTCTGCAGTTATCTGGAAAGCACGAGCAGGTGCCCTTTGAGACTGACCCCGGCGGTTAACTGAACCACCACTCGAACCTCCAGACGAGCGTGTTGATGATGGGACAGCAGCCGTTGGAGCATTCTTTCTACAATTCCTGCTATAGTGACCCCACACCCCACACTTATAGCAAGCATCACCCTTCCTTGGGCAGTCATTCTGAAAATGTCCCAGCTCCCCACAGCAAAAACAAGCACGTCCGTTAGGGCATTTGCCAAAATGCTCCAGGTGACATTTGTTGCAGTATTGTGGTTCGGTGTTGATAGAGTATGCACGAGCACGACCGCGATCAGAAGAACCAGATGGTCGGCGAAAAGACTGCTGTGACGAGTATTGTGAAGACCGGGAAGATCCCGAGTATCCTCCCTCCCTTTGGCGCTTCGGCGGTGACGGCTGTGTCGGATTGGTGGAAGCAGCAGCAGACCCAACAGAGTAGCCCGACATGATCAGAATCTGCTCTACATTTCTGGCAGCCTCAAGTAAGCCAGCAAATGTAGGGTAGCGGACGTTGCTCATAACCCTCCTTATTTCAATGTCAAGACCAGCCTCGAACCTGGTCACTTTCCTCTCTTCAGTGTCCACCTGATGAGGTGCGAACAGACTTAACCTCGTGAACTCCACAGCATATTGGGACACCGTCTTAGTCCCCTGTACCAGTGCCATGAACTTTGCTTCCAACCTCCGGCGCTCATCAACCGGACAGTACTGCTGAGTGAACAGATCCTTGAACTCAGCCCAAGTCATAACAGAAATCTTCTCCAATGTCAAAGCGTTCACCATGGCATTCCACCACATAATTGCGTCATTAGTGAACATAGCAGTAGCATAGCGAACCATGTCCTTCTCAGCACAGTCGCTGATTCGGAATGTTCGTTCAGTTGCTGTTATCCATTCCAGCGCGGCAACAGCATCTCCTAGTCCATTAAACTCCACAGCCCCATTTCCTTTAAAGTCCTTAAAACGACAACCTCGGGGTTTGCTAGATGACCCAGTGTTGTCATCTTGTTCCTCATTGTTACCCCCTTCCTTCTCCTTGTTCTTTCTCTTTTCCTCTCTTCTTTTAGCATCGGCCTCATCTCGAGCCCGAAACTGTTCTTGAATCATTCGATTCTGCTCAGCCATCATGGCTAGCATCATCTCTCTGGCTTCCTCAGGTGTCATTCCTCCATACATGTTCTGAAAATATAAACATATAACTTGTTTAGTAACATGTCATAAATTTAAAGACACCATTCATTTGTCCCGTATGATAGTCAATTTCTTATAATTACTAGATCATAACCTATCTTAGTTCAGATCATTACTTAGCATCACTACATATCATCACCTAATGTTTGAGATCAAGACCTCACGGACACTTGAATCTCAAACAACTGCTCTGATACCATCTCGTGTGGCACCCTTGCCACAACAACCACCAAACACAATATACCCAGGATTAATCACCAACATACAATAACATAATGATCTGATAACCTAAATTAAGTGCGGAAGCATTAAAACATAAATAAAGTGGTGCAATAAGTGTTAAACACCCTACGGTGCTATCAGGTACCAAGTCTAGGTCTACACACCCATACATTTATTACAATCATCCAGAATATATTACAACATTTGTCCCACAATATAATTACCGATTAAATAGCAGATATCTTCCAAATCTTCCAAATCGACCTAACTAGAGGGTCCAGCAGTAGATTTTCCTTTGCCTGTAAAAATACAACAACTAAAACGTAAGCGAATGCTTAGTGAATACATAGATTGCGCATATTATAAATATTTATGAAGCCCAAGAGTAACCCCGACGACAAACGTCGTATACTCTCTTCGTACACCAAGTACGGACCAGAGCCGCAGCCCCTTCGAGCCCAAGGCTCGGCATTTACACATACCAGCTGAGACAAACGAACGATCGGGGATGACATACTGCCTACCGGACCTGGAGGGATCAGCTCCAGCGTCATATAGCGCAGTAACATCAGAGTAATCGATGCGACCCACCGGTCCATCACTAGATGCACAACAACCGAAAGGACATGCAACAAGTAAGAATGTGCATCTAAATCTACGCAAGTTAGTAGAATTCCAATCAATCAAGTGAAACAACAGGTCTCAGCAGGCAAAGCTTACATAAAACAAATATAAACATGCGAAATCTACTGTACTCACAGTGGGTGCGTAATTATCTTTAACCAATTTTATTTCTCTTCGGGCTTTCAACCGGATTCCACCAAGTACCCCACTGTGGGTTAAACAACACCACAAGGGACCTGTTATATCAATTACAACATTACATCGTATCATTAACCGTTTAACTCCATAATAATCAAGTTTCGTAAGTTTGACGATATTTTCCTCATTTCAGGTACATGACCAAATTTATACCATAACTAAGTTTGAACCCATTTCAAGTTCATATATTGACCTTTATATAACTCATGACATTTTATGTGTTGTTTATGAGTTTCATTCAAAATACACAAGTCTAGGGAGTAGTATTCTCAATTTTAGGCATTAAACTCGAATTTAATGGGTTAGATTCGAAATCAAGCATCAGATTCGAATCCCCCCCATCAGATTCGAACTCATCTTCGAATCTAATGTCAGATTCGAAGCCATACCCTTCGAGTCTATCATCAGATTCGAACCCCCCTTAGAATCTGATGGTACACCTTCGAATCTAGCACCAAACTCGAGTCTGTTCTTACATTTCGACTCTGTTCTTGACATATTCGAGTCTGTTCATCATTTTAACTTAAATCCTTCATTTCTAAGGCCTAAAATCAGTGTTATATCATGTATGATGCATATATTCGATTCTACTATGCATATAGTATCATAATCCAGCAACATTTCAAGCAAAACAAACTTAAATTTGCATAAAATGATAGATTCGAATTCTTAGTTACTTTAAAACCGAAACCATAACTTAAAAAGGTTCGATTCTTACCTCAATTCGTATGAAATCTGAAATCCGTTTGTAGATTGTTGTTGTACTCCTCGATATCTTTCCGATGACGTATAATTCTCGAAAATCCGACGGTCGGTTTGTGATTTATCTTAGAGAGATGTAGAGAGAGAATTCTAGAGAGAGAGTCTAGAGAGAGAGAGATGGTGAAAATGAAGCCCTTTTGCTCTTTTATTCCAATTTTCACCATTTTGCACATTTCTCCCCTCGACTTAACCGGTTCCATAACATACTGATTTAATCTTAGAATTATCATAATTAACTTTTAATATTCATAATACTCCATAAAATGATTCCGTGTTCAAATTTCTCTTAAAATAGCAACAAACTTCTAAATAACCCAAATACATAATAATTGCTTAAATTTTAACTTTAAATATAAATTTTCCACTTAATTAGTCAAAATACATCAAATTGAATCCGTGGATGTTACACCACACTCAGGCTTACCATTATGATTCCGCTGGGTTACCACACTCAGGCTTACCGTCTCGGCGGAGAGGTCAAACGAACGATCAACAACTTATCAACCGAGTGATAAACAATAATTATGATGTATGTGATGGCAAAGCATGAAAATGACAATAATGATACGAAAGCAGTAACATACAATTCATGATATGCATGCAAATACGTTAATACTAGAACTCACAGTGATACACAATACGCTCTCGGCCTCAAAACCGAGTTATAATTGTCAAGGTAGGAGTGATAGTCTCCACGTGACTTAACCCGTCAAAACCCCTACAAGTTGGTTCATAATATAATATTATAAGTATCACCGTTTATAATTTCTCAACTTTGATTCGGACATATTAGTCGTAAGATCTAATTAATTTCGGCCTCAACCTACATAATTATTTTGGGCTAATTATTCTTCACAATTGATGACAAAAGTTATTATGACAAACGATCCCAAGGACTAATTAAAATTACAATTTCTGGCCGGAACTGGGCTCACGTTCCCATCCGAATTCGGATCAGCACCAGCCGGACATCGGATCATCCGAGTTCGGGTCAGGGACCATCCGAACTTCGGTCCAACTCGTCTGAGGTACGGTCCGAACTTGGTCCAAGGCACATCCGAATTACGGACCTACACATCCGATTTTCAAGCCATCCGGATTCGGATCAGGGACCATCCGAATTTCGGATCCCTTCCAACCGAAGCACGGTCCGGACTCCGAATTTCGGACCACCCCATCCGAATTCGGATCCCAAGTCATCCGGATCCTTTAACTTAGAAATTTTTCTTTCAAAATTCCAGGGCAACTCGGGTGCAGGTCTGCACTTTTGTCCCTTCGGATTTAATGCTCAAAACTACCAACATTCCTTACATTTAATACAAATGGTTTGGAATCATTCCCAAACATATATATACTTTTCTAGACTCATTTTTACATTAAGAACACCATTTCATTCATTTTTAAATCCATGGAAGTTCATAAAACTCCATTTTCGGGTTTTTAAACTAAAACCCACCAACATTCGTAAATCTTGAATAATATGTTTTAAAATGATGATTCTAACTACATTTCATCATTATCCTTCAAGATCTAAAGATTTCTCCGTGCTATTCATAAAAAAAAAACCCATTTGGGTTTCTCATCTTCTTCATATGAAGATGGAGAGGAGAAGAAAATAAATGACAAGATTTATAATGAGAGTGATACCTCTTGGATCTTTCGAAATCAACAGGAATCTTCAACAAAAGTTTGATTTTGGTTTCTTCTTCTTTTTCTTCTATCCTCTTTTCTCTCTATTTTGGAATGTTGGAAAAAGATGAACACACACATATGTGTGTGTTTGTCTGCGTATGTATAAAGCAAGAGAGAAGAAGGTTTCTTCTTCTTTTTCCTTCCAACCCACAACTTTCACACTTTTACCATTTAGACCTTGGAATTAATTGTATTTCTTTTAAGGTCCTTAACTCATAAAATACTACTTCATTATTATAACTTATTCCAACGTTTATTCTTTTACAATACAAAATTCATTTATATACGAACTTTGTCTTACTTACAATAAATATTAATTATCAATTTTATAAAATTCGGGTCGTTACAATTCCTCCCCTCTTAAAAGGATTCCGCCCACGGAATCAGTTTCTTTCAAATAGAGCGGGGTATTTGGCCATCATTTCAGCCTTCGTCTCCCAAGTCATCAGAGATCCACGGTGGTGCTTCCAACAAACGAGCACCATCTCGATCTCTTTATTCCTTAGGTTAATTATTTTGTCGCCGATAATCTTTTCTGGTTCTTCGACATAACGTAGTCGCTCATCAATTTGTACATCGTCCAGAGGAACGGTCACAGCAGGATTTATCGGACTTCGCTTCAGATAGCTAACGTGAAAGGTATTATGAATTCCTGCCAGCTCAGCAGGCAGCTCTAATTTATAAGCTTGGGCACCGACCCGCTCGGTAATAGGAAACGGTCCGACATATCGAGGACTTAACTTTCCTCGCTTCCCAAATCTCATAATTCCCTTCCATGGAGATACTTTCAGCATCACAGAATCTCCCACTGCGAACTCTATATCTTTGTGACGTTTGTCGGAGTACGCTTTCTGTCGGTCTTGAGCCGCTTTGATTCGCTCACGAATAATCTGAATTTTATCATGCGTCTCTTGAAGCAATTCGGGGCCCGCTAACGGTTTCTCGCCTGCTTCTCGCCAACACGTCGGGGTTCGACACTTTCGGCCATACAACGATTCATACGGAGCCATCTTTATCGAAGAATGATAACTATTGTTGTAGGCGAATTCTACAAGTGGCAAGTGCGTATCCCAATTTCCACCAAGCTCGATCACGCACGCACGCAACATATCTTCCATTGTTTGATTAGTGCGCTCGGTCTGGCCGTCGGTCTGGGGACGAAACGCCGTACTCAAATTGACACGCGTCCCCAACTGATCTTGCATACTTTGCCAAAATCTCGAAGTAAACCTAGAATCACGATCCGAGACGATAGATTTTGGAATCCCATGACGTACAATAATTTCATCGATGTACATTCGCGCCAATCTTTCCAAAGGAAAGTTTTCTCGTATCGGCAAGAAGTGTGCAGATTTCGTCAGTCGATCCACAATAACCCATATAGCATCATGTTGTCTTTGGGTCTTCGGAAGCTTTACCACAAAATCCATCGTGATGTGGTCCCACTTCCATTCGGGTATCTCGAGGGGTTGCAAATTTCCAGATGGCTTTTGATGTTCGGCCTTGACCCGCAAGCAAGTCAAACACCGCTCAACATGATTACCAATGTCTCGCTTCATTCCGGGCCACCAATATTCGGATTTCAAATCCTGATACATTTTTGAACTCCCGGGGTGAATTGAGAACTTCGAATTATGACCATCCTCTAAAATTGTTTTGCGCATATCACCAATCTTCGGTACCCAAATGCGATTTCTAAACATTTTCAGACCATTGATACCTTCAGTTAACAGTCCACTCTGACCAACCATTCTCTCAGACTTAATATTTTCCTCTTTAAGACCCTCGATTTGCCACTTCCGTATGTCGTCAAGGATAGAGGAACTCACAACTACATGCGTTAGCGCATAACAAGTAGCTTCTGGATATCTCTTTCGGCTCAAGGCGTCAGCTACTACATTGGCCTTTCCAGGGTGGTAAAGGATTTCACAGTCATAATCCTTAATCAACTCCACAGCGCGTCTCTGTCGCATATTTAATTCCTTCTGATCAAAGATATGCCTCAGGCTCTTATGATCAGTAAACAACTGGCATTTAGTGCCGTACAGATAATGTCGCCAGATTTTTAACGCAAACGTGACAGCATCTAATTCCAAATCATGAGTCGGACGACTCTTTTCATAATCCTTTAGCTGTCTTGATGCATACGCTATCACTTTTCCTCGTTGCATTAGCACACAACCCAATCCATTTATCGAGGCATCGCTATAAACGGCAAAATCTTCGTTTCCTTCCGGCAACGCAAGCACAGGAGCGTCAGTCAACCGACTCTTCAAAATTTGAAACGCCTCAATCTGTGGCTTTTCCCACACAAACTTCGCATTCTTACGAGTCAACGAAGTGAGTGGGACGGCTATTTTAGAGAAATCTTGGATGAATCGTCGATAATAGCCGGCCAATCCAAGGAAGCTACGAATTTCAGCAACATTTCTCGGCGCTTCCCAACTTTTAATGGCCTCGATCTTGGAGGGATCCACAGAAACACCCTCACAAGATATAACATGCCCTAAAAATTGCACTTGTCGTAGCCAAAACTCGCACTTGGAGAATTTGGCATACAACTGTTCGCCTCGAAGAAGTTCGAGCAATTGTCTCAGATGGACTGCATGATCCTCCTCCGTCTTAGAATACACTAAAATATCGTCGATAAACACTATAACCGACTTGTCAAGCATTGGACGGCACACCCGATTCATCAAGTCCATAAAAGCTGCAGGAGCATTAGTGAGCCCAAAAGGCATCACTAAGAACTCATAGTGTCCATATCGGGTTCGAAAAGCCGTTTTTGGCACATCTTCTTCACGTACCTTAAGTTGATGATAACCTGATCGAAGGTCTATTTTCGAGAAATAAGCAGCTCCTTGTAGTTGATCGAACAAATCATCAATACGAGGCAAAGGATACTTATTCTTTATAGTCACCTTATTCAGTTCTCTATAATCTATGCACATTCGCAAGGTTCCGTCTTTCTTACGCACGAATAAAACCGGAGCACCCCAAGGCGAGGTACTCGGCTGAATGAATCCTTTCTCTAATAACTCTTCCAATTGTGCCATCATTTCCTTCATTTCCGAAGGTGCTAAACGATACGGGGCTCGCGCAATTGGTGCAGCTCCCGGCACCAATTCAATTCGAAACTCTACGGATCGATCCGGTGGTAATCCCGGTAAGTCATCAGGGAACACGTCGGGATATTCATTAACTACTGGTACATCCATGAGGTTTTTCCCTTCTTTCTTAGTATTTAACACACAAGCCAAGAAGCATTGACAACCCTTACCCAAACTTTTCCGAGCCTTAGCCACCGAAATCACTGCGGCTTCCCTTTTTCGTCTATCCCCATACACAAATATTTCTTCGCCTTCCGGCGTGAACAAACGAACGATTCTATTAGCACAAGCAATAGTGGTAAGGTTATTGGCCAACCAATCCATGCCAGCTATTACATCAAATTCTTTGGTGTCTATGGGGACAAGGTCAATATCAAAATTATGTCCGTCTAGGGTCAGCACACAATCGTAGTATATTTGGGTGGCACTGACCGATTTTCCGCTTGCCACATCAACAGATAAGGTAAAAGGCATTAAAGAAGGTATAATATCTAACTTTCGTGCAAATGCTTTGGAAATAAAAGACACACTTGCACCAGAATCGAACAATACTACAGCAGGTAAAGAATTTAGGAGAAAAGTACCGGTTACGACATCCGGCACATCTTGCGCCTCAGCAGCTGTAATCTGATAGACTCTGGCTTGAGGCTTGGGTGGGTTCCCCTTTGATTGGGAGGAACCACCCACAAAATTAGGCTTTGCGACCGAGCCTTTACTTTCGGACGTCGCCAACCTTTTCTTGGGGCAATTCCGAGCAAGGTGGCCCACCTGGCCACATTCGTAGCACGCATCAGTTCGCTTAGGGCACGCAGGACGTATGTGTCCCTCTTCTACACAGCCATGGCACACAATAGGGGACAAACACTCCCCACGATGAAGCTTCCCGCAACGGTTACACGTAGGCACCGAATTGGAAAACTGAGATTTGGACTGAAAGTTGTTGGAGCTAGCCGGCTTCTTTGAGTGCCTTGACGATTGGGAACGTGAACGGGAGTCCACGTTCTTCGAAAATGATTGTTGGGGTTGCTTAAACATCCCCGACGAAGACTCAACCTTCGCTTTCTTTGATCCAGCCGCCTCTTGTTCCCTACGGAACAATTCATACTCTCGGAGTCGCGCATACTCCACAGCTTTTTCGAACGATTCCACTGCGCGAACAGTCACCATTTCGCGAATCTCACTTCGCAGTCCTTCCACAAAGTAGTCAGTCTTTTGTTTCTCGTCAGCAATCACTGACCCCACAAACATTGCCTTCGAGTTAAACTCGATCAGATAATCGTCCACCGATAGTTCTCCTTGTTGAAACGTAAGGAAATCTCTTTTTATCTTCTGCACCGCAACAGCCGGGCAGAAATGCTTGTCGAACCTGGTCTTGAACTCTACCCAGGACATTTTCGCCACAACATCTAAACCCATTATCTCGACCTCTGAATCCCACCATGTCAAAGTAGGACCAACAAATTGCGCAGCCGCATACTGCACCTTTTTGTCGTCGCTGACGTCAGTGACTCGGAATAATTTTTCGATTGCCTTGATCCAGTCCAAGGCCTCCACAGTAGTTGCCCGTCCATTGAACGCTGGAGGACGACAACCAATGAAATTCTTATACGACATTCCCCTTTTTGACTTAGAGGAGCCGTGTTTCCGTTCTTTATCTTTCTTGGGCCTTTCTGCCCTACTTCCACTTCCGGCGCCTTCAGTGTTATCGTTACTTGCTTGCTACCCCTCAGCATTATTTTTCTTTCCCTGAACATTCTGGGAAGCAAGTAATTGGGTCATTAGCTCATTTTGCTGGCGATTTTGCTCCAGCATTTGCGCCATCATCTGCATCATTTGGTCCTCTCTGGACCCTCCACCAGTACGGAAACTGGATTCATTTTCATAATCTGGAGACTGATCCCTGCCTCCCCCATCATTTGAATGTTCTACCTCCTGGTGTAGAACGCGATTCGACTGGTTATCTGACATTGTCTGCAACCAACAGTTACAGGTCGGTTCAACACTTCTTTCACACCAAAGTGTGCACATGAAATTTATTTGTATGCATATGTATATATATATAATTATGCTTACGTCAAGCCATAATCTTAAAAGTCTACCCAATATTATCCCATCCTAGGCCAAAGGTCAATTGTAATTGTTATAATATTGCCGCCTAGGTGGGTCAATAACAGCATCTGAAACCGTGCTCAGAGTAGAGTATCGTCGACTATACTCTGTCTATGAGCTCCAGCTCTGATACCAAATTGAAACACCCATACAACTAATACGAGTATTTCGATACCATTATACGTTAATTTATACAGAGTACTTGCGGAAATACGATCAAATTAAAACTTTTGCAATTAATAATCATCATCGTGATTCCAAACACTTTGCATAAGACACAACAGAGTGTCGGAAATCACAGAGCAATGTAACTGGGGTTACAAGATTAAGTTATCAATTTAGTTACAAACGAATTAATAAACAGTAACTAATTCGCGTAAGTCCAAAAATGGAAGTCTGCTACTCCCACCCCAATCATCCACAAAATATCGAGCTCCTATCCGAGCTCCAACCGATGCCTAACAACTTGGGCCAGCCGGGCCTTTGCCCTTAACAGATCCTGAAAGGAAATAACAACTAACGGGTAAACAACAAAGTTGTTTAGTGAGATTCTAGATTAAAGTACCATGCGATATATGAATGATGCCATGCAATGCCATGAATTCGACTAACAATTTTGGAGGCCAACTAATGGCTATAAGCTACCACATTGCGGTTACCATACACAAGCTTACCGTACAATGGGTTTACAATCTACTGCTCGATTACCACATCACAGGCTTATCGATATGCAGTTTACAATGATGCCATACGATTACCACCACAGGCTTATCGTTTTACAGGCAATAATGGTTACCACACTCAGGCTTACCATTATGATTCCGCTGGGTTACCACACTCAGGCTTACCGTCTCGGCGGAGAGGTCAAACGAACGATCAACAACTTATCAACCGAGTGATAAACAATAATTATGATGTATGTGATGGCAAAGCATGAAAATGACAATAATGATACGAAAGCAGTAACATACAATTCATGATATGCATGCAAATACGTTAATACTAGAACTCACAGTGATACACAATACGCTCTCGGCCTCAAAACCGAGTTATAATTGTCAAGGTAGGAGTGATAGTCTCCACGTGACTTAACCCGTCAAAACCCCTACAAGTTGGTTCATAATATAATATTATAAGTATCACCGTTTATAATTTCTCAACTTTGATTCGGACATATTAGTCGTAAGATCTAATTAATTTCGGCCTCAACCTACATAATTATTTTGGGCTAATTATTCTTCACAATTGATGACAAAAGTTATTATGACAAACGATCCCAAGGACTAATTAAAATTACAATTTCTGGCCGGAACTGGGCTCACGTTCCCATCCGAATTCGGATCAGCACCAGCCGGACATCGGATCATCCGAGTTCGGGTCAGGGACCATCCGAACTTCGGTCCAACTCGTCTGAGGTACGGTCCGAACTTGGTCCAAGGCACATCCGAATTACGGACCTACACATCCGATTTTCAAGCCATCCGGATTCGGATCAGGGACCATCCGAATTTCGGATCCCTTCCAACCGAAGCACGGTCCGGACTCCGAATTTCGGACCACCCCATCCGAATTCGGATCCCAAGTCATCCGGATCCTTTAACTTAGAAATTTTTCTTTCAAAATTCCAGGGCAACTCGGGTGCAGGTCTGCACTTTTGTCCCTTCGGATTTAATGCTCAAAACTACCAACATTCCTTACATTTAATACAAATGGTTTGGAATCATTCCCAAACATATATATACTTTTCTAGACTCATTTTTACATTAAGAACACCATTTCATTCATTTTTAAATCCATGGAAGTTCATAAAACTCCATTTTCGGGTTTTTAAACTAAAACCCACCAACATTCGTAAATCTTGAATAATATGTTTTAAAATGATGATTCTAACTACATTTCATCATTATCCTTCAAGATCTAAAGATTTCTCCGTGCTATTCATAAAAAACCCATTTGGGTTTCTCATCTTCTTCATATGAAGATGGAGAGGAGAAGAAAATAAATGACAAGATTTATAATGAGAGTGATACCTCTTGGATCTTTCGAAATCAACAGGAATCTTCAACAAAAGTTTGATTTTGGTTTCTTCTTCTTTTTCTTCTATCCTCTTTTCTCTCTATTTTGGAATGTTGGAAAAAGATGAACACACATATGTGTGTGTTTGTCTGCGTATGTATAAAGCAAGAGAGAAGAAGGTTTCTTCTTCTTTTTCCTTCCAACCCACAACTTTCACACTTTTACCATTTAGACCTTGGAATTAATTGTATTTCTTTTAAGGTCCTTAACTCATAAAATACTACTTCATTATTATAACTTATTCCAACATTTATTCTTTTACAATACAAAATTCATTTATATACGAACTTTGTCTTACTTACAATAAATATTAATTATCAATTTTATAAAATTCGGGTCGTTACAACTTCATAGGGCCTTGCAGGCCAACTCCAATATCAACAACAAATAATAATAAGCTCTCTAAGACTTTAACTATAACGAAACTAGCTTATTCTTGTTTTAAACTTATAAAAATTGGGTTGTCAAATGATTATTTGATGTACATTTGAATATTTGATAATGCTTTTGACAACATTATATTTAGGTTGACCTATATCCAATTGTTATATTAGATTAAAAAAAAGGGTGTTGCTATATGCACATAACCTAAATCCTTTAATTATGCTAATTGCACACTCTCTCACTCTTAATTACTTGCTTAGTGGTGTGGGTCCCACAAATGTCACATCAATATATTATATTTTTTTATTTGTAAGAAATGTGGGACCCACATATAAAATTATCACACACCCCCTATTGTCACATCGTCTTTATTATTTTGTTTTTTTTGGTGATGTGGGACCCATAAATACTTATGACACACCCCCTATTGTCACATCATCTTTAGTTTTTTGTTTTTTTATGTTATGGGTTCCGCATGCTAATGACACACCCCCTCATTTTTTTCAAATCAATTTTTTTGAGTTAATTACAAAAATGGTCCCTGTAGTTTATATCAAACATAAAATTTTGTCCCTGAACTTGCAATTAGAAACAATATAACTAGAGTAAATTACAAAAATGGTCTCTATGGTTTGTTCAAAGTTATAGATTCGGTCTTTGGTCTTTAAGAATTATGAAAATGGTCCCTAAAAGGACTATTTACTTGCAAAAACGGTCTACCTTTCTCTTAAAAAATTTTCAAATGACGGTTTTACCATTTTCTCAATAACAATTTTGGTCCGTCAACTATGTAATATACTTTCAGTTTTAAATATTAAATGTTAATTTAAAAAGTTAATTGTTAATATTATTTGTACAATTTTTTATATTTTTATCATCAATTTTAGGAAGAATTTCATATATACCCTTCCAAAACGTCATAATATCATATATACCAAACTTAAAATTTTAATATCATACATATCCCTTCTAAACATTATAATATCATATAACCCAATTTTAATAATTAATTTCACATATATCCCTCTTAAACATTATTAATTCATATGTTAGAATCAATTTTAGGTTGATGTATTAAATAAGTTTAGGGTAGATTTTGTAATTGTCACATAGTTGACTTGTACATATAAATAGAATTTGTCTTTTGTAAAAGTGATAGATCTGACATTCTTAATTGTGTACGGAATTGTCATTGTGATTGCACGGATTCTCATAGAACTAGGGCTACAGTTGCATTCTTCAATTCATCTTCTCTGTAATCATTTTGATGCAATATAATCATTTTGGTTAGTGATTCTGATCTTTATTATTATTTGAATTGAATGTGTGATTGATTATACTGGAATAACATCATATATACCCAAATTCATTAATTAAATTATTTTTACAACATTTAAAACTCATATTTTATGTTGATTATTACTTAATCATCATTATACCCTTACTTATTTCTTCTTTCAACTAAACCTTCAAAATATCATATTTATCCAACTTAATTTAAAATATCATATCCCTTTAAATAATTTTATATAATTTATTTTTGTAAACTTTACTATGCAAATTCTTCATAGTAAAACAAATTAACATTAACAATAAAAAAAATTGTATTATATTTTGTTCGTTTGTAATCAAATTGTATCGATTTATTATATTTTCTTATTTGTTTTTTTCTGCAGTTTTCTATATACAATTAACTGATTAATTATGTTCATTATTTTCTTTTTCTTTTCGAATTTAGAGTTGTATTGCATTTTTTTTAATTTAGTATATATCTTTATTCATCGAGTTGAGTTAAACATTCATTCGAGTTTGATAAATCAACTGTTAAGTGGAGTTCAATTTTAATTAAGTTTTAAACAAGATTAATTCGAGTTTAATTAATCATCAGTCAACTTAATTCGAGTTCATTCTCATTTCATCCAAGTTTTACAGAAGCATCATTCGAGTTTTATCTTCTTTGCATTCGAGTTGCATTACTAATCCATTAAGTGATTCCTTCTAGATTCGAGTTTCATTCATTATAATTCGAGTTGATTCCATTAATTTTGAGTTTCATTCCAATATAATTTGAGTTTAATCAACGTATCATCAAGTTTGATCAATTATTCAATTGCAATCAATTTTCATTTAAAAGATCTTGGAAGATTCCATTTAATCAGTCAACATGTCCAAAGATGCACTCGCCATGTGGTCGGAAACAAAACCTCCAATTCTGTACAGAGGAGAATACGTACAGTGGAGGGAAAGATTCCTTGAATTCATTGGTTTCCATGACATGTCTGATGAACTGCTGAAATCACTTAATGACGGACCAACTGTTTTCCTTGAAACCATACCTGCAGTACCAAATGGCAATCCTGCAATCCCAGAAAGAACAGTTGAGCTCACAAACCTAACTGAAGCTCAAAAATGGAGAAAACTGGGGGACAAGACTGCTAGAAAACTCTTGCTGATATCAATACCCAATGATATCTATACCTGTCTAACCAATACAAAAACAACCAAATCCATCTGGGATGCAGTCTGTAAATTGATGAGGGGTTCAGACAGAGCAGCAACAAACAGAGTCCGAAACAGTTTAATGACGTTTGAAAACTTCAAAGCAAGAGAAGGGGAACTGTTGGAGAGTACATATCTGAGGTTCGTCAATCTGGTCAGTGAAATGAAGAGGAATGGTGTGACTACTGAATACGGAGTAGGATAATTACACTATGATAATTTAGCAAACCAAAGAGATTGACGACATGGACTTTCAAATGGTATTTGAAAACATTAACAACTACCAAGAAGTTGTTTTAAGGAAGATGTCAGGAAAGAAGAAGGCTGAAAAGGAAACCGTTGATCCTTTAGCTCTTTTAGCAGACAAGAAATATAAATACAAGCTAAAAGAGGAGAAACGGGTAGTAGTGAGCAGCAGCTCGTCAGAATCAGACACATCTGATTCCTCAACTGATTCTGAAATTGAAGAGATGAAGAAACAAATGGCCTTACTGACGGAGGCATTTCAGAAGAAGTTCTACCGCAAACCAGCCAACAATAAGATGAGGTACAAGATAGGATCACGGTAGTATGAGAAGAAGGACAAATATGATAAATCAGGAGAGAGAAGTGGAAAGAAAGCTGAGAAATATGAAGAATCTGATAAGCCAGGTCATTTTGCAAGAGAATGCAGATTGCCTGTAGTTAAGAGAATGCAGATTGCCTGTAACTGTGGCAAGAAGGATTCTGAGCAAAAATGCTATAACTGTGGCATGCCATCCCGCCAAGAAGGATTCTGAGCAAAAATGCTATAACTGTGGCAAGCCATGTCATTTTGCAAGAGAATGCAGATTGCCTGTAGTTAAGAATTCAGAATACTACACACGCAAGGCACTGCTGGCAAAGGAAAATGAGGACGGTAAGGCATTGGTGGTTGAAGATGATCAATGGCTTCAATTATCTGAAGATGAAGATATTCTAGATGAAGATGCACACATCTGTCTAAAATCTGAAGTTTTTAATGATTCTGAACTTCGTGAGTCTGCAATGATAGCTGAAGGTGAAGTTTGGGTGGGTTTGACAGATGAGGAGACTGAAGAGAAAAAGGAGTCTGATGATGATAATGAACTAACTGAAGAGATAGCACTGATGGCAACAGGAGATGCTGGATGCAGCAAGGAAAATGATGATGATGAATCAGATTCAGATGTATCAGAAAGTTCAGAGACACCAGAGGTACAAACTAATTCTGATTCTGATGATGATAACTCCTGTATGCTTGAACAAAAACTGACTCAAATGGCTTATATGTTAAATAAATTTGAAAAATCCTTAAAAGCGGAAAAGAAAAATGTCCATTCCTTGGAAAACAAATTGAGTCAAGAACATGCATTAGTTTTAGATTTTTCCAAGGATAAGGCATTAGCTTTCAAAGCGGTATCAGATTTACAAGATCAATCCAATGAACTTCAAAGTCAAATTCAGAATCTGAATAACAATATATCTGACCTAAAAGAAAAACTGAATTTAGCTGAATTAGAAGCATCAAGTTGTTCTGTGAAATATCATGCTATATTTGATGAAAGAACAAAGCTTTACGAGAAAATTAAATCTTTAGAAGATGAATTTTTAAGACGAGGTCAAACAGATCAAACTATATATTTGAATCAACCTAAAGATACCGAATTTTATAATTCAAAATCAGGTATAGGTTGGACTAATCCTAAATATCTGACAAAAGCAATTTCAAGTTCACCAACTATATATGATGTCAGATATATGAATTTAGGATTACAAATGGTTTTCATAAAAGCTTCGGATAAGGTAGAATCAGGTGAAGACTTAAAAAGGTTGAGAACTGATAAAATGCATACAACTGTAGATTATCACAGATTAAATGAGAGTTATCAAAATTCTTGCATTTCTGAGGAGTATATTCAGACGTATTCTGAAAAGGATTTATCTGAAAATATTACTCATTCTCAAAAGCCATATATACCAAATTTAATTCTTGAGAAGATAAATTCTGATCTTGAATTGAAAATCAAAACTTTTGAGTCTGAAAATGATAATCTTAAGGCTGAAATTAAATCCTTGGAATTAAAATTGCAAAATCAGCCTGAAAACAATTCTCAACGAGTTCAAAATCTTTCGATTAAACCTGATTCTATTAATTCTGAACAAGAATTTGATCTATGAACTCGGATTTCAACTCATTGGAGGAGATGTTTGTCAAGATAGATGAATTTGTTAAACCATTACAAGACAGACAAACTGAAAAACCTAAAGAACCTGTAAGTATTTCGAAAAGAATATCTACAGAATCTAAGGTTACATCAGAAAATTCACCTATTTTACAAAAGAACAAGGAGAAAACAAAAGTAACTTTTGTGTCTCCAAAATTTGAAAACGGTGAATCCTCTTCCTCAAAGGATTCTATTGCAAAGAAGGTCCAAACTTCCAAAGGTAAGAGAATTTTACAGGATAAACATATTTTTAAAACGACTAATTCTCGTGTTTCTATTATGTCAGATAATATTGTGAAAAGTTCTCGGAAGAAAGAATGGCGCAAGAAGCAACAAGCAACGAAACAAAAGAGATTAAGGCAAGAGTGGAGAGTTATATAAAATTTGTTACTGATAGGATTAGTCAAATTGATAATTCTGTCTGTAATAAATTTACTGATAAACGTTGTACTAAATACTCTTAAACTGATTTGATTGCTTTAAATTCTACTCGTTGTTAAATGATTCATGCTAAATCTAATAAGCTTGTTTGGTTACCGAAGAAAAAGGTTTCTCCTTTTAAACAGGAAAAGGTTCCAAAGAAGCATATTTCTGAATCAGTTCCACACCGAACTGTACAAAAATGGATACCTCAACAAACTGTTAAAAAGAGGGTTCCTATATCAAAGATATTAACCAATGAGAAGTCTAAAGACAATCCACATGATTTACCAAAATCCAATGTACCTGTTGGGAATTCGTATGGTTTTTCATAAAAACATAAACATTAATCATATTAACGCACAACGGAAGCTTTTAAAAATTACGAATTTCGTACACGGATCATCAAGTATACATAAGATAAGTAAATGAGAAAACAATAAAAATCCGTACCTTTGTATCCTATGACAAGAATACCCGAATGAGATGCTTTCGGTATCCACCGGTGATGACACGATCGAGCGGCGCCAGGTATGCAATCAAACACACGAAGAACGGGAAAACCAAATGCGATTATGGTTTTGGTACGGACGAAGAATCTCCGCACACACACATACACCTTGTGTGTGTGCGCCGTCCAATTCACTTTTAGGATTAGGTCACAACACCCACATTCCCGTATATACATCTCATATATATATATATATATATATATATATATATATATCACTTTTGGGCCGTATGTACATATTATATATATATATATATATATATATATATATATATATATATATATATATATATATATATATAAAGAGTTTTAGTTTTAATCAAACTCTAATATAATAATAATATAATATATATTTTAATAATTATCTTTATTATTTAAACCTTATATAATTATCTCTATAATTATATACCCTTTAAATAATAATAATCTTTTATACATTATCTAATAATATATAAATGACTAGATAATTATTTATAATTATCTCTTATTTATTTGTTTATAATTATCCATCCAGTTATCCAATAATTAGATGATAATATCAATTCAAATAAATGTGTCTTTTATTTAATATCCAATAATAAATAAAAGACTAGATAATTATTTAATTATCATCCAATGACAATTAAATTACTACAATATCTAATATTGTACTTTTAGTCCCCGTACTTTGAGATATAATTAATCATCCATTAATTTAATCTCAATGATCATTTCGTGTCATAAACAATATCCAATATTATTTATTCAATCGTTTAATTGCATCTGCTCAGTTGTGCTCATCGGTGTGACCCTTAAGTGTTTTATGAAATCAGCCATGATGCAGTAGTAATGTCATCTTTACACACCATATACTAACATACTCCCACTTGTGTAAGACGACATACTGTCCTGCAGCATGCGCCTAATGGAGGTCATGGCTAGACACTTTAGGCAACCAAGGTCATAAAAACTCTGACTCCCATTCGGGCATTCTTGTTGAAACAGCCTTCCAAAAAGAAACTTAGGTTATATCCCATGCATCGCGATATTTCAATGTGATAGCTAGGCATGGATTAAATCAACCGTAGCAGTCACGATTATGTTTCTCGACTCCCTGATCTCATACTGAACTGAAACAGACAGAGTAGAACACATCAGTTCTGTCCGAGCATGGCCATGCATTTCTGTCAGTATCGATCGCCGAGGGGCCCAGAAATATCTCTTCTTAGTTAAAAGAAGGTGCAAATCCCATATTGACTATCTAGGCCTCTAGCACGACTCCCACTGCAACCAGCCTCGAACCGTTATGATCACCCAGTTACGGATGACGTTAGGTTAGACCAAATGTACAGCAGCACTCGCACTAAAGTACGTAGACATCTCAGGTACTAAGGATTACCTTTTTGAGACGACTCATGACTATGATCCACAAAGTGGTCTCAATCGGTGGATCAATCCAATATTTGTTCGCAACAAATACCTGTGAATTTGGTCCAACCTTTGCTATATTCATCACCCATGAATATCAACCAAAAACCACAGTAGCCTTTATATTCTCGTTGTGGTTCCCACGACAACAAGCAGCTATGGAATAATTTTAGAATAACTTCAATTTTATTCTTGGATTTCTAAAACATGCAAAATTGAACGACATTAAAGATATCATGTTGATCACCTTTATCTCAATAAACACAACATGATTTCCATCAATTTAATGCTACTGTTCCTTTATCAAATGTAACGGTAACACGATCTATCGAAAAATTAATTTCAGACATGATCTTAGTGGGAGTGTTCTCTAGTTAACTGACTTAACTTCCATTACCGTTTATCTTTGAAAAATTACACTAGTTCTTTATTACAACTTCTTGTAATATTATTCAGACTCATTCTGAATCTCCTTACAAATTTATATCCATTATCTTTAGAGGAACTGGTAAATCACTCATAAAGACACCAGGATTAAAATTTAGGAGCTCTAGCAATTCAGATTAATTGCTACTAGTGATACGTTTAGATGTTTAGTCTTGAATATGACAGTATGCGGTTTATCTATATCTTAACAAGATACCTTTTTAATAACATTGTGTTCAACATTTGTGATATGTATCCATAACCACCAGAACCTGGTTATCGACAACATTTTGTTGTAGTGTTTCGTCAAGTTTGCCGACGAGTGTTTAAACAAGTCAAAGGCTATTACTTGACTAACCATCACACAAGTTGTATACATTTCCCATGTAATTTTATTAAATGCGATTACTTCTTGTCTAAACAATTCTGACTTCTCAAGTCTAATTATTTCTAACAAGTGAAGTGAATTAACCTCCATGTAACTCCTTTACATTTAATTCTGCATTTTATAAGTTTCTATATAATCACAGATGACTATCCAACTCATATAATCTCTTGAACTAACTTTCAAGAATTAACAAGTTTAATGAAACTGCATTTGAACACTTGAACAATTTACACAACAACATGGTAACCCTTTTCATCTGAATATGACTACTAGCTTGTCCAATCTCCTTTGACAACTTACTATTCAAGTTCCACTTGAATCAATAGTCTATATTCATGGTTTAGTAATCTTAAACAATGGGAATTTCATGCAACAAATTTTTAACTCCAAAAATTCTTTATTTTTCCCAAAAATACTTACAAGAAATTCAATCAATTGTATACTACACCATGATAAACTATTGATGACATGAAAATAGTGTCCAGCAGAGTATTCTCTAAGATGTCTCTATGCTCCCACTGAATCTGTCATCTCTTTTCACTTCATTTTAGTCATTGCAGACATTATGCATGAAACTTTGTTCAATTGGGTATCACATATCCAAGAACAATAGAAGTGACTGATTCAGATACACGAAGTCTCATTGCGGTCAACCTTGACCGTTTCCAAGTACTTGGGACAATTCCTTACCCAGTGCCCAGTTTCCTAGCACTCAAAGAATTTGTCATCCTTGGATTTGACTTCTCTGGTTCTAGGTTTTAGCTACTTGTTAGCTTTAACCTCCGGCTTGGAAACTTACTTTCCTTTCCGTCTCTTTCCCTATATTCTCTTCTCAATCACTCCCTCAGCAGTCTATAGCATCCGATGCACCCCACTGATCATCTTCTCCGTGCATATTATAACAAATTACAAATTGCTAAAACTCCTTCAATAAGGAATTGAGAATTAGATTCGTGGTCATGTCCTGTGTCACGGGTAACCCAAGTCTACTAAGATGATCCAGATAACCTTTCATCTTCAGCGCATGGGATCTAACAGTTGTTCCTTCTGCCATTCTGCAGGAGCTCAGAGCCCTTGTCGTATATCTTTCTCAGTCCGAGCCTGAGTCTGGAACATATCCTTTAGCTGGCAATACATCTGTCAAGCTGAGACGTCCATAAGGCTAGTCCGCAGCTCAGATGTCATGGTCGCTAGCATTAGACAGGCAACATTGACCGAATCCTCAGAGTGATTATTGTGGAGATTTCTCTCCTCAACTGTAGCAGTCTCCGCAGGAGCAGGTTCTGGTGCCCTTTCCAGAATATACGACTTTCACCCTGTACTCGGAACATTTGTCGAATTTTACTCCCAGTTCAGGAAGTTGCCTCTTTTGAGTTCTCCATATCCCAAATGGACCTCAAAGTAGCAACATGTGCTTTTGGGGAGGATTTTCAATAGGAGGAAAGGATTTTGACGTTATCATTGTTGTTATTAATGTTATTGTCATTGTTATTATTAAACCGCTTCTACCTCTGTCTTTTTCAACCATCTTAAACAATTTTTCAAAAATCAGTATTTGATTAACCATTAATAAATCAATAACCCAAAATTTAAAAAATGATTTATTAATCCTAAGAACCATTTTACTTATTCATGCACCCAACGGAGGCTGAACCTACATGAATAAGCTACTCAGGCAGGCAACTTATTACCAATTACAACCCCTTTGCAACTCTTAGATCTTATGAGATTTTCAATTTCTTAAATTGATCATGTTTAATCTCATCCACACCTTGGGCAACAGTCTTACTGAAGAACCACCACTGACACACACCATATAACAACTGCAAGTCACTGGCCCAAGTCTCACTTAGGATCCGCAGTGCTTACCTCACAGCGCTCCGAGTTTGCGGCGTAAGCACCCAACGAAGGCTGAACCTACTTACGACGACCGGTCACCGTGAGTGCCACTATATGGACGGTGTGTTGTGTCAGATTTTTAATTTGGGTTTCTAACCAGTCTCTTACCAAGAACTAGTGGCCAGTCAGGTTAGTCTGCGGGCAGGATCCTTTCGGTTCTAAACCTTTTGGAAATTCCACAGCCCGAGCAAGACTGTCCTAAACACCACCTATTCTGGTAAACAATCTAGTTAATGTACCAGTTTTAAGAATTTCAACTCTTTGATCATATGACATTTTAAAATAAATCTCCTTTTATTTGAAAAACTAATTTCATAAAAATGTCATATCTAACACCTGACAAAATAATTAAAGTTTCCAATTTAAACTTCCTTTTAAATACTTTAATTTTTCATCAAAAATGATTGTAGTTTTGATTTCTTTTATTTATCTACTTTGTCACCATAACCACGCAGATATAAATAAAACATCAAGAAATAAAACAAACAACCACACGGTGACATAGCCTTGCCGAAACTAAATTGGTTTCCGAGAGCCACACGGACAAACCAATTAGGTCAAAACCTAAGGGACATAATCAACACACAAGGCAAGAAGGATGAACTCTTTCAGCTCCCACTAGCCTCAGCATTCGATGATGTCTCCGAGCGTCCTTGATGGATGACCTCCTTCTTGATGGACATCTTCGCCAAGATTTATTTTACATAATTTTAATCTAGATACATTTGCCTATTTTCTAACCTATTACAGATTACATCATAAAACCCGGGATTCCAATGGCACGCAGGCCTTCCCAAAAATATAACCAATAATAAAATAGCAAATATTGAGATTAAACAAACAACCATCACAAACAATGGGTCTCAAGGTTCGGCTATGTCACAAACATAAATAAAGCAGAAAAGCTTGTAAATAATCCAGAATTCATTTTCATCTTGACATGAAAATGATTCCAAAACCAATTAATCCACCATTAATTGAAGTAAATATGTCCAACATCGTTCTTAAATTAAACACGGTTCGTAAACTCGAAATTCAGGAACACTTTCCATCTTTGCATTATCTTTGGATTCATAACTATACTTTTCTTATAATATTCAATTAACAATTCAAACACCTTTGAAACTTAAACATACTATTTTAAGAAACTTTTTATTAAACAACCTTTAATAAATATAGTTTTATTTTCAAATAATATTGATAAATAATTTAAACTTCCTTTAAATAATTATCAATTAACTATTATTTAATTGAAACACTTTTCAAAATAAATAACTAAACTTTATTTAAAACGTCAATTTTCTAGATAAACAATTTTTCCAATAAAATATTTCTTTTAAAGTATTTAAAGAAAATTGACCATCTTTAAATAATACCAAAAACTTTTCTTTATGGTTTTAAACGATTTCTACCAAAAACGGTAATGTCGAGATCAAATCTCAAAACATTAAACCATGACCGAGCATGAAACTCAAAGTCACGATTTCATCAATTTGAAAATAGAATCCTTAAATTAAACTCTCTTTAATTTAATAATGCATTTTATGGAACTACATATTAAATGCATAAACTAAATCTAATTTATAAATTAAAATTACCATTAATTTTAATTTCAACATTAAAACTTAATTTTTAACTAAAACCGATTTAATTTAAACGACGAATTACCGGAAAACGGAAACGAACCAACTTAGTTAACCGACTCATACTTGGGTTCAATAACCCATATGAACCGAAAAACAAGTAGGGTATTAAACCCTTTGACGGCTGAAATTAATCGAAGCCATTAATCAACTCACTTTGATTACTTCGATTTCCATATTCCAATTAATCGTTTAATTATCGAATCGAATAATATTTAAACCGATTTGCGAATTTTATAAAAAACTGATAAAGTCTCCACTTTAATTTTATAAAATCGAAAACATATTTACATATATTTTGTCACAAATGTTTAAATATTGAAAACCAAACACTTTTGATTTATTAATTCGATTTTAACGCATTTAATTTAATCGTTCGAGTTTAACCGTGATTTAAACGACATGACGGAAACAAATAATCCATCACCTCGGTTACCACATCACAACCGAGAGGTCATGGGTCTCAACCCATGGCCGAAATCTCTAGGTTTGATTTCGCGAACCGAAACGTTTAATTTTCCGACTTTAATCAATTAAACACTTTTAACCAATCAAACATCAACCAAATAAAACGAACTAAGGTTTCAAAATTCCGAGTTCCAAGAAACTCAAAGGTTGGCCGAGAATCACCATGGGGTTTCCAAAACCTTTGGTCGATTTTCTCCAACCCAAATCAAAACCTTAAACATTTTAATTATTGATTTCGACCGTTTAAACAATTTTAATTATCAAAAATCGAAACTTTAATAATATTGGACATAAATACACGAATAATACTATCATTATGTTACTTGAGATGGCTCTGATACCACTGTTGGGAATTCGTATGGTTTTTCATAAAAACATAAACATTAATCATATTAACGCACAATGGAAGCTTTTAAAAATTACGAATTCCGTACACGGATCATCAAGTATACATAAGATAAGTAAATGAGAAAACAATAAAAATCCGTACCTTTGTATCCTATGACAAGAATACCCGAATGAGACGTTTTCGGTATCCACCGGTGATGACACGGTCGAGCGGCGCCAGGTATGCAATCAAACACACGAAGAACGGGAAAACCAAACGCGATTATGGTTTTGGTACGGACGAAGAATCTCCGCACACACACATACACCTTGTGTGTGTGCGCCGTCCAATTCACTTTTAGGATTAGGTCACAACACCCACATTCCCGTATATACATCTCATATATATATATATATATCACTTTTGGGCCGTATGTACATATTATATATATATATATATTAAAACTTTAATATATTAATATAATATATATCTTAATAATTATCTTTATTATTTAAACCTTATATAATTATCTCTATAATTATATACCCTTTAAATAATAATAATCTTTTATACATTATCTGATAATATATAAATGACTAGATAATTATTTATAATTATCTCTTATTTATTTGTTTATAATTATCCATCCAGTCATCCAATAATTAGATGATAATATCAATTCAAATAAATATGTCTTTTATTTAATATCCAATAATAAATAAAAGACTAGATAATTATTTAATTATCATCCAATGACAATTAAATTACTACAATATCTAATATTGTACTTTTAGTCCCCGTACTTTGAGATATAATTAATCATCCATTAATTTAATCTCAATGATCATTTCGTGTCATAAACAATATCCAATATTATTTATTCAATAGTTCAATTGCATCTGCTCAGTTGTGCTCATCGGTGTGACCCTTAAGTGTTTTATGAAATCAGCCATGATGCAGTAGTAATGTCATCTTTACACACCATATACTAACAGTACCCAACTATAAATTGGTACCTCACGTCTTTTTTCGTCTTATAGGTAAATCATGTGTGGTACCTTGACTCCGGGTGCTCAAAGCATATGACCGGTCAGAGAGAAACTCTCACAAACTTTGTTGATAAATTATGTGGGACGGTTCGCTTTGGAAATGACCAATTTGTCCGATCTAAGGGTATGGGAGTCTTGAGTACGATAATATCACAATTCAAAAGGTCTTTTACGTTGACGGTCTAAGTCACAATTTGTTCAGTATTGGACAACAATGCGACAAAGGATTAGAGGTCAATTTTAAATCTAATCGGTGTAGCATTAGATATGGGGAAGGGAAGGAGATACTTGCAGGGAATAGAAAAACAGATATGTACTCTATAGATCTAGCCTCCATAAATCTGAAAGAAAGATGTTTGCTTATTATTTAAAGCAACATATAAAGTATCTTGGCTATGGCATCGCCGTCTTTCACACTTGGACTTCAAAGAATTAACCAACCTTGCAAAAGGTGGGTTAGTCAAAGGCTTCCAACTCTCAGATTTCAGAAGGAGCAGTTGTGTCCAGCCTGTGAAAAATGAAAGATGGTATGAGCGTCTCACAAGTCAAAAGTACAACACTCTTCAACAAGAGCTTTAGAACTCCTACATATGGACTTGTGTGGACCTATGCGAGTACAGAGCATTAACAAAAAGAGATATGTATTGGTAATAGTTGACGACTATTCGAGGTATACATGGGTATTCTTCCTACGATCCAAGTCTAATGCTACCGAAATCATAATCGACTTCATTTGCAAAATTCAAGTCAAGTTGCAACTTTCAGTTCAAACCATTAGCTCTGAATTCAAAAACAAGTCACTCGAGACGTTTCTAAATTATGTGGGAATAACTCATCAATTCTCAGCAGCTCGCACTCCATAGCACAACGGTGTAGTCGTACGAAGAAATCGCACCCTTGTTGAATATGCAAGAACGATGCTGGCATATTCAAACCTCCCGTTATTCCTTTGGGCTGAAGCTGTAGCAACGACTTGTTTGACGCAGAACAGATCAATAATTAATAAGAGATTCGGAAAGACTCCGTATGAACTGATAAATAAACGAGTCCCTAATGTGAAATTTTTTCATGTCTTTGGATGCAAGTGTTTTATCCTAAACGACAAAGACAATTTGGGAAAGTTTAACCAGAAAGCGGATGAAGGCATCTTCATTGGCTATTCTAAAGAGTCTGTAGCCTTCCGAGTCTACAACAAAAGAACAAAGACTGTTAACGAGAGCGTCAATGTTAAATTTGATGAAGGCGTTGTAATGGCTTCTGAACACACCAGTTCAGGGCCCGAACTTAAACAGTCGACTTCTATGAAGTCATCTGAACAGAATGCAGAAAATAATGAATTAAATAAACTGTTCGAGAAATTTTATGAAGACTACTTTGAAAAGACCAAACCTAATGTTTTAAATTTGGTTCCTGACAGGATTACTGAAGATCCAGTCGTAGTCACTGATCATTCTCACCGACCAATTTCAGAAGATACTGGAGAGGTTTTAACGACAGACGTACACTTACCCGTTGACAGTGTACAACTTATCCAAGCTCCAGAATCTTTTGAAACCTCCTTGACTTCTAAAAACTCAGAAACCCCGATATCAGTTAATATCCCATCAACTTTGGAAGTAAATCCCCGGATTCCCTATCTTCACTTGAACCCCAATCAAGACCAACTTCAACCTTACCCACATATATTTAAATGGACAAGGAATCACCCACCTGAAAACATAATAGGTGATCCTTCTGCTTCAGTTAAAACCAGAAGAGCTACCATGAACGATTCTCAAATTTTTTGAGCAAAATTGAGCCAAAGAATGTAAAAGAAGCTCTACTGGATGCTGACTGGATAGTTGCTATGCAAGAAGAGCTAAATCAATTTGAAAGGTTGAAGGTCTGGCGATTGGTGGAGCGACCAAAAGACAAATCCATTATTGGCACGAAGTGGATATTTAAGAATAAGAAAGATGAACACAGTGTCATCATTCGAAACAAGGCTCGATTCATTGCCAAAGGATATAGCCAGCAAGAGGGAATTGATTACAACGAAGCATTTGCTCCAGTTGCTAGGATTGAAGCTATTCTGATGTTTTTAGCGTTTGTGGCACACAAAAACTTTACTGTATATCAAATGGATGTGAAAACTGCTTTTTTAAATGGGGAATTGACTGACGAAGTATATACATATCAGCCCGAAAGGTTTACCGATCCTTCGAAGCCTGACCATGTATATATTTTGGACAAGTTACTGTATGGCCACAAGCACCTCGTGCTTGGTATGATACACTTTCAAATTATCTTTTGAAATGTGGATTTAACAAAGGTGCAGTGGATACAACCCTGTTTATAAAACGTCAGGGTCTAGATATCATAGTTATTCAAATATATGTAGATGATACAATATTTGGGTCTACAAATACTGAGTTTTGCAAGAAATTTGCATACTTAATGTCCCAAAAATTTGAAATGAGCATGATGAGAGAAATTAATTTTTTCTTGGGTTTACAAGTAAAACAACTGACTGATGGCATTTTCATCAATCAGTCCAAATATATTCAAGACATGTTAAAGAAATTTAACATGGTAAATAGTACTCCCATTAAAACGTCCATGGCTCCGGATTCTAAATCGAAACTCGATGAGGACATTTCAAGGAAACTTGTAGATGTAACTCATTATCGAGTCATCATTAGGTCATTAATGTATTTAACTGCTAGTAGACCGGATATTATGTTTGCTACGTATGTTTGTGCTAGATATCAGGCACATCCTAAAGAATCACATTTGGCTGCTGCCAAACCTATTTTAAGATATCTAAAGGGAACTCCAAACTTAGGTTTGTGGTATTGGGAATCCTCATTTACATTAACTGCCTTCTCTGATGCTGATCACGCAGGTGACAAAATGGATCGGAAAAGCACATCAGGAGCAGTACAATTCCTAGGTGACAAACCCGTCTGCTGGTCATCCAAGAAACAACATTGTGTTTCCCTGTCAACAGCCGAAGCTAAAAACGTTGCAGTATCGTCGTGCTGTTCACAAGTGTTGTGGACGAAGAGCCAACTCAGAGACTACGGGTTTACACCGTAAAAGATTCCCATTTATTGTGATTCTCAAAATGCAATAGCTATAGCTTCAAATCCGGTGCAACATTCAAAAACTAAACACATTAACATCTGGTATCACTTTATAAAAGATCATGTAGAAAATGGTAATATAGAATTATATTTGTACCCACTGAATATCAATTAGCTGATTTGTTTACCAAAGCCTTAGATGAAAAACGATTTAATTTTTTGGTATACAAATTGGGTATGTTGAATCGTTAGATTTAAACATTTAGGGTGCGTTTGGTACAGAGAATGGAAATGCAGAGAAATGACAACAGAGAATGGAATTGCTGAGAAATGGAATTGGTCTGGAGAAATGGAATTGATTCACCTGTTTGGTAAAACAGAGAATTCAGCAGAGAATTGTAACAGAGAATCATTTCTCTTGTTTGGTACAACAGAGAATTCAGCAAAGAGTTATATAATTAAACATTTTATTATTTGCAATCATAATTATTTTGTTTCAATTTTTAATTCAAACCCAAAATAATATTTTGTAATAATTAAACATTTCATTGATAAAAAAAATATTTACCAACATAATTTACTCAAAAAGTATTAAATAAAGTACTACAATTTAATTCAAACCAAGACAAGATACTACAATTTGATCCAAACCAAAACAAAGTCATTCAATTTGTTAACAAAGAAAAATAAATAGTCTGCTACTATCTCATAGAACCATAATTCAAGAATCCACCTATATCAAATAGTTCAAATGCTTCTTTGATCTTTTGCCTATTCTGCTGAGTTAAACTATGATGACGTGATCCTGGGCTTCTCTCATCTTGATTGTTCTTCGTAAACACCCTGATAAGCCATTTGTAAGTGAGACCACGAGTTATGAAAAAAGTAATAAAGATATATATATTTCCAGTAAATCTAGAGCACTTGATAAATAATTAAATATTTTAGCATATGTTTGCCCTCTAAAAGGAGCTTGAAAACATATAGTTACATAAACGACCCACTAAAATCCACATAAAGATCCATTAGGAGATTTATTAAATCAATTATACTAGGTTGTTGTATACTAGACTCTGTATGAGGCTGTGTACGAGGCTGTTGTATACTAGGTTGTTGTATACTGGTGTATATGTTCTGTGTGTGTGTATGTTCTGCAGTATGTGTGTATATGTTCTGCAGTGTGTGTATATATGTTCTGTGTGTGTGTGTGTGTATACATTCTGCAGTGTGTGTGTGTGTGTTCTGCAGTGCGTGTGTATATGTTAACAGGTAAAATAATACACATAAGCAGTTCAATTATGTTGCAGTTACTGTAAACAAAAATGCTCCAAATACACACCTATTTATATGTAACTTATGCTGCTGTTATGTGTGCATATCAGACTGATGTTATCTTTTTATTATGTTTTCAGCATCAATTAAAAGGATTAAGAGGCGATTAACAAACCAAAAATTACCAATAATGGAACCAGGTCAGATCATAAACCAGAACACAAATAGAACACTTTCATGCCTTCTTGGCCTTGGTGTATTAATCATCAATAAACAGATAATCAGAAGAAAAAGAACATAATCAGAAGAAAAAATAACACAAAAACACATAAAGATGTGATGGAGGTTCCAAAAGAACACAAAATCACATAAACAGAACACATAATCAGAAGAACAACAACATCTTGGGATGAAGGTTCTGCGTTTTCATTTTTTTATAAATAATCATAAGCATTTTTTCTTAATTAACTTTGTGAGCTCATCAGTTACAGAACACATTTTGAATATTGGTTTCTTTGTTGCCTTGCAGGGGACCAACAGACCTTACTTTCATCCAAAGAAATTGGATATCCACTTTGAATCTTACTCTTTTACATAATGCTAATTTTCACAAAGTGGTGGTCCAACCATTGAGCATTCCTAGTGGAAATAGACTTGCATAAAGCTATTTTTTGTGTACTGGAAGTCTTGACTGGACTACTCCTCAAGCTTTGTATATGTTGCCTTTCTGCATAACACTTGGAATCATTTGGATGAAGGGTGAAGGGGTTGTATAATACTTAAAACGATGAAAATATCCTCTTGTATATGTGCTTTTAAAACCACTATATTTTTCTATTTGTCAGTGTTGAAGGCAGTTTACACATTCAATTTTCATGCTTCTCAAAGGTCGGAGAAGGAGACGAAGATAGTAGAGAGAATAGATACCTTCAGTGTGTCGGAGAAGAAGGAGCTCGAGTAATGGGAGGCCGCCGCCGGGGAAGAAGGAGCTCGAAGGGAGGCCGCCGTCGGAGAAGAATCAGGTTGATGGGAGGTCACGGCCAGGGAAGAAGAAGATCGAAGGGATTTGCAAGGCAGCCGCCGGGGAAGAAGGAGCTCGAAGGGAGGCCGCCACCGGAGAAGAAGGAAAACGCAGCTAGGTTAAAATCGCCAAGCCATTGAATTTTTTTGTGTTTGGGGGAAAAATGAACGGTATGCAGGGTTTGGGGGGGGAGGGGAGAGAGGGGGCAGCAACTCTCCGCTTTTTCTTGTCAAGTCTCTAGATAGTTAAAAATTTCAATTCTCCTCATTTCCTCTCATGTAGGAGAGAAATAAAAGTAGGGAAAAAGAAATGTTTTATTTCTCAATTCTCATCTCTTAAACCTAAACAAACAAGAGATTTGTTTTCATTTCCATTTCTCTGCTTCCATTTCTCTGTACCAAACATGCTCTTAGTAGTTAGCAAATATAATTTCAAATTTATATTTTTTTTATTTGATTAAATATGTTGTTAATCTCATGTGATTTTAAAGTTTAATTTTTCAGAGTTTAACAGATTCGGATTGTCATGTGCAGGGGGAGCAGACAGAAATTTTATCTGATTCTTAAAATCTGATAAATTTTTATCCGATTTTTTTGTAGGGGGAGCTGTCATTTAAAGAGATATTTATCTGAGGGGGAGCTAAACTGCAAAAATCAAGGGGGAGTCATTTTTTATTCTTTAATTTTTTTTGTTTTTGTTAGTTCATTTTTTTAGTTCAAATTTTATTTTTATTTGTTAGTTAAATTTTTTTTAAGTTCAAATTTTTTTAGTTGTTATTTGTTATTTGTTATTAGTTTTATTTTTTTGTGCGTGTGTGAAATTTTGAAAATAAATGGTCTTTTATATTTTTAAAATGGGCCGGGTGAAGTCAAAATTTCAAATTTGACTATAAATTTGAAATTTGAATTTCAAAACAGAATTTTCAACCCATCGGTAACTGTTCCCATTTCTTCTTCGAATACACAAACACAGCTTTCTTACACTCGAAGAAATCCATTCACTGATAAAGCTTTTCAATTTCAGATTTTCAATTGTAAGTGTTTACTGATTTCTTTTTTACTTTTATTTGTTTATTTTCATAATTTCTTTTCAAGTTTTATACTCTGTGTGTGTTCGTGAAATGATAGATAAGTGTTCATGAGATTTGTTGATTTGTTGGTTATAATATGAAATTGATTGTATGTTGGTATGCGTATTACATATATGAACTTGAATATTAAATTGCAAGTCTCATTTCAAATCACACAAACATTATTGTTGAATTTTCAGTGTTAAAATTTTTCGTGTTTTTGAAATAGAAAATTGGATTTTTTGGATTTAAAAAGTTGTTTCTGGACAAAGTTCAGTAAACAAATAATGTTTAAAACCCATTTTCGAGTAGGAATATATAAATGAATAGTTAAAAATGTCCATAAAATGATTTTTGAAAAATTTCAGTGACATTCTGGACTTGGAAAATTTTTGAACTTGTTTTCTCAATCAACTCTTCAGTCGAGAAATATTCTGTTTTGATCGAGTTGCATGAAGTTCCATTTGAGTTGGATACTTCATGTTTCGAGAATCTAGTATTTGTTATTCGAGTTGGTTGCTTTGAATGTAACACCCGTTAATTTTGAGGTAAGTAATTAATTTCGAGTCGTTTAATTCAATTTATTAAATTCGAGAAAATAGGATATAAATTGTCAACTTCTATTGTTAGACATTCAAAATATTGAATTTTTGTAATTTAAGAATTAGTAAATAATTATCATATATATATATATATATATATATATATATATATATATATATATATATATATATATATATATATATATATATATATAAATGTGTATATGAAAAATCTTATAATGTTCATGGGTTAAAAAAGAAATAATAATAATAATAATAATTATAGTAATAAAATTAAATTAAATTAAATTAAAATATGCATGTATGGGTACACCATTTCAATTATAACCATCATCATCATCATGCAACCCCTTCAAAAACCCTATATTTATATATATGTATAAACCCTAACAATATTCTTCATTACAAACACATACTGAAAATCTTAAAGAAATTAGAGCTGGATTCAAGGATTTAGCATCAAGTTCATCATCACATTCATCACCATCATTAATCTTGAGGTAAACAATAAACTTACAGCCCAAGAATTTTATTCCCGTATTTAGTTTTGATTGATAATAGAACACATAGAAAGGAGTATAACTTGTATATAAATCTGAAAATGAACAACCTATAGCTTCTGGATTCATTATATTCATTGGTGTTTAGAATAAAAACTTGAAAACACCATTAGTAAGTTCATGGAAGATTTCAAAACTTTTATGTTTTTAATTCAAAATAACAATAAAATCAGAAAAATAGGAGTAGAAATTAAGAATGTGTGACATGGTGGGGGTTTCGGCGCCGGAGTCGTGTAGGCCGGCGGTCGGCGGCGGCAAAAGCAAATCCGGCGACTGTCCATCTTCGCCTCTTTCCTCTTCTTTTTCCCTTTCTTCTTGTTTTAGTCCGCCTAGAGGGAGAGATGAAGGAGTAGTGGCGGTATGTGTGTGGTGTGAGTGGTGTGGAGTTCGACCGGGACGGAGTTGAGCGGCGGCGGCTGACCGGCGGCGGTTTCTTTTTTTTTTCTTTGCTTCTTTTCTGCTTGTGAACCGAGAGGGAGAGGGAGAATGGGAGAGGTGTGTGTGTAGAGGGGTGTTCGGTGGTGACCAAACCTGTGCCGGAACCGCCTTGGCCGGCGGCTTTTTCTTCCGGCCGGCGACGGCGGCTGTTGTTGCTCCCTGTTGGTGAACCGAGAGAGAGAGAGAGATGAGGGTTGAAATTTAGGGTTTATTTTCTTTTGTATTCTTTTAAATTGTGTGGGCTTTTATCTTGATTTATTTATTATTCTTTTAATTCTTTTGGGCTTAAGTTTTATTTGGTTATAGGTTTTGGGCTTGAGCAAATTAATTCTTTTGGGCTCTCTTTTAACAATTATCTTGGGCTAGTGATGATAATAAGAATTAAAATGGTGTTGGACTTAAGGATTTAAATTGATTATGGGTCCATTTTAGTTGATTTAAATAAATTAGGTTTGAGTTAGTTTATTTTTAAAGTCCATTACAAAATTAATGTATTGCGAAATTGTTACTTTTATAATATGAATATTGGGGGTTATATAATATACAAAAAGGATTTGGAATGTAATTAAATAATTTCGGAATATTTAATTGTGTAAATTAAAAAGGGTTAGTTGCGTTCATTTATTTCCTCATTTTAGGCCCAATTTAATTTATCTGACAGGTAGTGAATTTTGGGTTGTAAATAGTTAAAACCTAAAGGGATCCTATGGGTAAAGTAGTGTGAATTTAAGTATCATATTATAAAAGGTTTCAAATTTGCATTTTTCGAACTAGTCATTGAGCTGTAATTTAATAAATAGAATTACACCGAATTAATCACTAAAATATTAAATTAATAAATGGAATTGGATATTGGACATTTTAAATTGTAAAGTTAAGGATATTGATAAATAGGCAATATACTTTTATATCAGGACTCTAGTAGTTCAGTTGAGACGTGTGGCTCTTGGTAGTGCTTTCAGTGGATATCGAGTTGTCGTTTGGCGAGTACGGATTTGCGAGCACTGTGAGTAATTGATTTAATTTCATGAATGATTATTTGTAATGTGTTTGTACTGGTTATCAGTTTCATTTCTTTTACCATGCTTATCCATTGCACTGCCATGTTGCCTTTGATATCTGTTATTCATTTCATTACCCTGAGTTGTGACATGATAACTCTTATTCCCCGGTATGCATACTGTGTATTTATGTGATGATTGCATGCCTGTGTGGCTGCATGTTATTTTTATACGCTGTAAGTCGGGAGTGCCGCAAGCTGTGTTTCTGTGTAAGCATTGCTGGGAAGGCCGGATGCTACACAGACTACCTATTCATGGACGCACTGCTGGGAAGGCCGGGTGCTACACATGTTGACTTTGTGCCGATAATTGTATCATTCATGTTATTCATGTTTATTTGTGCTATTAAATCTGTTACTCGCTAGGCGACGGCTTACCCCGGTTGTGGGGGAAATGTTTCAGGTTTAGCTGATAATGGAAAATCACCAGCTTCAGGGTCAAGAGTTTGAGGACTCGTGGTATCAGATAGACTTCTGCAAAATTTGTAAATATTCCAAATTTGTAATTGGGATGGGTAGATCCCTAGACTTTCGATTTGGTTGTAATAACTAGATAATTTGTTTAGCGTACTCTGATTTTGAGATTCATGTTGCAGATTATAGTAAAAGCGTCGCGTTATTAGAACTGGGTGTTTCATTGAAGGACTTAGAAAATTTTAAAACCAGTCTCGATAACAAATATGATTCGAGTATGGTCTTGTTTCTTTCGAGTTGGTTCCATAAGTTGTTCGAGGAACCATTACTTGTTATTCGAGTTGGGCAGCTTTTAGGACTTAGAAAATTTTTCAGTCCAGTCTCGATAACATCATTCGAGTATACACCACTTTCATTCGAGTTGGATTCATGTGCATTTCGAGAAAGAGTCAATATCATTCGAGTTGGTCAATCATCTCATTTGAGTTGATTAGTATTTCATTCGAGTTTCCTGATGATTCATTCGAGTTGTTTGGTTATTCATTCGACAAATTCCTTATTCAATTCGAGTTTCATACTTAAGTCATACGAGTTGAATCATGTGTCATCCGATACTCTGCATGTGTCAATCGAGTTTCAACCTCAAAATTTCCAAAATTTTCAGAAGTGTTGAGGATTTTTAATTTTTCAAAACATTTCACATTTTTCAAGAAATTTTTAAAATTAGTGTTTTTCTAACATTGGTCTCTTAACGATTGACTTTGGAATCCTAACAATAATATTTTAATACTATTGTCTGGAATCTCGATGCTTTAAACAGTAAAATACAAAATTTTCTAATTTCTTGTAAAATGTTTTATATTTCTATTTGCAGAATTTCATTTGATTATCTGCTGTTTCTAACATGTCTATTATTTTTCACAAGTTTCAAATGGCTTCCCAAGCTCAATCCCAACATTCAAATTCATCTGATTCCCATTCATCCTCAAACCATACACTAGTATCAAAACCAGTGAAATCAGCCTCTGTTACCCGACCTTCACCTTCATCACCCATACCAGATACTCACATAGTCAAAACCAAATATTGCCTACCGTTTTGTGACAACAACCATCGTCTTGATCCAAAAATCATAAAAGTCAGCCATCCTATAGTTGTAGACATCCTTTGGGCTACCAACTCCAATATAAACCTTCTATCCCCCAAGTGTACTTACAACAATTCTGGCATACGATCAAGTTCGTACCCGCTGATGGTAATCATCACTTCAAGGTTACCATAGATCAATTTAAGACAAAGATCACACTTTCCATGCTTCGACTTAACCTACTTTTATCGGCCGAATTGATACCATGAACTTTCCCGAACTATGAAGACTTTGTATCCGATGAAGAGCCAGTTCATGATTTAATATGCTTAGGATATTCCAAACCTCTACCGAAGAGCTCCAAGTTTCATAGAAATGGTCCTAATAGAGAGTGGTACTATTTGGCATTGTCAACAGATGCATGACGTCTAAGCATACCGGTATTGATAGAGGGAGCATACATTGCCTGAGAATTTTTCACGGGATTGCCTTCAATAAACATTACGACTATGCTCAGTGTATTTGGGAGGATTTGAAGGAAGTGGTGTTGGCAAAGACAACAAATAGAGCAAGGAAATTTGTACCGCTTCAACGATTCATTCAAATATTGATAAAGGGAATCTTGAGGGCCAATGAACAAATCCCGAGGAGGTCAAATGCTTTAGATGAGTCTACATGGGGTACAGGATGCGCCGAACGTGAATGTGATGCCTATTCCAGAGGCTCTTTTTAAATGCCGATCAAGAGAGTGAGCATGTCAAGTTATACAAAAAGATCACGATCCTATAAAAACCCAAGAACCGGGTTTTCTTAACCAGGGAGCTATAGGAGAGCAGGAACATCAGCACGGGGCTGATGTTCAGGGCAGCCAACCTGAGAGTGAGGGTGTAGAGGAGTAAGTAAAGGGAAGTGAGCGCAGCTCCGATTCTGAAAGGACATGATCAAATATTACTGAAGGAGCTGAGGAAGGTAATGATGATGATGATGATGTGGATGGAAATGATGCACAAGAGGGTGGTGCTGGAATAGTTGAATTCTCTATGGCTGAAAGCATTCCGGAAAAAGATATTATTGAGATAGCTATGGAGAGTGTGAGGGAGTTCCCAAGCCCAAACAGCCGGTATCTAGCCAAATCTGCTGTTGGCTCCCAAATGGAAGTTAGCATTGAATCAGTCAGTATCCCACTGACAACTACACCCCCCAGCCACTCATTTTCCTCTCAACGAGGAGATGTTTCACTTTCTCACCGGGATCAAGCACATGATCTATCCTTAAATCCTTTGGGTTTATGGATATTGAATATTGTAAATAACTGCCCGGGTGTACAACTTCTATTCTTGCACATGATTTAGAACCGATACACACTAGGTCACTTGACTCAACTTCATATGTTGAAGTGAGTGCAGTTGAACTGAGTGTTCCTGCCGTTACAACCTTAGTGTCGGAAGCATCTGTTGCTCCGTCACTTGAAGAGGTTGGAAGACCAGTCAGAGCCACGACATTGCCAACTCTAAGCATTGACCACACAGACGTTCTTTTAACAAGTTCGACTGTTGTGACAATTGGAAGTCTGAGTGACCCAGTGGTTAGACTTTGCCCATTTGATACAGAAACCGAATTGACTGAAGCCTTAAATGAAGCAGTTGCTCGAGTATCAAATCAGACGACGAGTCAATTTTCTGAGATGATGGATTAGATGGCTAATATTCATAAACTGTTGAAGGGAAAGAATTTGACAGAAGAGGTGAAACAAAGAGATCCAAATCAAGCTATTGACGAGCTAAGAGATTTTATTTTTGAACAATTTAATGAGATGAGGAATCGTATGATTGGGCTAGAGAGCACTGTGATAACAACATTAGGAGATATGTCTGAGCGGATATCTGCAGTAGAACAGACGTGTAAGGCTCAAGCTTCTGCTCCAAAAAGAAAACATGATGAGCATGATGATGACTCCGATGATGCTCCTCATGAGGGGGAGAGGAGGAAGCTTGGTGAACAAAGTTCTGGTCTTTTAATGATAACCTATCCAGAGAAAGAAAAAGAGACAGAAGGTCAAGAGATAGGTGAAGCAGGGAGTTCCAAAGAAAAACCTGTTGATGCTCAAAGCGAGCTAGAATTGATTCTTCATGAAGATGTTCCAGTTCCTTTAAGTATTCAATCAGAAATTTATAACTTTGAAGAATATGAAGATTTTGATGATGATGCACAAGGACAGACTTTATTGATTGAAGGAGTTGAGAAAGAAGTAGAGAAAGAAGCCTGAGTAACGGTTATTGTGAAGGTAGAGGAAGTAGAACAATTTCCAGCTGAGAATGTTATGCCACAAGTGGTTACGGAGTTGAATGAAGTTGAAGTAATGGATAAATTCTTCAATGAATACATCTTGGCTGATGAATCACAAAGACAGCATAGATTGAGGTTTGAAGCTTAGCAGATTGTCCAGAGAGAAATCAGAGATATGCTGACACTACTCAATAAAGATGAAATTAGTATGAAGAGCGTAAAAGTGTTAGACTTCTCTGCTAAACAAACTGCCGAGTATATCAGAAAAAGGAACAAACTTCCATATCTTGAAGATCACCTTGAAAAGAAAATCTTCTGTAAGAAACAAGCTCCGTGTACGTTTTTGAAGCTATTCAGAGTTCTGGAGCCGAATATGCCAAACTTAGCAAATTATACAAGCTTCTTACAGAATAAAGCTCAGTCGGTGGATAAGGTCAAAATTGAGTTTAGGATAGTTGATTTGATTAAGATTGAAAAAGATCGTTTTGTTAAGATCCTCTATTCTACCTTTACCGTGACCAGAGCTGATGGAAATACTTATACATTCACCGAGGATGACATGTTTGGAATGCATTTGGTCGACATTGAAGATTTATTTGATGAACTGTGCAGAAATAAGAGGAATGAACACTGTAGATTTGTACTCAAGACACTATTTCACTTCATGCACACCAAATTGGTGTTTATGTCTGTGCAAGATCTACAGATTGGTGTGGAAAGAGGGATGAGAAAGATTAACATTACTGCGTCAAACCGTTTCATCAAGTTTATGGAGAATCTGAAGGAATTTCAAGTTGTAATGGCCAAGCATCCTGTAGCAATTTACAAAGATAAAGATCGAAAGCTAAGGGCTATGCGGAGTATTGAACTGCATAAGTTTTGTGATGGAACACTTCAAAAGGTGATTAATGGTTTAAAAGGAAAGCTGACATCAGATAAGAAAAGAAAAACAAAGAAGGGAGCATTAAGTGTGAATGACAGAAAGCTCATGGTCGAATTCATATCAAAGATTAATTGGAGGCTGTGTAACAGAAAAAGCATCAGGTGTTTTGAAATGAAGCTGGGACTGACAAACTGAAAGACTTGGTTTAATTCATCAAAGGATGAGAATGTTAGGATCAAGTTTAGGTTGATGTATTAAATAAGTCTAGGGTAGATTTTGTAATTATCACATAGTTGACTTGTACATATAAATAGAATTTGTCTTTTGTAAAAGTGATAGATCTGATATTCATAATTGTGTACGAAATTTGTCATTGTGATTGCACGGATTCTCACAGAACTAGGGCTACAGTTGCATTCGTTCATTTCATCTTCTCTGTAATCATTTTGGTGCAATACAATCATTTGGTTAGTGTTTCTGATCTTTATTATTGTTTGAATTGAATGTTTAATTGATTATACTGGAATAACATCATATATACCCAAATTCATTAATTTAATTATTTTTAGAACATTTAAAACTCATATTTTATATTGATTATTAATTAATCACCATTATGCCCTTACTTATTTCTTCTTTCAACTAACCTTCAAAATATCATATTTATCCAACTTAAATTAAAATATCATATCCCTTTAAATAATTTTATATAATTTATTTTAGTAAACTTTACTATGCAAATTCTTCATAGTAGAACAAATTAACTTTAACAATAAAAAAATTGTATTATATTTTGTTCGTTTGTAATCAAATTGTATCGATTTATTGTATTTTCTTATTTGTTTTTTCTGCAGTTTTCTATATACAATTAACTGATTAATTATGTTCATTCTTTTCTTTTTCTTTTCGAATTTAGAGTTGTATTGCATTTTTTTAATTTAGTATATATCTTTATTTTCTATATACATTAATATCTATTTTTTTTTCAAGTTTGCTTTCGTTTTATAATTATTGTTTTTTCTTGTTTACTTTTTTTAATTTTTTATATTTAATCTAGTATTTGAATTATCAATTGTTATCCTATTTTATTAGTTGTGTATATTTTGTGTTAACAATAAGATTTTATATATATATATATATATATATATATATATATATATATATATATATATATATATATATATTTAAACATAGAAAATAACATTGTAAGTTAATATAATAATCTTAACAATAAGATTATATATATTTTATCCTATATATTATACATAAAATATACACAACTAATAAAATTGGATAACAAGTTATAAATAAAATACTAGATTATATATAAAAAAAATACAAAAAAGTAAACTAGAAAAACCAATAATTATAAAACGAAAGCACACTTGAAAAAAAAAAGAAACTAATGTATATAGAAAACAAAAGATATGTACTAAATTAATAAATGCAATACAACTATAAATTTGAAAAGAAAAATATAAGAGATAACATAATATATATAATCAGTTAATTGTATATAGAAAACTGCATGAAAAAATGTAACATCCGTCTTTTGGACCTGGTACGTGTAATTGTTTTAGAGGATAATTATTTTAATAATATTGGGTTGGTCCAACTGTATCCCGTTTCGTGGATTGAGACGTGTCGCAATTGGGATTGCGTTTCTCCGGATTATAATTTTCGTGGATTAATTATATATTTGAGATCACGGGATTAAATGGGTTAAAAGGGTATTAATATTGAAAATGTGATATCGGATTCGGGTTATCGAGTACCGGGTTTCTAAAAATAGAAACCACATGTTCGTGCCTTTCATTGTTTCCTTTCCATAATCAGAAAATGAGAAATAGTGTGTATGCGTGTGTGTTCGTGAGTCCAGCAGCAAGAAACCATCTCCACTCCAAAGTTGGTTGCTGAAATCCAATTGTTTGCATATTCGTTTTTGAGATTGTAAGGTTGCAAAGGTAAGAATTCATGGATTTTGGGTACTAATATGTGTGTTGTGGTGTTAGAAGTTGGGGGAGTTATTTATCATGTGTGGGAGGTTAATATATGTTGAATATTTGGATCTTGCGTGGCTGGAAATCGAAGTTAAAGGGTGATGACACCTTCTGGACAGCCATGCATTGAAGCAGGGAAGAAAACAGCCGACGGGATCATGGTCGCAATCCTAGAGCGTGGTCGCGACGCGGCTGGCCAGGCGCGGCTGCGGTGGACGGGGCTGGGGGCTGGGTCTATTGGGGCTTGGGCCGGTACAGCTTTAGGGTTCGGGTCGGGTCTAGTTTGGGATTTTTGGTCGATTTTCGGTTGAATTTTCGGGGTTTCGTTGGGATTGTTTTTGGTCTGAGTCGGTTACGGGTTTATTGTGATTCTGTTGTATGTGTCGGTTGACATGGGGATTAACCGTGGGGATCTGTATGTTTACAGGGACAAGTAGACAGCGGGCCGAGTTAGATTCGGGAGATCAGAGTTCCGTGAGTCAATCACGTGAGTACTCGATTCCTTTTCCAAACGCACACTTTCTTTTGGGAATTTAGCCGTGTAGCTATTATCTATGCGTGTTATATATGAGATAGGGACGTGAACCTCAGGTATGCTTCTATTCTACACGTGTGTTGTATAAGCGATATCAGATTTATTTCAGGGGTCCGTCATGTGTTCCATACGGACAGTGATTCACGATAAGGGATCGCGTGGGTTGACTGTCCCTAATAGTCCTTGTGCTACAGGGGTTAATGCTAATCACTGCTGCATGCGGTGTGTTAGCCGGGGAAGTGTCCCCACTGGGATTGTGTATTGTGTCTTAGATTTCATTCTTCTGTGATTTTACCTGAGACGTGTGTTGGGTTACAAGGACAGGGATAGGGACCATTATGTGATATGTGTTATGTGTTATGCGATTATTGTGCAGAGTCCAAACCTCGCGTACTCACGAGCTTTCCAGCTTACGTCTTCGAGTCTAACGTGTTCAGGGAATCAGAAGAGGTCTCAGCAGCAGCAGCCGCAGAGATAGAGTTGGGGTTTTACTTGAAGACTTGCAATTGTTCTTTGTAATGTTAGAACTGCATGTGATAAGTTATTTTTGGATGATGTAATCAGTATGTGTATCTGATAGGCAGGGACATTTTGTTAGTTTAATCACGGTGATCTGTACTCAACTGCTATTATGTTGTAATCCTTTTGTGTAAAGTTTTAAATTATCAGTAATCTGCATTATCCATTGACCCGTGTATTATGGATTTCTTGCGTTATTTCCACTTATGATATTGTGTTAACGTGGCATTCATGTGATCCGCAAGGGGTATTACATGATGGTATCAGAACTTATGGTGTGAAGCATGAGTATCGTTAGTGGATGCTTGACTTAAACCTTGTTTCGATCCGCGGTGGATCATTTTTGCGATTTATATTACTAGATTAACCAACCTAGCTTATTGTATGACGCTGGATGATTTGGTTATTGTATTTAACTATTTCGGTTTGTGCAGATTTATATGGCAGACCAAGGAGAGGGATCCGGCGCGGGTAATCCGGTTGGTGACGAGTACATTCGTAAGTCAGAGCTTTTGGAGGTCTTAACAGAGTTTTATAGATAGCAGCGGGAGCAAGAGCAGGGTCAAGGTATGGGACCGGTTATCCAGCCTATAAGGATCGAGTCGGGGGCTGGTGCCTCTTCATCTACTCAGCGAGGCGGGTCCTTCAAGGACTTCATGACGGGGGCCCCACCGCAGTTCCGGGGTGACGGTGAGCCGGGGGCGGCTATTGCATAGAGGTAAGAGATCGAGGCTGCCTTCCGGGTAGCCCATGTGGATCCTAGAGACATGGTCGAATATGAGGCCTATCAGTTGAGGGGAGGGACGTCTCAGTGGTGGAAATCGATAGAGTCTTCGATGGCACAGTCCGCCGCTTATGCTATGACCTGGAAGAAGTTCCGAGTCATGTTTGAGATCCAGTATATTCCTCGGGACGAGCGCAAAGAGATGGAGCGCTGATTCTTGCATTTACAGCAGGGTAGTATGACCGTACAACAGTATGTCGACCGGTTTAACGAGTACTCACAGTTCGAGCCCCAGCATGTCGACACAGAGAGTAGAAAGGCAGATGCGTTTATTGACGGTATTTAGTCTGAAATTCGGGAGTTTGTGGGGCTGCATGATACCCCTACGTTTGCTAGAGCCTTGGAGATGGCCCGCATCAGGGAGCGGGAGATTGTTAAGCAGAGGGAGCAGCCCTCTTCCCAGAGAGAGCCTTCGAGTGTTTGAAGGTCTTCCGGGGACGCTCCTGGGGATCAGCGTCCCAATCAGTGGTAGTTTTCGGGTCAGAGTTCAGGGCAGGGTTCAGGGCTGAGACGTAACAGAGATAGGGGTAGAGATCGCAGATCGAGGAGGCAGGGTCAGAGTCAGGGGTCGGGAGCCCAGAGCCAGAGCAGTATGGGACAGGGTTCCCAAGTATCCGATAGCCGAGTTGATAGTTCATATGGGGATCGGGAGTGCCCGAAGTGTCACCAGCGCCATTCTGGGCAGTGCTCATTAGATAAGCCTCGTTGCTACAGATGCGGATAGCAGGGACATGCTGCCGCCGTATGTACCGTTCCCGAGCCATTGTGTTTCCGTTTCGGGAGGCCGGGACACCGAGTTAGAGAGTGTCCGGAACCGGGACCGGCGGTTCAAGGGGCCAGGTCGAGTGGGGCCAGGGCAGAGCCATTGTCATCTAGTCGCCGTGACTCAGTTCCGGGGGGCCGAGGAAGGGTATTTCAGGAAACCGCTGAGGAGGCACGGGATGCTACGGACGTCGTTTCGGGTACGTATATTCTGAATGGACTTCGAGCCCGTGTATTATTTGATTCTGAGGCGGATCGCTCCTACGTGTCTGTGACATTCTGTGCATATTTTATTGTGTCTTCTTCTCCCCTATCTGTTCCTTTGATTGTTGAGAGGGTTGATGGGAGTACTGTTAGGCACAAAAAGGCCTCAGTCAAACCTGCGCTACATCTTAGGGGGATATTTTTAATCAAACCTGTTTTATGCACTTAAAGGTATAATTTAAGGCCTGTTTATGCCTTATTGAAACCTGAAATGTGATTTGCAAAATGAGTCAAAGCTGTTTTCCCTATTGCATTCATTGCAACAAAGGCATATTGTCCAAGTTGTTCTGTCTGCTGAACAGGCTGGACATAAACTGTCTACGCTGCTCTGTTTGTTGAGCAGCTTGGACAGATTCTAAGTGGTCTGTTCTTTGTGAACAGGCTAAACACTTTATGGAATATGTTTCCAAGTCCTCATGTATTGTTTTTGGCTACAAGATCAGTTTACAAGTCGAAGACAAAGTGGAAAACAGAAATTGCAAAAGCCTGCCTACGCTGTTCTATTACATGAAGACAAACGGATATTTGAAATGGGTGACAGACCATTTCTTATATCAAAGTGGCCTTAACAAAAGAAGAAAGATGCAAAGTTGACATTCCTCTTTTGGTTAAAGGCTTATGCAACAGAGACAAAAAGAAAAAGACAAAGATTCTGCCACATGAAGACAAGTCTAATTTTTCAGAATGTACAGAAAAGTTGTTTTGTCTTTTTGGAAAGACATCCCACTATCTCATCATCCAATGAAGAAGCTTCACTGAGATTCTTAGTGAGAGTATAAAAGGAAGCTTCACTAAGATTCTCATCGTCCAATTCAGATCGTGCATTGAAGTGTGTTATTCCATGCATGCAAGTCTGCTTGAATAGAACAGTAACGTGTGTCTAAGCTGCTCCTATTCAAGCTGTCCATCTGTGTCTTGTAAAATTAGTGAGTTCATCTAAGTGAGTGTATTCACTGTATCTAGTCTGAGTGTGTCTTAGATTAGTTGAACATCTGTTGTATATGTCATCTCAGCTTGAACCTTTCCGCAGTCAAGCTTGTTTGTAATTAACACTTGTTAATAGTATACACAAACATTGAGATAAGAGTGTTGAGTTTTAATTTGCTGTATTCACCCCCCCCCCCCCACCACTCTACAGCTTAGAACAATACTCTAGGGATACCTTTTGGGACCTACAACTGGTATAAGAGCGGATAGAGTGTGTGTTAACTCTAGATCTCTCATTCTCCCTACTTTCCCATGGACAACAGTGCTGCCAGTTCCTCCTCTTACTATGACAATGGTTCAATGGCTAAACCCACCACATTCAATCATCAAAACTTCTCTGGTTGGAAGTGCAGAATGATGCTCTACTTAGATAATCTGGATGTACAACTGCCAGAGATAGCAATGGAAGGTCCCTATGTGCCAACTTCTGTTACTACCATCACTCCTGCTGTTGAAGGAGCTGCCCCTGAGATTAGAACTTTTGAGAAGGCCAAAGCTCAATGGTCTGATGAAGACAAAAGGCTGGTTGCTCTTGATGCAAAAGCCAGGAATAATCTGGTCATTTCTCTTCCTGATGATGTGTTCAAACAGGTTGAGAAAATGAAGACTGCAAAGGAGATGTGGGATACTTTGTGTACCGTCTATGATGGTCCCACAATCACACTGGACAACAGGATTAACAATCTTGTTAGACAGTATGAACTCTTTTTTGCAAAACCAAAGGAGTCTCTCACAGAAACCTATACCAGGTTCACTTCTCTTATCAATGATCTCAAAGTTGTTGGGATCACAAAGGACAGTTTAACTCTTGTGAACAAGTTCTTGGATATCCTGCCTGAAGAATGGAACTACTTTTCTACTATCTTGAGAAATTCAGGCACCATCAAAGGTATGGATCTTGTAAATTTGTATGGATCCCTACCGAATGATGAGCAGTCAAGGCAACAGAAAAGAAATGCCTTGGAAATGTCTAAGAGAGGTGCTGCCTTGGTGGCCAGCGTGAGACAACCAGTTGGTCAGGTATGTGATGTGTTCACAAAACGTGATCAATAGGCTGATGATGAAGGGGAAGAGATGTCTGAAGAGGAAGACTGTGAAGATCATGTTGAACTTAAGGATGACCAAATGATTGCAATGCTTGTCAAAAAGTTCAACAAGAATAGGTTTGGTGGAAGAATGCTGCAGAGGAACTCAAATGCTGTAAAAAAGAAGGCATTTGATAAAACTAAGGCTGTGTGCTTTAAATGTGGCAAAACTGGCCACATAGCTGCTGACTTTGTGTCTAAAGCTGTTGGTCAATTATCCAAACCATTCAAGACAAACAGGGACGATGGCTACAGGGTTAAGTACCTTATGGCCATGGCTAAGCTGAAAAAGTTGGAAAACTCAGTGGCTTCCAACAAGCAAAAGGGACTCATGGCCGAGACATGTGATTGGGAGAAATCTGACTCATCTTCAGATGAAGAAGATAACAACTGTCTGATGGCCAACACTGATGTCTCATCAACAAGCAACTTCCAACAAGACCTGGCTGAAGCTGAAGCCTTCAGCAGCTTAGAGAACTGGAATCCTACAATGATGTACAAGGTACAAAATTTTATGGCTTACAGTTCTAATGAAAAAGTAAAAATATTTGAATATATGCTTGTTGATTTAAAAGCTGCTGTTGAGAAGCACAATGTTTTACTGTCTGAAATCTCTAAGCTTAAAACTGATCTTGACATAAAAACTAGTAAACTGGACAGTTTCCATAAGTTGGAAACTGAGCTTGATGAATTAAAACACATCAACTCCATTTTATTAAAAGAAAAGAGAGAAACATACATAAAACATGCAAAGCTTCAAAAGATTGTTGACTCTTGGTGCCAATATGCACAAAAAGTCAGCCATTGCATCAGTCAACAGATCCCTGCACAAATCCAAGCCTATCTTGGAGGGGATCTTGACAAACCAGCTTCTATTGTTGAGATAGATAATCTGAAAACTGACTTATCCACTCTTGGTGAGCTTCCAGCACTTTCATTCAGAAAGTAAATGGTAAGCTAGTCTCAACAAACAGATTTGTCAGGCCTCAAAATACTGACAGCTTGTGTGAAAAAGCTCCAAAAACTAATGATGTAATATGTTTTCCATCAAATCAGCCTGCTAAGTGCTCTGCTGATTCACACAAGCAAAAGAAAGGAAAACAAGCTCAAGTTGCAGCTGTGGACTCTAAACTTGTTGACAAAACATGCTCTGGGTCTAAAGCTAATGTTAACAGACCTGTTAATCCTTTTGATGCTAGTCATTTTGAGAAAAAGTTTTCAAAAGGTAAGCAGCCTGCTTTCAACAGGGGTAAGTCTCATGTTGAAAGTAAATCTACTGTGATTTCAAATAAGTTTTTAAATCATAGTGGATAATTGGTTATAAATGAAGGTAAGTCTTTCAAAACCAAAAGTTGTGATTATGTTGATAGACAACATCCATCACATCTCAGTAAGAGCAAAATCAAAGTCATTGCTCAACCTGAGAAATTTGGGAATAAGTTTCCCAAACTTGTGGAAGGTCAAAGGCCAATCAAACTTCCTGTGTTTATTATCTGTCCTCCCAAATAGAGGAAAGAGGATACAGGCAAAGCTGTTGCCATTGTGCCTTCCACCCAAACTGTTGATTCATCTAAAAACAGTAATAAGTTTGCTAAACCTGCTGATAGAATCAACAAAAATAATTCAGAATATGTTTCTGGAAGTTCTTCTTCCAAAAAGGCTAAAAAGAGAAAATGTTATAAGCGTGGGAAGAAGACACATATGGCCAAAGACTGTCCTGAAACTGAGGACATGAGGCATGTTGACTCTGCTAGTTCCATCATTGGAAAAACAAGCAGTGTTGGAAGTAACATAGTCAATGAGGATGGTATCCAAGCTGATCCAAATAGGAAATATTAGTGTGGATATCACTGGTACATCAACAAATGTTGATGAAGTAGGAGAACTCATCCCAATGATGAGTTCCCCTAAAAACAAGTAATATTTTCTCATGACACTCTGAAGGACAAACAACCATCACAGGTTTGGTACTTGGACAGTGGCTGCTCAGGACATATGACAGGTTGCAAGGACCTGCTGAGTGATCTCAGGCCTGAAAAAGGGCCAAAAGTCACATTTTGTGACAATGTACAGGGATCCACAGAAGGATATGGAACTCTTCAAGCTGGTGGTGTTGTATTCAAAAGAGTAGCCTATGTGTCTGGCCTGAAACATAATCTTGTAAGCATAAGTCAATTGTGTGATGCTGGATACAAGGTTAACTTTGAGCACCTGGGTTACATATTGGATCACCAAGGCAAAGTTGTGTTGTGTGCACAACGAAAGAAAGGTGTATATGTTGTGGACATGAAATCTGCTGATCCTACAACTGAAACCTGCTTTATCTCAAGAAACAATGCAGACCTGAACTGGTTATGGCACAAAAGGCTATCACACCTGAACTTCAAGAATATCAACAAACTCTCTAAAAAAGAGTTGGTAACAGGTTTGCCTTCTATAACCTTTGTTAAGGATAAACTCTGCACAACTTGTGAGAAAGGCAAGCAGAGAAAAACATCTTTTAAATCTAAGCACAATTTCTCTATTGATACTCCTCTCTTCTTAATCCACATGGACTTGTTTGGACCAGTCAGTGTCCCAAGTCTAGGAGGAATAAGATACACTCTAGTAATGGTTGATGAGTTCTCCAGGTTTACATGGGTGATCTTTCTGAAGAGCAAAGGAGAGGCTGCTAGAGAAATCATTGGATTTATCAAGAAGATGGAAATGCTAAACTCTGCTCAAGTAAAGCAGCTCAGAAGTGATCATGGTACTGAATTCAGAAACAGTACTCTTGAGGACTTCTGTGAAGAAAGAGGGATCTCACAGAACTTTTCAACTGTAAGAACTCCACAACAAAATGGAGTTGCTGAAAGGAGAAACAGAACTCTCATTGAAGCTGCTAGAACCATGCTGTGTGCATCAGGTTTACATTCATCATTCTGGGCTGAAGCTGTCAATACTGCCTGCTTTACCCAAAATAGATCCTTGATGGTGAAAAGGTTCGACAAGACTCCCTATGAGTTAATCAAAGGGAGGAGGCCAAACATTAGTTATTTCCATGTGTTTGGATGTCCCTGCTTCATTCTGAATCAAAGGGACCAACTGGCAAAGTTTGAACCCAAAGCTGATGAAGGTGTGTTTGTTGGATACTCTGCTATCTCCGAAGCCTACAGAGTTTAAAAAAACATGAGAAAGGTGATAGATGAATCTATCAATGTCACATTTGAAGAGTCTAGGAATGCCTCCTCCAAAGTTGTTCCTGAATCTGTTTCAGGAGAATTCAACTTTGATGATCTTATGCATTCCATCAATGAAGAAAAAGACTCAAAATCTTCCACTACATCTAGAGTGGAACCTGTTAAACATGATGGGCATGATGATGACTATGTTGATACACCCTATGTGAATAAGTGTACTGACATAATTACAACTTCATGTCCTGAACCAATCAATGTTGATTTTCCTGGATCCTCAGCTGATATGTTCAACACTAGAGAGACATGCTCAACAAGTGACCAAGCTCAAGATATCAGTGTGTTTGAAAATCTTGAAAGCTGCTCAACAGGACCTGTTGAAGATACAAATAACTCAGGAGAATCCTCATTGAGACAAGATCCTAAGTGGATCAGGTGTCACCCAAATGATCAATTAATTGGTGACATCAACAATGGGGTGCAAACTAGATGGGACAGCTTAGGAAACTTTTGTATGTTTTCTAGCTTTGTGTCCCTGATGGAGCCTAAGAAAGTGGATGAATCCCTTAAAGATGCCAATTGGATCACTGCCATGCAAGAAGAACTCAATCAGTTTGAGAGAAACAAAGTATGGAAGTTGGTCCCTGCTCCTAAAGGGAAAACAATAATTGGCACCAAATGGGTTTTCAGGAACAAGATGGATGAGCAAGGTCATGTCATTAGAAATAAGGCAAGACTAGTTGCTCAAGGCTACAGACAGGAAGAAAGCATTGACTATGATGAAACATTTGCTCCTGTGGCCAGGTTAGAGGCAATTCCTTTGTTTCTAGCTTACGCTGCTCATAAGAGCATGAAGGTATTTCAAATGGATGTGAAGAGTGCATTTTTGAATGGCAAGCTGCAAGAAGAAGTCTATGTCAAGCAGCCACCATGTTTTGAAAATGAACATCATCCAGGTTTTGTGTATAAGTTGGACAAAGCCCTCTATGGTCTAAAACAAGCCCCTAGAGCCTGGTGTGACAATCTAACTGATTTTCTTATGAGCAATGGTTATTCCAGAGGTAAAGTGGATACCACACTGTTCATAAAGAATGTGAAATCTGATATTATGCTTGTTCAAATTTATGTGGATGACATAATATTTTGTTCTACTAATGAACAGTTATGCAAGAATTTTTCACTACTCATGATATCTAAATATGAAATGAGTATGATGGGAGAACTTACTTTCTTTTTGGGATTACAGGTTAAACAAACCTCAAATGGAATTTTCATTAATCAAAGAAAGTATACATTAGATATTTTGAAGAAGTTTAAATTTGATCAGAGTTCTCCTATCAAAACCCCAATGGCAACCAACGTAAAGTTGGATGCAGATGCCGGTGGCAAAGCTGTTTCAGTAACAGCTCATAGAGGCATGATTGGGAGCTTGCTATATTTAACTGCTAGTAGGACCAGATATTATGTTTGCTACCTGTTTATGTGCTAGGTTTCAAGCTGATCCTAAAGAATCACATCTAGCTGCTGTAAAAAGAATCTTTAGATACCTTAAGGGTACACCAGGTTTGGGTCTTTGGTATCCCAGAGACCCAAGTCTTGAGCTAACAGGATACTCATATTCTGATTTTGCAGGCTGCAGGCTAGACAGAAAAAGCACAACAGGTGGGTGTCAACTTCTTGGTGGTAAGTTGATACAGAACTCAGTTTCTACTTCTACTACTGAAGTTGAGTATGTTGTTGCTGGAAGCTGCTGCGCGCAGATTCTGTGGATGCGGCATCAGCTTGAAGACTATGGACTTGTATATAGAAAGACTCCTATTCTGTGTGATAATACAAGTGCTATAGCTATCTCCAACAATCTAGTATTTCATTCCAGAACAAAGCATATAGAAGTCAGACATCACTTCATCAGGGATCACATCCAGAAAGGTAATGTGGAGGTAAGTTTTATTTCCACAGATGAACAGCTTGCAGACATTTTCACCAAGCCTCTTGATGAAAACGGGTTTAATTATCTTGTAAGCAAGCTGGGCATGTTAAATAAAAGTGACTAAGTGTCCTAAATTGTTCTAAGTTTTTATATGTCTCACACTGCTCAAGTTTCTCAGAACAGCTTAGGCAGAACAGGCTATGCATGTTCTACACTTAGCCAATTTCTGAAATCTTGAACAGCTTGAGCGTATAACAGGTTTGACAATATCAGTTTTCACCTCAAACCTGGTCTGTTGATCAAACCTCCAACCTGCTCACTTCCTCAATCTGTCATACAAGACATTGTCTTGTAACCTGGTCAGTTATTGAACACAACCTGTTCTTGCATAGCTGCACAGGTTGAATGAACAGCTTGTGATGACCCTGCTCATCACAGGTTTGACCAACAGCTTAGACCATCAGTTTTAATTACCTTTCTTCACGATTAAGCTATTTAATTTATGTATTTATTTAACTTAATTACTGCGGATAATGTGTGTTAACGTGTGTTAGTGACTAAAAAGGGCTCAAGTGGTCTGACAACCGTTCTGACATGGACAACCGTTCCGTTTTCCGTTAAAGAACTTTTCAAATCAACCGCCCAAACTTTTCTCTCTCATACCCACTCACATTCAAACCCTATAAATACCTCTCTACTGTTTCATCTTCGTCTTCCTTACTGCTTCCATGACTTCCAAAGAACCCTAAAATTCGACTAAGTGTCTTGAGCTCATATCCTCACTACTCTCACTATGGCTCACCGAAACAACCCCTTTCTCCCAGTATTTGTTGGTGCAGATGTTCAGAAACATTCTTCTGTTACCACAATGCTAACACTGAAACCCACAAACTATATAGCCAACCTAACCATTCCCAAAAACTATGTGGGGAAAGGTTATGAGAATATGGTGGAGTTTCTAAAGGTTCACCCTCTGCATTACGCCATGACTGCCACTCCTGGTGTCCTGTAACAGGAAATGGTCTATGAGTTCTGGTACACTTGTGCCTACGACCCAACAACCAAATTCATAAGGGGAAGTATTCTCAATGGGATGAGATGACTACTGGTCTTATCAGGGAAGTTCTGCGTCTCCCTGTGGCTGAAACTAATGATCAGCCACAGCCTGAAAATGATCAGATGGGAAATCTGCTTCGCTTTTGTGGTGTGGCATAACCCAAGATTGGAGCCACTCTGTTCAGGAAGGATCTATCACCCACTTACAACTTCTTATTTGCCTCTGTGGTGATGTGCTTCAGCAGCAAGGTTGGTTCCTGTGACCTACTCAGCCGTGATGAGATCCCTATAGTCCTACAGCTCGTAGATGGGACTACTATGAACATGGCTCGGTGGATTTTCATGAATATGAGGAACTTGGTGCAGCAGGAAATACGTCCAGCTGCTGTTAGATACCCACGGTTTCTGAGCCTCATTTTCAAGCATGTCTGTGGTGAGCATTTATACAACTCTCAGCCTATGTTACGTACTGCTGTTTTCCCAGTGATTGGGAATAGAGTTTTCTACACCCCTGTAATTCCAAATGAGGCTCCTCTATCTACACCAATGAGGAGGTTGTTTGGTATGGTTGAAGGACCCTCTACTGTCACTACAACAAAATGAACCTAAAGCAATAATGGAAAAGTGTTGTGTTGGGCCTTAAAAATGTTGTTATAGGCCTAAGCGACACTTTATGTAGTGCCACCTTAGCCAACGTCGCCTTAGGTCTAAAGTGACACTTTCACTAGATAATGCAACACTTTTCAAAAGTGTTGCCATTATTTTATAAATGCAACAGTTTTTAAATGCAACACCTTTTATATTCTAAAGCAACACTTTTTAATGTGTTGCCATTATATTATAAATGCAACACTTTTTATACTCTAAAGCAACACTTTTAATTTATTGTTACCAACTTATAGCAACACTTTACTTATCAATTGCAACACTTATCAAATGTTGTCATTATGTAAATGCAACACCATTATCAATCTATTGCAACACTTTATTATTGTTTTAAATTACATAAATGCAATATTTTCTAGACAAAAGAAACACATTCATTATTTTTTAAATTTAATGCAAATACAAATATTTATTTAATTGCTTCGTGATAGTTTCACTTGCAATTCAATTTAACAAAAATAATATCATTTCATAACATATCGATCAAAAAATATTTCAAGTACATAAACGTCTACAACTAAAATAAGGTTCATCAAATGTATAGCGATACAACAAAAAAGTAAATTACAATCTTGGGAATGCATATTCAATTCCTCTTCTTGTAATTTCTTCCATGCGAAATCAACGCTTATCATGCACAACTCTCCTTCTGTCGATCACTTTCACAAAAAAAAATAGCAATCAACTTTCCTGAAACTGCATAATATGGCATCAAACTTTCAAATTAAGTCAGTTTTCGATGAAACTTTCACAACACCTTAAAGATCTTCTAAAAACAGCATATCTATATAAATATTACACTTCCCACATTAAATTTGTATTTTTACTCGTTAAACTACAATTCTTTGCATAAAATAGCAAAAAACTTTCGTTTGACGTCCAATTTTAACAGTTCTTTTTGTAACAAGTCTAAAATCCTTAGGAAAGACCAAATATATAAAATATTTCATCATTCATTGATATTTCATACTTTTGGGCATTAAAGTACCAAAAGTTTGTTTAAAATAGCAATGAACTTTCATGTGATGTCGGATTTCGACGATTCTTTTTGCAACACATCCTAAATCCTTTAAAGACATTAAACTTATATAAATATTTCATCATTTATTGCTATTTCGTGATTTGGAATATTAAAGTCTCATCTATTCATTATTTGACTTTTAAAAGCCAAATATGAGACTTTTGTTAACTTCATCAATTTTGAAAACTCTATTTAAGTATTTTAACCATATTTAAAGTTTAGAATTACCTGAGAATAGAGAGTCTTACATCAGTGCTCGAATCCTTCCATAAACCAAGAATAGAAATTTGTTGAATCTCCTGCAAAACCAATGCCAATCAGGCGTATTCATTAGAACAAAATTTCAGCGAGTCAATCACTAATGCTAATAAAAAGAAGGAAAGGATTAATACTACATATCGAACAACAAAGGACTTTGATTATACGATCCTGTGAAATTACTTTATATAAGCTTACATCTAAAGGACTTTGAACATGGACCAAGGCTAAGTATTTTGTAGACCTTAAGACCAATTAAGTTTGCCAATGGCCACTTAATTGTGATCAATTAACCAAAAGCAGGTTGCTGTCCACCAGTTCACACCTCACATTTTGCCATTTTGTGCCTAGTATAATCTAAGTTTTATGATGGTTTTAAGGACTATGTGCATATAGAATCAATGGGTGATGTTTAAGGATTAATTAGCAAGCTTAGGAGTCCATTAGACGCTAGAATTAAGGCTAAAAATATGGAATTGCAATACCAAAAACAATAATAAAAAGGCTGCTGTCCAATTCATATTTCAACTCTAAATTTATGCTATAGGATCATATTTGACAATAGATTGAAGGTAGAAGTGTAATGAATTCATGGTAAATGTTTAGGGAATTATTTGCAAGATTTAGGAGTCCATAATATGCAAAAATTAAGGCAGGAAATGGTGAAGTTGCAGCACCAAATACACATACAACACAGGCACCTATATATTGATATATACCTCATGCTGCTGCTGTCTTGTTCCTGCTACAAACACGCAACCAGCAGCAACTACTTACCTTACAACTACTTACCAGTTTATATTGTCTCATCCAGAATCAAAGAAGACCTTTTGTTTCATCCAGCTACGTTTTCATCCAGGTAAACGTTTCTGTTTTAGTGCATTACCAATGATACATATAAAACATTACTAGACATAATTACCGAACTAAAAAATATAATAATATTAAAGAAAAAACATGGAAAAGAGCTAAAATAAAGAAACAGAATTAAAAGATTTAGAAATAAAGAAAAACAAATAATAAGAAGTAAGTAACTCAAACCAAAATGTGTGTGTTGTATATGCATTTAGAAGCTGCAGCAGGTCCATTAGTGTGTATATGTGCAGAGTATGTCCGTGTGAGTTATATACAAGTGGGTTTGTTTTATATGCAATAAAACAACAGCAACAATCGGTTTGTTTTGTGTGCTGGAAAACAGCAGCAAACATCAGCACACAGCAGCCCCAAGCCCCCAACAATCTTTCAATCAAGAAATAAATCAAGTGTGTGTGCTGATTGAATTGAAACAGAAAGAAAGGTTGTATCAGCAGCATGGTATGTATGTATGTAATCAAAAACAGAAAGAAAGGTTGTATCAACAGTCCATATCAAAATTATCCTTTATGCCCTATTTCATTTTTATTACTTTAAATTGAATAGATCATGTACTAGAAGTAGCATCTAAGCATCAAAAGACTTGGGAGAAACAGTTAAACTAATCCCCAAACAATGGTATCATGTATTTTGTTTAAGAGATAAAAGAACATCCAACAGAAACAGAGGCATCAAAAGAAAAAAATGAACAGGTTGGGACTTTGAATTATAAAAAGGACAGCAACAGACAGTGTGTGTCATTGCTTTAAAAATAGAATGCACGGGGCTGGACTTGTTTTTTTGCTACAAAACAGAAAGAAAATCAGCAATATATTGACAATAGATTGAAGTTAAAAGTGTATTGAATTCATGGTAGATGTTTAGGGATCATTCATATGTATGATCTAAGGCTGAATCAAGGCTGAAAATACATGAAAATGCAGCTCTAAATAGGGCTTGTTGGCACTCACCTAAGGCTTTAAATAGGGCTTGTTTTCACTTGAATTTGGATAATCCCTGATGTTCTTGCTTCACTAGGGTCTCACTCGCTTTCGACCTGATTATTTAATGACCCGCGTCTAGAATCTCTATTCGGGTAATAGGCAAGCTTTGGCTAACGTCTGCCAGTAGCCAGGTAATTATGGATGCTCAAAGCTGGAAGAATACAATTTAAATATGTCTAGTTAAGATCAACGAAATTCTGGAGGCAATCAACAACCTCAAAGGAAGGGACTGGAAAACTCATTTGGTAAACATATCTGATGACCGCTTTATGTTTTTTTTAATCTCTTCTATTGCCTTATATTTTTGCAGTTGGATTGTATGGCTTGGATGGATCAGGTTTAAGAGAAAGGATCCTGATTCATTCATGATGACAATTTAAATGGCTGGCTTTGCATACATGCTGTCATGACTTTATGAGCGTGACAAGGGCAAATTATCTAAGTAACACTACAATTGAGTTGAGAGTTAAAAAACAAACAATGCAAATTCGGTAATGAATAAGTTAAGCAGTGTCGTTATAGACATTACAGTTACAACCTTTTCTTTTTTACTCCTGCTCCTACTATTTTACAATCACAGGCCATTCAACAACACATTATATAAATATAAATATAAAATAATAGAAGAAAAAACCGACAAAGTAGACAACGCAACTTCATTTCCATCTACTCCTGATCGTTGTCAGGGCACAACATGAAGCTGGTTCGTTGCCAACAGTTCATTTGCTCATGTTTGCCCTTTAGGCCGTAACACATATACGAACCCACAACACCCACATTAAATTGCAAAATAACACTAGATTAAGAGAGAGTCGGTGACAAACCTGAGAAAGCATCGACAATAAGCCTGAGAAAGCACCGGCTGGAGAAGGTAGGAGGTTTGAGGGAGACGAGAAGGCACACACGATTAGGGATTTTTAGGGTAAAAAGAGTGGTGGGAAAATCTGAATTATTTTTTCTATATAACATCTAAAATTCTTAGTCTTTTTACTTTTCGTCCTTCTAAAAATTTAAAAAGTTTCTGAACTATGAAAGAATTCAATAGGTTACTAAGTTAAATTTATAAATTTTTTTTGAATAACACTTACATATAAATAAAATATTTATAATATTTTAATGATGAAATTATTTATACTAATATTTAGATTAAATGGATTAGCAATAAATAATATTAATAAAATGAAAAGGTTGACTATGTAAAATAGTTATATATTTTATTTTAAGGAAAAAATAAAAAAATTACAATCACGTTTTAGATGTAACTTTTCAAAAAATAGTTGCATTTACTTTAGACATATGCAACCTTTTATAATAAATGTTACCTTTAACCTATAACAAATGCAACCTTTTTTTTATAAATGTTGTCATTTTCAATCAAATATGTAACCTTTTAAGATAAATATTGCATTAGATCTTCTAATGCAACCTTTATTTTTTTTTTAGTTGCTTTAGAATCAAATGCAACTAATTTTATAAAAGTTGCTTTCAAAAGGTTGCAACAAGCTCATTTTGTAGTAGTGACTCTAAAAATGTGTTGCATTTTTTTCATTATAAATGCAACACTCTAAAAATATGTTGCAATTTTTTCATTATAAATGCAACACTCTAAAAATGTGTTGCATTTTTTATTGAAATATGCAACACTTTAAATAAATGTTGCAATTAAAATTGCAGCACTTTAGAAAATTGTTGCATTTTTTTAGTAAAAATGGCAACACTTTAAAAAAAGTGTTGCATTAAATCATTATATGCAACACTTATTGTCAATGTGTTGCTTTTCAGTGAACTTAAATAAAAAAAGCAACAATTTTTAAAAGGGTTGCATCAAAAGTGTTGCATTAGCTTCGATTTGTAGTAGTATGTGAGGGTGGATCCAGTGACTGCTCCCAAGGGAAAATCCAAATCCAGGGCTAAATTTGTTAAAAGAGCCCTGGAATCGACTCAAGCTGAGCCTGTCAGCAAGAAGACAAAAACAGCTAAGTCCAAGTCTGCCCCATCAGCCTCTATGGCTGAGGGGGAGCAGGCTTCTCACCCTGGTTCATATGTTGAACCTGAAGCCTTTGTGGCTGGTGCCTTTGTGGCACCTGAGACTATGGAACAGGCTAACCCACCTGTTTCTGACCCAGTCTCACCACCAGTCCAAACAGAACCCCTCATAACCTCTCCATAACATCAATCCTCCACCTCATCTCTCAGATCCTACAGACGCAAATCCTTAGCCAAAAAGAAACCAACAAACCCAACCAGCCCCTCTGACCCCTCTCAACATGAGTCAGTTGAAAAAGAAGAAACCCCTGCTGCTTCTCCTATTTTGGGAGAAGGTTCAGCACAGTTGGAGCAGGCTTCACTCCAACAAGAGTCTACCCTAAGTTAGCCTAGGCCCTCTAGTTCCTCCCAACAGATGCCAGTTGTACATGTGGAGACAACCACATCAACTATTCTAGCCTCCTAACAGGCTGAGAATATTGAAAGACAGGAGTTCACTCCACTCCACACTAAGTCCACACAGTCTCCACTCCATACTTCTCATACACAACCTGAGTCTGCACGAGGTGCCAAACCTGCTGGATTAAACCATCCAGTAGATCAGCCTCCAAACTCTGCTCCTCATGATACAGCTGTTGTACACCCAATAGCTGCTGAAGGACCAACATCCCAAGCTGATGAACCTCAGGGAACATACCATCCCTCTGGTGAGGCTGCTCCTCACATGCACATTCCATCAGCAGGTTTCACCACTGCTGATGTTGAAATGCACATCCCCTCTCCCCATGATGAGGCACCTCTAGACCAAGGTGCTGCTAAGGGAACCATCCCAGGCATTGATGAAGGTGCTGCAACCCAAGCAGCATCTGAAAGGCTACCATCTTCTACCCCCTCTCCTAATGAAGCAGCTACAGCCACTGCTTAGGGACCCATTGACCAGCTGGGCGATATCACTTTTGCCCAGGCTATGGAACTTCTATCCAAAGTTACCCTTCCCTCTCCATCCCATCCACAAACACCTGCCTCATCCTCATCCCACTCTCACTCCTCTCCTTCTACACAATCCAAACAGTCTACCCACACTCCTCCATCCCCCATAGACCTTCCTTTGAAGGATCAGCTTTCTTTGCTGACCAACAAAGTTGGCTCTTTGGAACATTCCATGACCGCTCTACCCTCAATAACCTCAGACTCTGTGTCTGCACAGCTCCAAGGATTGTTTGATCTATTCAAGAATTCCTTTCCAACCACTCCCCAAGCTGATCAGTCCTCACAGCTGCTTGCACTCATTGCACAGCTGCAAAACATCTCTACTACCCTCTCCTCTATCCTTTCAAATCAACAGGACTCTGTGTCCTCCATGACAGCCATATCCCAACAGCTGTCCACTCTTCTCACCACTTGCACTACTACCCTTCCTACTACACTGGCCAGCTTAAACTCTCTCATTGTTTCTCTGTCCAATTCTGTGTCTGCAAACCTTAATGATGTGCAAGACTCTCTTGAATTACATCTTGCACAGCTTCAAAGTTTGCTGTTCACAGCTTCTGACAGAGAAAATCTCGTTAAGCTGTCCTCAATTGCTGATTCCCAATCCTCTTCTCTTCAGACCTGCCTTACCCAGCTTGCAGAAGTTAACGACAATCTGGCTTTCTTAGTGCATACCCTGGTTGGCCCTAAGCCTATCGCCAAAACTGCTGCTAAGCCTGCTGAATTTGTTTCTCCAGGCAGACCAGTTGTTGAAAGTTCTGAGCCATCTCCTTCAAAGGGGGAGAAGTTATCTGCCTCAAAGACTAAGTCTAAGGGGGAGAAAACCTCTTCTCCTTTTAAGGAGAAATCAGCATCTTTTGGTCAAGCAGCCGGTGCATCACAAACAGGTCCAACTGAAGATGTCTTCCAACATACTGAAGCTGCTCAGCCTACTCAGGCTGGATCTCCTAACCCTGCACAATCTAAGGGGAGGAATCCATTCCTGGGGACAGGCCAAGCAGAAGGAGGCATCTGATTCTAGAAGAAGAAGAGGAAGAGGTTCCTGAAGCTGTTCAAACTATAACAGCCAAAGGATAGAGGAAAGCAGTTGTAGACCATGACCACCAAAGAGTAGCGCAACTAAAGTTTGACATTGCAAGGGCTAAGGAAATGGGTATTCCTATGGAGAAATACTATGAGTACAGAGATGAACAGCTCCAAGCCCTGGAAAAACTAAGAAAGGAAGAAGCCTCAGCCAAAGCTGCCAGATCCTTTGCATTCAAAGAGCCAAGCAAAATCAAAATGCCTTCTTTGGATGTGCAAAGAAAATTGCTTGAAGCTGCTAATGAGTCAGCGGTTGAAAAGGAAGGTGATAGGGAACAGGATGCTCCGGTCTCAGTGACCAAGTCCAAGCAAGCATGCTCTGCAAGAGCCCAAATCCACTTTGACAACTTGGTAAGAAAAAAGTTCTTTGGTGTTGCTGACAGAAGACTTGCCAAGGAATCTATTGTCAAGGCTATCACCATCTCAAGAAAAGGCAAACAGTGGAAACTACAAATAACCAGAATGGGTGCTACAGGCCCAGAACTGGAAGCATATGATTACACTAACGTTGCTCAGATGGGATACAGAGAATGGGTGGAGTTGGTAGTTACCCTGAGCCAGTCTAAGTCTGAAACAGCTAAGACTAACAGGGCATATGTCAAAAAGTTGATGAAAAGAGTGAGACATCTTGGCCTGATTTCAGAAGAGCAAAGTAAGGGTATCTCAGTGTCTACCCCCAAAATAAAGGCCAAGAGGAACAGAAAGGATTCAGAGCTGGAGGAACTCCTGATCATGATTGAACAAGGTGATGTTGCAGTAGAAATCAAAGGAGTAGACCATAGCCTGCCTAAAGGAGTGGAATTTGAGGATGGCAAGCTGATTGAAGAACCTGAGCTGGGGGTACTTTTTGTAGATCCCCTGACAAAGAAGAAGTGCTTTCAAAGAGCATCAGACCTGCACAAAGTTGGTCTCAAACATCTTGTTGCATTCAGACTTGCAAACTCCTTCAGGCAATCCATAAAGTGGAGAGTAGCCATCTGGGACCAGCTCAGAGGCTTATATGAAAGAGGGGAGCTTCAACATCCCAGTTTTATATTCCTCAGAGTTGAAATAGAGGAACTGGATGAAAGTAGAGAGCAGCTTGAAGAGTTGTTCGAAGAAGGAGTACCACCACTGTCCTGAGGTCCATCTACTATCTAAGTAGGTGAAGAATGGAAGTTGTCCATCTGTTGGACAGGCTTGCCATTATTTGCTCCAATCATCAACAGTCCAAATTGTTGAATTTCTATGTACATTAGTTATACTTTGTTACATCAGTTGTAATATACACTAGTACATCAGTTGTAATTTTGAAAAAACATGTGTTGTTTATGTAATAAAAAATCAGTATATATATAAACTGATCTTTTACTTTATTTTGATGTTGTAATTTCATTTCAGCAAAATGTATTGTAAAAATATATAGTGATTGTTTATAAAATCAGCTTAGACTGATTATTGCAAATAGGGGGAGATTGTTAGGCACAAAAAGGCCTCAGTCAAACCTGCTCTACATCTTAGGGGGAGATTTTTAATCAAACCTGTTTGATGCACTTAAAGGTATAATTTAAGGCCTGTTTATGCCTTATTGAAACCTGAAATGTGATTTGCAATATGAGTCAAAGTTGTTTTCCCTATTGCATTCGTTGCAACAAAGGCAGATTGTCCAAGCTGTTCTGTCTGCTGAACAGGCTGGACATAAACTGTATACGCTGCTCTGTTCTGTTGAGCAGCTTGGACAGATTGTAAGTGGTCTGTTCTTTGTGAACAGAACCTGTTCTTTGTGAACAGGCTAAACACTTTATGGAATATGTTTCCAAGTCCTCATGTATGTTTTTTTGCTACAAGATCAGTTTACAAGTCGAAGACAAAGTGGAAAATAGAAACTGCAAAAGCCTGCCGACGCTATTCTGTTACATGAAGACAAACGGATTTTTGAAATGGGTGACAGACCATTTCTTATATCAAAATGACCTTAACAAAAGAAGAAAGACGCAAAGTTGACATTCTTATTTTGGTTAAAGGCTTATGCAACAGAGACAAAAAGAAAAAGACAAAGATTCTGCCACATGAAGACAAGTCTACTTTTTCAGAATGTGCAGAAAAGTTGTTTTGTCTTTTTGGAATGACATCCCACTATCTCATCATCCAATGAAGAAGTTCACTGAGATTCTCAGTGATAGTGTAAAAGGAAGCTTCTAAGGATTGTGAAAAAAAAAACAAGAGTGAAAAATTAAGATCGTGCATTGAAGTGTGTTATTCCATGCATGCAAGTCTGCTTGAATAGAACAGTAACGTGTGTCTAAGCTGCTCCTATTCAAGTTGTCCATTAGTGTCTTGTTAAATCAGTGAGTTCATCTAAGTGAGTGTATTCATTGTATCTAGTCTGAGTGTGTCTTAGATTAGTTGAACATCTGTTGTATCTGTCATCTTAGCTTGAACCTTTCCGTAGTCAAGCTTGTTTGTAATTAACACTTGTTAATAGTATACACAAACATTGAGAAAAGAGTGTTGAGTTTTAATTTGCTGTATTCACCCCCTCCCCTCTCTACAGCTTAGAACAATACTCTAGGGAAACCTTTTGGGACCTACAAGTACCATGTTAGTGAGTCGGGTATATCAGGGTTGTGCTGCAGAGATAGACTCCCATTGGTTTCTGATTGACTTGTTGCCGATTGAGATCAGCAAATTTGACGTATATGTGGGTATGGATTGGCTGACTGCCAGACGGGCTGACGTCTTATGTGCTAAAAAGATGATTCGCATACTCATTTCTGTCAGTGAGAGTGTTACAATATACGGGGAGCGTCGTAAGGGCGAGATTGGGATTGTGTCTATCGTCAGAGCTCAGTGATATGTGTCTAAAGGATATGAGACCTTCCTAGCTTATGTGGTTGATGCGAGGAAGGAAAAGAAGACTAGAGGATATTCCCATAGGAGTTGCCTGGGTTACCGCCAGATCGCCAAGTGGAGTTTCGCAAAGATCTTGTTCCTGGGGTGGTGCTGATTGCTAAGACGCCTTATAGGCTGGCACCGACAGAAATGCGAGAGCTAATGTCTCAGTTACAGGAGCTGTTAGATTGTGGATTTATCCGTCGGATGTCATCACCGTAAGGTGCACCAGTGTTGTTTGTGAAAAATAAGGACGGCAGTATGCGAATGTATATCGATTATAAAGAGCTGAATAAAGTGACAATGATGATTCGTTATCCGCTTCCACGTATCGATGATTTGTTTGATCAGCTTCAGGGATCGAGCTTCTTCTCCAAGATAGACTTGCGATCTGGGTATCACCAGTTGAGGGTTAGGGACGAAGATGTGCCAAAGACAGCGTTCCAGACTCGTTATGGGCACTACGAGTTCCTTGTGATGCCATTCGGTTTGACTAACGCACCCGCGGATTTCATGGATATGATGAACAGGGTGTGTAGAATGATGTTGGATAGATTCATGATAGTGTTCATCGATGACATATTGATCTATTCGAGGAGCGCTGGAGACCACGAGCAGCACCTCCGAGAGGTTTTGACCGTGCTGCGCTGGGACAAATTGTACGCGAAGTTGTCCAAATCTGAGTTTTGGTCGCAGAAAGTGCAGTTTTTGGGACATGTGGTCAGCGCAGAGGGGATAAAAGTGGATCCAGCCAAGATCGAGGCTGTGATGAGTTGGGAGCCACCAAAGTCAATGCCAGAGATTCACAGTTTTCTGGGTCTTGCCAGGTGCTACAGACGCTTTATCCAGGACTTTTCGAGGTTGCCCTACCATTGACGAGATTGACCGTACCGTTTGAGTGGTCCGAGGATCAGGAGCGTGCTTTCAAAGAGCTGAAGACCCGATTGTGTCAGGCTCCAGTGTTGGCTTTGCCAGAGGGTACCGATGACTTCGTGGTCTATTGTTATGCTTCAGGCTCTGGGCTGGGTTGTGTTTTGATGCAGCGGGGGAAAGTGATCGCCTATGCTTCACGCGAGCTGAAGACTTATGAGGAGAACCATACAGTGCATGATCTATAGTTAGACGCCATCGTGTTCGCGTTGAAGATTTGGCGGCATTATTTGTACGGATCTCTGTTTATTGTGTATACCGACCATAAAAGCCTTCAGTATCAGTTCGGTCAAATGGAATTGAACATGCGTCGAAGGCGTAGTCTAGAGTTGCTGAAAGACTACTATTGTGAGATTCAGTACCACCTAGGTCGGGCTAATGTGGTAGCTGATGCGCTGAGCCGTAGGGCATGCGGCCAGACTGTGGTTTCCAAGGCTTCGAGGCTTGAGATTACCTCGAAGTTGACAGACAGTCTAAGATTAGCGCAGCAGGAGGGCCTGCGGGGTGATAATGTGAAGCGGGAGCGTCTAACTGGGCAGCTTGAGACGTTGATCAGGGACGATCGAGGGCTGTATATCTTTCATGATAGGGTCTGGGTCCCGAGGGTTGGGAATCTGCGACACTTGATTATTGATGAGTCGCACAGATCGAGGTTGTCTGTGCATCCAGGGAGTACTAAGATGTACCGTGATCTTCGTGACTTCCATTGGTGGCCAGGGATGAAACGGGATGTGGGTCGATATGTAGATCAGTGTATGACCTGTCTGAGGGTCAAGGCGGAGCATCAGAAGCCGCACGGTCATCTTCAGCCGTTAGAGATCCCCGAGTGGAAGTGGTACCACATTACGATGGATTTCATTGTGAGACTTCCACGCACGGTTCGCGCGAATGACATGATCTAGGTAATAGTGGATAGACTAATGAAGAGTGTGCACTTCTTAGCCATTCGGGCTACTATTACTATGGATCAGCTAGCGAGACTGTACATTAACGAGGTGGTATCACGGCATGGGATTCCGAAATCAATCACGTCCGACAGGGATACTCGGTTTACGTCTCGATTCTGGCAGAGTTTCCAGCGAGAGTTGGGCACCAGGTTCAGCTTAGCACGACATATAAACCTCAGACCGATGGGCAGACAGAGCGTACCAATCAGACCGTCGAGGATATGTTGTGAGCGTATGCTATCGACTTCAGTGGTAACTGGGACATGCATTTGCCATTAGTCGAGTTCGCCTATAATAACAGCTATCACACCACGATCAAAATGGCTCCGTTTGTGAGACGTCCTCATGAATTAATGATATATCATAAATCACCAGGATCAACACACAACTCATTGATTAACATACTAAAGCAATAAATGTATTTGTCTACAGTGACCAAATCTAACTATTACAACATCATTACTTGTTTTGAAAGTATCAAATCCCAGCCCAAAGCTACAAACATTCATGTACCAATAGCTTCTAAGGTCTCCGGTATATTGAATTGAAATGCCTAAGTAGAAGGTCCAGCTACACCTTTTCCTTTGCCTGAAAACACTGAGAGTCAACAGTAAGCTAATTGCTTAGTGGAGATAACAGATTATAATTCAACAGATATTTCTTTACAAACTTTAGCGTGAAAACGGGCAGTGAAAGCCCCATTGTATGTGAAAACCATGCAGTGCAAGCATGGGGTTGGCAGTTCAAATGCTGATCGGGGATGTGCCGAACCTGACCAGGATAACGAGTGGGATGATCAATCCCCGACAGTGGCCTACTGTCAGCCCCAGTCCAGGTCGCATCAGATTGTGAAGTAATTATCATGCAGTGCACGCATGATATATGAGATGCACTTTCAAATGAACGGTGGCTACATGTTTGTCACATGTCAAGTACGAGTGTGCATCATAACAATGAATCATCCATTAGTCCCAATTGATGTATATTGAACAATGTGAACATGCCATTGAAATGTAATATGCGAATGCGAAGACAATAAATGTTAGAATAGTAATCTATTACTCACAGTGGTTTGTACAGTCTAAATTGTCTCTGAATCAGTGTGTGTTAAACAACAGCACAAAGATCCTGTTATGTCAGTGTAATAGTGAATTAATGTCAGTAACTGCTTAAAACTTGGTTGTGAATAATTATGTGAAATTGAACTTAAATTTGGACCATATCCGAATTTCGGAAGTTCCGAAATCCGGATGGTCCGAGGTCCATCCTTAGTAATTTATGTTTGTGACTTCATCCGAACATCGGATGAACAGTTGATCCGAATTGGTCATCTAGACTTAGTGAATTTTCTAACAAATTTTCATCCGAAATTGCATATGGTCCGAACGTGGTTGAGATCCGAACTTTGGATGAATAGTGTCCGAATTCGGATGGTCCGAATTATGTTCATCAGGTCCGAGTTCATACTTGCATTTTTCTAACATTTTCCAGAATTTCATTTTTGACCTTTTTATGCATGATTAGTGACTAAGATTGCAGATATGAACTTAAATGTACACTTTTAACTTAAAACATACCATCAATATACCAAATTAGTCCATTTATGTCCATTTTCCATCCATATTCGCTGAACACACACTAAAACACACAAATAATAATTCCGTTAATGCATTAAATTGAGTCTTAAATGATAAATTACATGTACTTAAAATTAGGGATGTTACAGCATGGGCTCCACCACGCCTATACTTCGTCCGCGAAGTCATACTGCACTAAATAGACTTGGGTACTTAGTCTTCATGTCTTCTTCAGATTCCCAAGTGTGGCTAGCTCCCTTATGATGCTTCCACTTAACCAGCACCATCTTGATCTCTTTATTGCGGAGTTTCTTGACCTTCGATTCCAGTATACATTCCGGCTCATCAACGAACCTTAGCCATGGTTCCCTCTCGGGCACCAGACTCTTTCTTAAGTAGCCAACATGAAAGACCGGGTGAACACCTGACAGTGCGTCTGGTAAGTCCAAGTAATAGGACTGATTTCCAACCTTATCAAGTATCCGAAAGGGTCCTACAAACCGAGGAGATAGCTTTCCTCGTGTCATGAATCTTGTAACACCTTTCATTGGGGATACCTTCAAATACACCCAATCATCCTTCTGAAATTTTATTGCTTTGTGTCGGCGATCGTGGTAGTTCTTCTGTCGATCTTGTGCCGTTTTCATGTATTGATGGATGAGTTGGATATTTTCGTTTGTTTCTTGAAGTAGAGCTGGCCCAGCGATAGGAGTTTCTCCTGTTTCCCTCCAGCAGGTTGGAGTCCTACATTTCCTTTTGTACAGGAACTCGAACGGTGCCATCTTGATTGTTGAGTGGTAACTATTGTTCGTCCTTTCACTCTGCCCATCAGACTGGGGTCTATAAGCAGTACTCGTTGCAATCCGAGTACCAAGACCGTTTTGCAGAGTAGTCCAGAAGTTAGAAGTAAATCTACTATCTCGGTCAGAGACAATAGACTTAGGCACACCATGCCTGATGATGATTTTGTTCATGTAGATCTAAGCAAGACGATCCAAGGAATAAGTTTCTCAAATGGGAATGAAGTGAGCAGACTTTGTTAATCGGTCAACAATGACCCAAATGGAATCAGTTGACGACGAGTCTTAGGCAGCTTAGTTATGAAGTCCATAGTAATATGGTCCCACTTCCATTCTGGGATAGGAAGAGGTTGCATACTACCATAGGGTTGTTGGTGCTCTGCTTTGACTAGTCTGCAAGTTCTGCACTTCTCCACAAATTGACCGATATCTCTATTCAACCCCGGCCACCAAAAGTCGGCCTTCAAATCGTTGTACATTTTTGTGCTTCCAGGGTGAATAGAGAACTTAGATTGATGGGCTTCCTCCAGAATTACATCTCGTACACCACCAGACTTTGGAACCCATATTCTGCCGTACACACCTTTGAGTCTGGTTCCATCATCTTGCAGTAGTGGTAAATGAATTCTGATGTTCTCATCTCTTACATTCTCCTCCTTTAGAGCCTGCAGTTGAGCAGCTCTTATATCATCTATAATCGTTGATGTCAGAATTATAGAAGTCAAGGCATAACAGTACGCCTTGAAGTATGTTTTTCTACTTAAGGCATCAGCCACTACGTTGGCCTTCCCTGGATGGTACAAGATCTCGCAGTCGTAATCTTTAATCAGCTCCATAGACCTTCTCTGCCTCATATTCAAGTCCTTCTGACTGAATATGTATTTCAAACTCTTGTGATCGGTGTAGAGCAGACATTTGGTCCCGTACAAGTAGTGCCTCCATAGTTTGAGAGCGAAAGTCACAGCAGTTAGCTCTAGGTCATGAGTAGAGTAGTCCTTCTCGTGTGGTTTGAGCTGTCTGGAATCGTATGCTATCACATTTCCTCGTTACATCAGTACAGCTCCCAAACCCATGCCTGATGCATCTGTGTAAACTACGAAGTCCTCGTTCCCTTCGGGCAGGGCTAATACAAGTGCTTCACTTAGTAACTTCTTCAATTTGTCAAAGGCCATTTGTTGTTCTTCTTTCCAAAAGAAAGTTGTGTTCTTACGAGTCAACTTGGGAAGAGGAACGACGATTTTAGAGAAGTCTTTGATGAATCTTTGGAAATAACCATCCAATCCCAGAAAAGTGTGAATCTTAGAGGCATTGCGATGTGATTCCCAGTTCTGGATAGCCTCGATCTTTTCAAGATCAACAGCAATACCAGCACCAGTTATCACGTGTCCCAAGAATTGGATCTGAATTGAACGTTTAGGAGGAACAAGTTAACAAAGAGTTCATAAGTGAGTATAAGGATCAAGAAGTTGTTTCGAATGTTGAGACATCCCTACCTCAACAAGAATTCACATTTCGAGAATTTGGCGTAAAGTCGCTCTTTGCGCAGCAACTCTAGCATCTCAGATGTGTAGCATGATCCTCTTTGGTCTTTGAATATATTAGAATGTCATCGATGAACACGATGACATGTTTGTCGAGCATTGACCAGTAGACTCTATTCATGAGATCCATGAAAGCAGCAGGCGCATTCGTAGGACCGAACGGCATCACCAGAAACTTGTAGTGTCCGTAGAGAGTTTTGAAAGCCGTTTTTGGAATATCGTCTGGATGTACTTTAAGCTGATGATAACCTGAACGAAGATCAATCTTCGAGAAGTAACTTGCGCCTTGTAACTGGTCGAAGAGATCATCAATCCGGGGCAACGGATATTTGTTTTTGATTGTGACCTTATTGAGCTCTCGGTAATTGATGCACATGCGTAATGTGCCATCTTTCTTTTTAACAAACAATACAGGAGCGCCCCATGGAGAAGAACTTGGGTGTATGAAACCCTTATCGAGCAACTCCTGTAATTGTTTCATCATTTCCTGCATTTCGGCCGGAGCTAGGCGCTAAGGAGCTTTGGCTATTGGAGCAGCTTCGGGAATAAGATCGATACGGAATTCCACTTGACCATCAGGTGGCAATCCCGAGAAATCTTCTAGAAAGACATCTGGAAATTCTGAAACAACGGGAACGGCAGAGAGAGATTGAACTTCAGCCTTTGCATCAACTGCATAGGCTAAGTAAGCTGACAACCCTTAGCAACGTGCTTTCGGGCTTTTGCGATTGTAATGAGGCATAAGTCGCCTTTATGTCTATCACCGTAAATACAAATGTCTCGACCCTCAGGGGTGGTAATCTTAATTATTCTCTTCTTGCAAACAATCTGGGGCTCGTTGTGAACCAACCAGTCCATACATACTATAACATCGGACTCCCCGAACTCCATGGGAATTAAGTCTATGTTGAATACTACATCTTCTACCAGTAATGTGTAATTCCTATATACTTTGTCTGCCTTAACTAACATGTTGCTAGCAGTCTCAATGTCAAGCACAAACTGCAATTTTAAAGTAGGCGTATTTAGTTGACGAGCAAATGAAGTGGAGACAAACGAACGGTTGGCTTCGGAATCAAACAGAATTCGTGCAGGAATTGAATTAACAACGAACGTACCAGTGACCACCTCCGGGTCATCGTTTGCTTCCTCAGCTGTGATCTGGAAAGCTCTAGTTGGAGCCCTTTGTGATTGATCCCTGCGAGCAGTGGAAGCTCCAGAAGATCTTGTTGTTGATTGCTGAGTATTCTAATCTCGTGGGGGTCTTGGGCAATCCTTGGTAAAGTGGCCAAGTCTGTGGTAGTTGTAGCACGCTTGGCCTTTTTGAGGACAATGCTCCCAGTGATGGCTCTTCTACCCACAATAGAAGCAGTACATATCCTGTGTTTTGCACTCTCCAGAGTGTGCTTTCCTGCATCGCCTGCAGTCACTCATCACAGTATTGACTGAAAAGGCCTTTCCCTTCTTGGGCGAAGAAGATGGTGATTTGATTGCGGAGAGGATCGGGATGATCCAGACTCCCGTTGCCTTTTTGGCGACGATGGTTGAGTCGGTACTGAAGCAGTTGTCCCTATGACGTACCCAGATAACACGACGATCTACTCAACATTTCGAGCAGCTTCCAACAGACCAGCAAAAGTTGTATACCGAACCCCACTCATGGTTCGACGAATTTCATAATCTAATCCAGCCTCAAACCAGGCTATCTTTCTCTCTTCCGTGTCGACTTGATGGGGTGCAAACAGACTTAAACGGGTGAACTCGATGGCATATTGTGCAACCGTCTTTGTTCCTTGGGTTAGATTTAGAAATTTCGTTTCGAGACGTCGCTTCTCGTCGGTAGGACAGTATTGCTGAGAGAATACTTCCTTAAACTCGCTCCGGGTCATGTGTGACACTACCTTCATCGTCAACACATGAGTCATAGCATCCCACCACATCACTACATCTCTTGCAAACATCGCAGTTGCAAATCTGACCATGTCTTTTTCAGTGCAGTCGTGATTCTAAAAGTTCTCTCTGTGGTGGTGATCCACTCCAATGCCGTCACGGCATCTCCAGTCCCATCAAAATTAACATCTCCGTTACTTTTGAAGTCCTTAAACCTACACCCATTGGCCTTGTTAGAAGAACCAGTGTCTTCTTGCCTTTCTTCTTGATCTCCCTGTTGTTGTTCCTTGTTCTTTCTTTTATCAGCTTTATGTTTTGCTTCGGCCTCATCTCTGGCCCTTAATTGATCGGCAAATGACTGAGCCTGCTCAGCCATTCTTTTAGCCTGTAAGTCATTCTTCTGTTCCATGAGAGTTTGCATCATCTGGAACATCTGTTGAGGAGTCATGTCGTCTCCTGACATGTTCTGAAATATAACATATGATATTTAGAACATTTATTTCTGAGTCCTAATGTTATAGTTACCCTTTATTTGTCCCTGTGTGCATGTCAATCCTATCTTAGTTCGGATCATTTTCTAGGAGTCTATTCTAATATCATAACCTAAGTTTGAGTCCACGTCCTCGCGGACACTTGAAACCTCAAACTAATGCTCTGATACCAAACTGAGACGTCCTCATGAATTAATGATATATAATAAATCACCAGGATCAACACACAACCCATTGATTAACATGATAATTAAAATTATAGACTTAAATCAGATTTAAGCAGTTCCACATGAAAGCAATAAATGTATTTGTCTACAGTGATCAAATCTAACTATTACAACATCATAACTTGTTTTGAAAGTATCAAATCATAGCCCAAAGCTACAAACATCCACGTACCAATAGCTTCTAAGGTATCCGGGATATTGAATTGAAATGCCTAAGTAGAAGGTCCAGCTACACCTTTTCCTTTGCCTGAAAACATTGAGAGTCAATAGTAAGCTAATTGCTTAGTGAGATAACAGATTATAATTCAACTGATATTTCTTTACAAACTTTAGCGTGAAAACGGGCAGTGAAAGCCCCATTGTATGTGAAAACCATGCAGTGCAAGCATGGGGTTGGCAGTTCAAAATGCTGATCGGGGATGTGCCGAACCTGACCAGGATAACGAGTGGGATGATCAGTCCCTGACAGTGGCCTGCTGTCAGCCCCAGTCCAGGTCGCATCAAATTGTGAAGTAATTATCATGCAGTGCAAGCATGATATATGAGATGCACTTTCAAATGAACGTTGGCTACATGTTTGTCACATGTCAAGTACGAGCGTGCATCATAATAATGAATCATCCACGAGTGCCAATTGATGTATATTGAACAATGTGGACATGCCATTGAAATGTAAAATGTGAATGAAAAGACAATAAATGTTAGAATAATAATCTATTACTCATAGTGGTTTGTACAGTCTAAATTGTATCTGAATCAGTGTGTGTTCACAAAAATCCTGTTATGTCAGTGTAATAGTGAATTAATGCTCGTAATTTCTTAAAACTTGGTTCTGAATAATTATGTGAAACTGAACTGAAATTTGGACCATATCCGAATTTTGGATGATCCGAAATCCAGATGGTCCGAGGTCCATCCTTAGTAATTTATGTTTGTGACTTCATCCGAACTTCGGATGAACAGTTGATCCGAATTGGTCATCTAGACTTAGTGAATTTTCTAACAAATTTTCATCCGAAATTGCATATGGTCCGAACTTGGTTGAGATCCGAACTTCGGATGAATAGTGTCTGAATTCGGATGGTCCGAATTATGTTCATCAGGTCCGAGTTCATACTTGCATTTTTCTAACATTTTCCAGAATTTCATTTTTGACCTTTTTATGCATGATTAGTGACTAAGATTGCATATATGAACATAAATGTACACTTTTAACTAAAACATACCATCAATATACCAAATTAGTCCATTTATGTCCATTTTTCATCCATAGTCGATGAACACACACAATAAAACACACTTGATTTCAAAATTGTACTTAGAGTGTGAATTAGAACCTGAAATTTGGTATAGAGAATCACTACTACTCGATTTAAGCATATTAACAATAACATAAAACATGCAATTACATTTGCAACCTTAATCCTTTTATTCGTTTCACATCAAAACCGAACACAAAACTTAATATTTCGAAGTTTTGAGTAAATCTTACCTCAAATTGATGTTTGTAGCAGTTATAGTTCCTTGATTGCCACTTAAATCCAAATTTTTACACTTTAAATTCCAGCTTTGATGTGTTCTTGGGTTAAAGCCGTGAGCTTTAGTGAGAGAGAGTGAGAGACGATTGAGAGAGTAGAGAGAGAAAGTGAAAGATTAAAATGAGGGTTTTCTCCCTTTATATTTGTCATTTCGTCACATTTGCATATTACACCCCTCAACTTCGTATTATCTCAATTAAACCGATTTTAAGTGTCCGGATCGGTTTCTCATGGTTATGTTTGCTCAAAAAACTACCATGAGGATTTCTCCTCATCATTTCTCATGTTTAAATTTGTGAACGATACTCAAATAATAATTCCATTAATGCATTAAATTGAGTCTTAAACGATAAATTACATGTACTTAAAATTAGGGATGTTACAGTTTGAGGCACTGTATGGGCGCGAGTGCCTGACCCAATGTGTTGGGGCGAGGTCGGTGAGCAACCTATAAGTGGGCCAGAGCTACTGCAAGAAACTAGTGATAAGGTGGCCGTGATTCGGGAGCATATGAGGGTCGCCCAGAGCCGTCAGAAGAGCTATGCTGATTGCCGTCTGACAGAGCTTGAGTTCAGGGTTGGGGATCGGGTCCTGCTTAAAGTGTCGCCGTGGAAAGGGATTATCCGATTCAGGCATCGTGGGAAGCTGAGTCCATGATATATGGGGTCGTTCGAGATTGTTGACAAAGTCTGGGATCAAGCTTAATGACTAAGGTTGCCTCCAGAGTTGGCCGGCGTGCACGATACCTTTCACGTGAGTCATCTACGGATGTGTCTATCCAAAGATGATCAGTACGTGCCCCTATCCAAGATTACAGTCGATGACCAGCTGCGATATGTGGAGCAGCCCGAGGCCATTACCGATAGAAAGGTCAAGAAGCTGAGGAATAAAGAGATTGCCTTGGTACTCGTTCAGTGGAGACATCATAAGGGTACTAATGCCACCTGGCAGCCCGAGTCAGAGATGAGATTGAGATATCCTCAGTTATTTTAGAGCTCGAGTTAGATTCCAAGACAGAATCTTTTTAAGAGGTGAGGATTTGTAACATCCATTTTCTGGACCTGGTACGTGTAATTATTTTAGTAATTAATAATTTTAATAATATTGGGATGGTCCACTTGTATCCCGTTTCGTGTATTGATACGTGTCGGAATTGGGATTGCGTGTCCCCGGATTATAATTTTCGTGGATTAATTATATATTTTTACAATACACTTTGCTGAAATGAAATTACAACGTTAAGGTAAAGTAAAGGATCAGTTTATATATAATGATTTTGATTACAAAACAACATATATTTTTACAAGAGTACAACTAATGTACTAATGTAGATTACAACTGATGTAAAGGAAAAATTACAACTAATGTAACAAAGTACAACTAATGTACATGAAGACATTTCAACATGTTGGACTGTTGATGATGGGAGCAAGTAATGGCAACCCTGTCCAACTGATGGACAGCTTCCATTCTTCATCTACTCAATAGCAGATGGACCTACAAGCTATGGTGGCACTCCTTCTTCGAACATTTCTTCAAGCTGTTCCCTGGTTTCATCCATTTCCTCCATTTCAACTCTTAGGAACATGAAGTTGGGATGTTCAAGCTCTCCTCTCTCGTAAAAACCCCTGAGCTGATCCCAGATAGCTGCTCTCCATTTTACAGATTGCCTAAAGGAGTTAGAAAGTCTAAAGGCAATGAGCTGTTTAAGACCAACCTTGTGCAAATCTGATGCTCTCTAGAAACACTTTTTCTTTGTATGGGGATCTACAAAAAATACCCCCAGCTCAGGTTCTTCAATCAGCTTATCCTCCTCATGTTCCACTCCCTTGGGCAAGCTGTGATCTACTCCTTTGATTTCCACGGCTACATCACCTTGGTCAATCATTATCAGGAGCTCTTCCAGCTCTGTATCCTTTCTTCTTCTCTAGGCCTTTATCTTGGGTGCAACCACTGAGGTACCCTTGATTTGTTCTTTTGTGATCAGGCCAAGATCCTTCACTCTTTCCATTAACTTTTTGACATATGCCCTGATAGTCTTAGCAGTTTCAGACTTAGACTGGCTCAGGGAAACTGCCAATTCCACCCATTCTCTGAATCTCATTTGTGCAATGTCAGTGTGTTCATATGCTTCCAGTTCTGGACCTTCAGCACCCATTCTGGTTATCTGTAACTTCCACTGTTTGCCTTTTCTTGAAATAGGAAAAGCTTTGACAATTGGTTCCCTGGAAAGTCTTCTGTTTGCAACATCAAAGAACTTTTTCCTTGCCAGGTTGTCAAAGTGAATCTGGGCTCTTGCAGAGGAGGATGCTTGCTTAGACTTGGTCACTGAGACCTGAGCACCCTGTTCTTTTTCACCTTCCTTCTCAGTCACTGACTCTCTAGCAGCCTCTAGTAATTTCCTTTGGACATCCAAAGAAGGCATTTTTAATTTTACTTGTCTCCTTGAATGCAAAGGTCCTTGCAACTTTGGCAGAGGCTTCTTCCTTCTTTAGATTTTCAAGGGCTTGGAGCTGTTCTTCTTTGTATTCATAATAAGTCTCCAAAGAGACACCCATTTCTTTAGCTCTGTCCTTGTCAAACATCAGTTGAGCAGCTTTAAGATAGTCAGGGTCTACAGATGCTTTCTTCTTCCCTTTAGCTGTTGTTGATGGTACAGCTTCAGGTTCCTCTTCCTCTTTTTCTTCTTCTTATTCCAATATCAGATGCCTCCTTCTGCCTGACTAGTCCCCAGGAATAGATTCCTCCCCCTTGGATGGTGCAAGGTTTGGAGATCCAGCCTGAGTAGGCTGAGCAGCTTCAGTTGGATGGGAGACATCCTCAGTGGGACCTGTAGGACCTGTTTGTGAAGCACCTGCTGCTTGACCAACAGATGTTGATTTCTCCTTAGAAGGAGAAGAAGATTTCTCCCCCTTAGACTTGGTCTTTGAGGCAGATAACTTCTCCCCCTTTGAAGGAGATGGCACATAGCCTTCAACATGTACTAAGTAAGCCAAGTTGTCCTTAACCTCTGCAAGTTGGGTAAGGCAGGTCTGAAGAGAGGTAGTTTGGGAAGCAGCAATAGAGGACAACTTAGAGAGGACTTCCCTGTCAGAAGCTGTGAACAGTAAACATTGAAGTTGTGCAAGATGTAGTTCAAGAGAGTCTTGCACATCATCAATATTTGATGACACAGATATGGACAGGGAGACTAGTAGAGTGTTTAAGTTGGCCAATGTAGAAGGAAGGGTAGTTGTGCAAGTGTTTAGGAGAGTGGACAGCTGTTGGGAGACAACTGTCATGGAGGACACAGAGTCCTGTTGAGTGGAAAGAATAGAGGAAAGGGTAGTGGAGATAGTTTGCAGCTGTGCAGTAAGTGCAAGCAGCTGTGAGGATTGATCATCTTGAGGAGGGGTTGGAAAGGAATTCTTGAACGCATCAAAGAATCCTTTTAGCTGTGCAGACACAGAGTCTGAGATGATGGATGGTAGGGAGGTCATGGAGTTTTCCAAAGAACCAACTTTGTTGGTCAGCAAAGAGAGCTGATCCTTCAAAGGAAGATCTTTGGGGGATGGAGGGGTAAGGGTGGACTGTTTTGATTGTGTGGATGGTGAAGAAGGAGAATGAGATGAGGATGAGGCAGGTGTTTGAGGATGTGTAGGGGAAGGTAGGGATACTTTGGAGAGAAGTTTCATAGCCTGAGCATAAGTGAGATGGCCCAGCTTGAAAGGGTCAATAGATCCTTCAGCAGTGGCTGTTTCTGCATCATGAGGAAATGGTGTAGGAGATGGTGGCCTGTCAGATGCTGCTTGTGTTGCGACACCTTCTTCAAGACCTGGGGTGGTTCCCTCAGCAGCACCTTGGTTTATAGGAGCCTCATCATGGGGAGGTGGGATGTGCATTTCAACTTCAGCAGTGGTGAAACCTGCCGATGGAGTTTGAGTTTGAGGGGCAGCTTCACCAGAGGGATGGTCTGTTCCCTGTGGTTCATCAGCTTGGGAGGTTGGTCCTTCAACAGCTGTTGGGTGTACAGCAGCTGCATCACTAGGAGCAGAAGTTTGAGGCTGATCTGCTGGATGGTCTATTCCAGCAGGATGGGAACCCCATGCAGACTCAGGGTGTGTTAGAGAAGTATGAGGTGGAGACTGTGTGGACTCAGTGTGGAGTGGAGTGGACTCCTGTCTTTCAATATCCTCAGCCTGTTGGGAGGCTGGGATAGATGATGTGGTAGTCTCCTTATGTACAACTGGTTCCTGTTGGGAGGAACCTGATGGTCTAGGCTGACTCTGGGTGGACTCAGGTTGGAGTGAAGCCTGCTCCAATGATGTTGGACCTCCTCCGAAAATAGGAGAGGCGGCATGGGTTGCTTCTTTTCAACTGACTCCTGTTGAGAGGAGTCAGAGGGGCTAGTTTGGGTAGGTGGTTTCTTCCTAGCTAATGATTTTCTCCTTGAGTATTGTGACATTGTGGGGGATTGAGGAGAAGTAGCAGGAAGTTGTGTTTCGACTGGTGGTGAGACTGGGTCAGAAACAGAAGGGTTAACCTATTCCATAGTCTCAAGTACCACAAAGGCTTCAGGTTCAACAGATGAACCAGGGTGAGAAGTTTGCTCCCCCTCAACCACTGAGGCTGAAGGGGCAGACTTTGACTTAGCTGTTTTAGCCTTCTTGCGGACAGGCTCAGCTTGAGTCGATTCCAGGACCCTTTTGACAACTTTGGGCCTGGATTTGGATTTTCCTTTGGGAGCAATCACTGGATCCACCCTCACAGTAGAGAGCCTTCCACCATGCCAAGCAACCTCCTCATTGGTCTTGAGAGAGGAGGTTCATTTGGAAGAACTAGAGTGTAGAAAACTCTATTCCCAAGTACTGGGAATGCAGCAGTAAGTAAAAGGGGCTGAGAGTTGTAGAGATGCTCACCACAAACATGCTTGAATATGAGGCTCAGAAACCTTGGATATCTGATAGCAGCTGGACGTGTTTCCTGTTGTACCAGGTTCCTCAAATTCACAAAAATCCAACGAGCCATGTTTAGTGTAATCCCATCCACAAGCTGTAGGACTATTGGGATTTCATCATGGCTAAGCTGGTCAAAAGAACCAACTTTACTGCTGAAGCACATTACCACAGAGGCAAATAAAAAGCTGTAGGTTGGTGAGAGATCCTTTCTGAACAGCGTGGCTCCAACTTTGGGTTCTGCTACACCACAGAAGCATAGCAGATTTCCCATCTGATCATTCTCAGGCTGTGGCTGGTCATATGTTTAAGCCACATGAAGATGAAGAACTTCCCTGATGAGATCAGTAGTTATCTCAATGGTCTGAGTCCCATTGAGAATGGTTCCCCTGATGATTTTGGTCGCTGGATCATAAGCACAAGTGTACCAAAACTCATACACCATCTCCTGGTACAGGACACCAGGAGATGCAGTCATAGCATAGTGTAGGGGGTGAACCTTCAGAAACTCCGCCATGTTTTCATAACCCTTCCCCACGTAGTTTTTGGGAATGGTTAGATTTGCAATATAGTTTGTGGGTTTCAGGGTTAGCATCATGGTAATAGAGGGGTGTTTCTCAACATCCTTACCAACGAATACTGGAAGCAAAGGGTTATTTTGGTGAGCCATTTTTAGAGTAGTGGAAAAACGAGTACTGGACACTTAGTCGATTTTGGGTTCTTTGGGTAGTTATGGTAGCAGTAGAGGAAGAAGAAGATGAAACAGTAGAGGATGTATTTATAGGATTCGAATTTGACTGGGTAGGAGAGAAAAAGGTTTGGGCGGTTGATTTGAAATGTTCTTTAACGGAAAACGGAATGGTTGTCCATGTCAGAACAGTTGTCAGACCACTTGAACCTTTTTAGTCACTAACACACGTTAACACACATTATGCATAGGTAATTAAGTTAAATAAATAAAGAAATTAAGTAACTTAATTATGAAGAAAAGTAATTAAAACTGATGTTCTAAGCTGTTGGTCAAACTTGTGATGAGCAGGGTTCGTCACAAATTGTTTATTCCTCAAGCTGTTTATTCAACCTGTGCAGCTATATAAGAACAGGTTGTGTTCAATAGCTGATCAGGTTACAAGACAATGTCTTGTATGACAGATTGAGAGAGTGAGCAGATTGGAGGTTTGATCAACAGAACATGTTTGAAGTGAAAACTGATGTTATCAAACCTGTTATACGCTCAAGCTGTCCAAGCTTTCAGAAATTTGCTAAGTGTAGAACATGCATAGCCTGTTCTGTCTAAGCTGTTATGAGAAACTTGAGCAGTTTGAGACATATGATGCCTTAGAGCATTAAGGACACTTAGTCACTTTTATTTAACATGCCCAGCTTGCTTACAAGATAATTAAACATGTTTTCATCAAGAGGCTTGGTGAAAATGTCTACAAGCTGTTCATCTGTGGAAATAAAGCTTACCTCCACATTACCTTTCTGGATGTGATCCCTGATAAAATGATGTATGACTTCTATATGCTTTGTTCTGGAATGAAATACCAGATTGTTGGAGATAGCTATAGCACTTGTATTATCGCACAGAATAGGAGTCTTCCTATATATAAGCCCATAGTCTTCAAGCTGATGCTGCATCCATAGAATCTGCCCACAGCAGCTTCCAGCAGCAATATACTTAGCTTCAGCAGTAGAAGTAGAAACTGAGTTCTGCTTCTTGCTACACCAACTGATCAACTTACCACCAAGGAGTTGACATCCACCTGTTGTGCTTTTTCTGTCAAGCCTGCAGCCTGCAAAATCAGATGCTGAATATCCTGTTAGCTCAAGACTTGAGTCTCTGGGATACCAAAGACCCAAACTTGGTGTACCCTTAAGGTATCTGAAGATTCTTTTACAGCAGCTAGATGTGATTCCTTAGGATCAGCATGAAACCTAGCACATAAACAGGTAGCAAACATAATATCTAGTCTACTAGCAGTTAAATATAGCAAGCTCCCAATCATGCCTCTGTAAGCTATTACTGAAAGAGCTTTGCCACTGGCATCAGCATCCAACTTTACATTGGTTTCCATTGGGGTTTTGATAGGAGAACTTTGATCAAATTTAAACTTTTTCAAAAGATCTGAAGTGTATTTTCTTTGATTTATGAAAATTCCATTTGAGGTTTGTTTAATCTGTAATCCTAGAAAGAAAGTAAGTTCACCCATCATACTCATTTCATATTTTGATTTCATGAGTAGTGAAAAAATCTTGCATAACTGCTCATTAGTAGAACCAAATATTATGTCATCCACATAAATTTGAACAAGCATAATATCAGACTTCACATTCTTTATGAATAATGTGGTATCCACTTTACCTCTGGAATAACCATTGCTCATAAGGAAATCAGTTAGAGTGTCATACCAGGCTCTAGGGGCTTGTTTTAGACCATAGAGGGCTTTGTCCAACTTATAGACAAAACCTGGGTGATGTTCATTTTCAAAACCTGGAGGCTGCTTGACATACACTTCTTCTTGCAGCTTTCCATTCAAAAATGCACTCTTTACATCCATTTGAAATACCTTCATACTCTTGTGGGCAGCGTAGGCTAGAAACACACGAATTGCTTCTAATCTGGCCACTGGAGAAAATGTTTCATCATAGTCAATGCCTTCTTCCTGACTGTAGCCTTGAGCAACCAGACTTGCCTTATTTCTAATAACATGACCTTGCTCATCCATTTTGTTCCTGAAAACCCATTTAGTGCCAATTATTGTTTTACCTTTAGGAGCAGGGACCAGCTTCCATACTTTGTTTCTCTCAAACTGATTGAGCTCTTTTTGCATGGCAGTGATCCAATTGGCATCTTTTAGTGCTTCATCCACTTTCTTAGGCACCATCAGGGACACAAAGCTAGAAAACATACAAAAGTTTCCTAAGTTATCCCATCTTGTTTGCACCCCTTTGTTGACGTCACCAATTATTTGATCATTGGGGTGACACCTGATCCACTTAGGATCTTGCCTCAATGAAGATTCTCCTTGTCATTTGCATCTTCAACAGGTCCTGTTGAGCAGCTTTCAAGATTTTCAGACACACTGTTATCTTGAGCATGTTCACTTGTTGAACATGACTCTCCATTGTTGAACATATCAACAGAGGATCCAGGAAAATCAGCATTGATTGGTTCAGAACATGGTGTTGTAATTATGTCAGTACACTTATTCACACAGGGTATATCAACATAGTCATCATCATGTCCATTGTGATTAACAGGTTCCACTCTGGGTGTAGTGGAAGCTTTTGAGTCCTTTTCTTCATTAATGGAATGCATGAGATCATCAAAGCTGAACTCTCCTGAAACTGATTCAGGAACACCTTTGGTGGAAGCACTCCTAGACTCCTCAAAGGTGACATTGATAGATTCATCTATCACCTTTCTTTTGTAGTTGTATACTCTGTAGGCTTTGGAGATAGCAGAATATCCAACAAACACACCTTCATCAGCTTTGGGTTCAAATTTTGCCAGCTGGTCCCTCTAATTCAGAATGAAGCAGGGACATCCAAACACATGGAAATAGCTAATATTTGGTCTTCTCCCTTTGATTAACTCATAGGGAGTCTTGTTGAACCTTTTCACCACCAAGGATCAGTTTTGGGTGAAGCAGACATTGTTGACAGCTTCAGCCCAGAATGATGAAGGTAAACCTGATGCACACAGCATGGTTCTAGCAGATTCAATGAGAGTTCTGTTTCTCCTTTCAGCAACTCCATTTTGTTGTGGAGTTCTTACAGCTGAAAAGTTTTGTGAAATCCCTCTTTCTTCACAGAAGTCTTCAAGAGTACTGTTTCTGAATTCAGTACCATGATCACTTCTAAGCTGCTTAACCTGAGCAGAGTTCAGCATCTCCATCTTTTTGATAAATTCAATGTTTTCTCTAGCAGCCTCTCCTTTGCTCTTCAGAAAGATCACCCATGTAAACCTGGAGAACTCATCAACTATTACTAGAGTGTATCTTCTACCTCCTAGACTTGGGACACTGACTGGTCCAAACAAGTCCATGTGCATTAAGAAGAGAGGAGTATCAATAGAGTAATTATGCTTAGAATTAAAAGATGTTTTTCTCTGCTTGCCTTTCTCACAGGTTGTGCAGAGTTTATCCTTGACAAAGGTTATAGAAGGAAAACCTGTTACCAACTCTTTCTTACAGAGTTTGTTGATATTCTTGAAGTTCAGGTGTGATAGCATTTTGTGCCATAACCAGTTCAGGTCTGCATTGCTCCTGGAGATAAAGCAGGTTTCAGTTGTGGGATCAGCAGACTTCATGTCCACAACATATACACATTTCTTCCTTTGTGCACACAGCACCACTTTGCCTTGGGGATCCAATATGTAACCCAGGTGCTCATCAAAGTTAACCTTGTAGCCAGCATCACACAGTTGACTTATGCTTACAAGGTTAAGTTTTAGCCCAGACACATAGGCTACTCTTTTGAATACAACAGCACCAACTTGAAGAGTTCCATATCCTTCTGTAGATCCCTGGACATTGTCACCATAGGTGACTTTTGGCCCTTTTTCAGGCCCGAGATCACTCAGCAGATCCTTGCAACCTGTCATGTGGCCTGAGCAGCCACTATCCAAGTACCAAACCTGGGATGGTTGTTTGTCCTGCAGAGTGTGATGGGAAAATATTAGTTATTTTAGGGGAACTCATCATAGGGATGAGTTCTCCTACTTCATCAACATTTGTTGATGGACCAGTAATATCCACACTAATATTCCCTATTTGGATTGTATCAGCTTGGATACTATCCTCATTGACCATATTACTTCCAACACTGCTAGTTTTTGCAATGTTGGAACTAGCAGAGTCAACAGGCCTCATGTCCTCAGTTTCAGGACAGTCTTTGGCCATATGTGTCTTCTTCCCATATTCATAGCATTTTCTCTTTTTGGCCTTTTTGGAAGAAGTACTTCCAGAAACATATTCTGAATCATTTTTGTTGATCTTTTCAGTAGGTTTAGCAAACTTATTAGTATTTTTAGAAAATCAACATTTTGGGTGGAAGGCACAATGGCAACAGCTTTACCTGTATCCTCTTTCCTCTTTTTAGGAGGACAGATATCAAATACAGGAAGTTTGATTGGCCTTTGACCTTCCACAAGTTTGGGAAACTTATTCCCAAATTTCTCAGGTTGAGCAATGGCTTTGCCTTTGCCCTTACTGAGATGTGATGGATGTTGCCTATCAACATAATCACTACTTTTGGTTTTGAAAGACTTACCTTCATGTATAACCAATTTTCCACTATGATTTAAAAACTTATTTGAAATCACAACAGATTTGCTTTCAACATAAGACTTACTTCTATTAAAAGCAGGCTGCTTACCTTTTGAAAGCTTTTTCTCAAAATGATCAGGATCAAAGGGATTAACAGGTCTCTTACCATTAGCTTTAGACCCAGAGCCTGTCTTGTTAACAGGTCTGGTATCCAAAGCTGCAGCTTGAGCTTGTTTTCCCTTCTTTTGCTTGTGTGAACCAGCTGAGCACTCAGCATGCTGATTTGATGGAGAACACATTCCATCATCAGTTTTTGGAGCTTTTTCACACAAGCTGTCAGTGTTTTGAGGCCTGACAAACCTATTTGTTGAGACTAGCTTACCATTTACTTTCTGAAGAAAGGTACTTGGAAGCTCACCAAGAGTGGATAAGTCTTTTTCCAGATTATTTATCTCAACAATTGAAGTTGCTTTGTCAAGATCCCCTCCAAGATAGGCTTGGATTTGAGCAGGGATCTGTTGACTGATACAATGACTGACTTTTTGTGCGGATTGGCACAGAGTCAACAATCTTTTGAAGCTTTGCATGTTTGGTGTCCGTTTCTCTCTTTTCTTCTAATAAAATGGAATTGATGTGTTTTAATTCATCAAGTTCAGTTTCCAACTTATGGAAGCTGTCCAGTTTACTAGTTTTTATTTCAAGATCAGTTTTTAGCTTGGAGATTTCAGACAACAAAACATTATGCTTCTCAATAGCAGCTTTTAGATCAACAAGCAGATATTCAAACATTTTAACTTTTTCATCAGAACTGTAAGCCATAAAATTTTGTACCTTATACATCATTGTTGGGTTCCAGTTCTCTAAGCTGCTGAGGGCTTCAGCTTCAGCCAGGTCTTGTTTGAAGTTGCTTGTTGATGGGACATCAGTGTTGGCCATCAGACAGTTGTTATCTTCTTCATCCGAAGATGAGTCAGATTCCTCCCAATCACATGTCTCAGCCAAGAGTCCCTTTTGCTTGTTGGAAGCCACTGAGTCTTCCAACTTCCTCAGCTTAGGCATGGCCCATATTAGGTACTTAACCCTGTAGCCATCGTCCGTGTTTGTCTTTATGGTTTGGATGATAAGCCAACAGCTTTAGACACACAGTCAGCAGCTATATGGCTAGTTTTGCCACATTTAAAGCACTCAGCCTTAGTTTTATCAAATGCCTTCTTTTTTATGGCACCTAACTTCTTCTGCAGCATTCTTCCACCAAACCTCTTCTTGTTGAATTTCTTGACAAGCATTGCAATCATTTGCTCATCATCCAGTTCATCAAGATCTTCATAGTCTTCCTCTTCAGACATTTCTTCCCTTTCATCATCAGCCTGTTGATCAGGTTGTGTGAACACATCACACATCTGACCAGCAGGTTGTCTCACGCTGGCCACTAAGGCAACACCTCTTTTGGACATTTCCAAGGCATTTCTCTTCTATTGTCTTGACTGCTCATCATTCAGTAAAGATCCATACAGATTTACAAGATCCATACTTTCGATGGTGCCAGAATTTCTTAAAATAGTAGAAAAATAATTCCATTCTTCAGGAAGAATGTCCAAGAACTTGTTCACCAGAGTCAAGCTGTCCTTGGTGATCCCACAGCTTTGAGATCATTGATTAGAGTAGTGAATCTGGTATAGGTTTCAGTGAGAGACTCCTTTGGCTTTGCAAAGAAGAGTTCATACTGTCTAACAAGATTGTTAATCCTGTTATCCAGTGTGAATGTGGGACCATCATAGACGGTACACAAAGTATCCCACATCTCCTTTGCAGTCTTCATTTTCTGAACCTGTTTGAACACATCATCAGGAAGAGAAATAACCAGGTTGTTCCTGGCCTTTGCATCAAGAGCAACCAGCCTTTTGTCTTCATCAGACCATTGAGCTTTTGCCTTTTCAAAGGTTCTGATCTCTGGAACAGCTCCTTCAGCAGCAGGAGTGATAGTAGTAACAGAAGTTGGCACATAGGGACCTTCCATTACTATCTCTGGCAGTTGTACATCTAGATTCTCTAAATAGAGCATCATTCTGCACTTCCAGCCAGAGAATTTCTGATGATTGAACTTGGGGGGTTTGGCCATTGAGCCATTGTCATAGTAAGAGGAGGAGCTGGCAGCACTGTTGTCCATGGGAAATAGGAGAATAAGAGATCTAGAGTTAACACACACTCTATCTACTCTGATACCAGTTGTAGGTCCCATTAGGTTTCCCTTAGTGTATTGTTCTAAGCTATAGAGGGGAGGTGAATACAGCTAATTAAAAACTCAACACTCTTTTCTCAATGTTTGTGTATATTATTAACAAGTGTTAATTACAAACAAGCTTGACTGCGGAAAGGTTCAAGCTGAGATGACAGATACAACAGATGTTTTAACTAGTCTAGGACACACTCAGACTAGATACTATGAATACACTCACTTAGATGAACTCATTGTTTTACAAGACACAAATGGACAGCTTGAATAAGAACAGCTTGGAACTGTTTTATTCAAACAGACTTGCATGCATGAAAAACACACTTCAATGCACGATCTGAATTTCTCACTCTTGGTTATCTCACAATCCTTAGAAGCTCCTTTTATACTCTCACTGAGAATCTCAGTGAAGTTTCGTCATTGGACGATAAGATAGTGGGATGTCTTTCCAAAAAGACAAAACAACTTTTCTGCACATTCTGATAAAGCAGACTTGTCTTCATGTGGCAGAATCTTCGTCTTTTTCTTTTTGTCTCTGTTGTAGAAGGCTTTAACCAAAAGAGGAACGTCAACTTTAAATCTTTCTTCTTTTATTAAGGCCATTTTGATATAAGAAATGGTCTGTCACCCATTTCAAATATCCACTTTGTCTTCATGTAACAGAACAACGTAGGCAGCTTTTGCATCTTCTGTTTTCCACTTTGTCTTCGACTTTGTAAACTGATCTTGTAGTCCAAAACAATACATGAGGACTTGGAAACATATTCCATAAAGTGTTTAGCCTGTTCACAAAGAGCAGGTTCTGTTCACAAAGAACAGAACACTTAGAATTTGTCCAAGCTGCTCATCAGAGTAGAGCAGCATAGACAGTTTATGTCCAGCCTGTTCAACAGAATGAACAGCTTAGGCAATCTGCCTTAGTTGCAACGAATGCAACAGGATAAACAGCTTTGACTTATATTGCAAATCACTTTTCATGTTTCAATAAGGCATTAACAGGCCTTGAATTATACATTTAAGTGCATCAAACAGGTTTGATTAAAAATCTCCCCCTAAGTTGTAGAGCAGGTTTGACTAAGGCCTTTTTGTGCCCAACAGAGAGTCAAAATATGCTGTAAAAAAATTTGGTTTGAACTACAATGGCTTAACATAATAGAAATATCACGGCTGAAAATTGTGGGTGTAAACTTTGTACCATTTATGGGTTACCATGTGCACATGAACTTGATTATTATTTAAAGGAATATTTGTTCGTTTCGCTACAAACGGTTGATGCATTCTGGACGAATGAGATAATTTTTTCAACCACCAAATTTGTTGGTGAACCTTGTGTCGAAAAAATTACTCGTGGCCGTCCAAACAAGCTATGTCGCGTCAATTTGACTTGAACGAACCGCCAAGGCATAGTGAATATGTGTATCATGATCCAGAACACCAACACGAGACACCAAGACATAGTGAATATGTGTATCACGATCCGCAACCCCAACACGAGCCACCAAGACATAGTGAAAATGAAGGCAGCAAACATATTTTCCTCTTTGGTCATCATTGGTTGTTTATGTCCGATTCTGGGATTTTGATCGCTAATAAGTATGAGTGCATTCTTTATTGTTTAACAAATGAAGGCAGCAAGCGTATTTTCCTCTTTGGTCAACCTCATGTTCAGAATGAATCCATCACAATCGCATATGTACATAGGAATCATTTTATAAAAGTTGATCTGCATGGGTATAACTGGCGTTCCATAAAAAGCAAAAAAAAAAAAAAAAAAGAAGTGGATGGTAAGATTCGTATAAAGATCAGTTATTTGCCTATAAACAAGCTCATAATACTGAATGTAATGTGCATGTACCATTGGAGTGATAATTTGTACAAATTTGTTTTTTTATCAAGGGGTATTATGTAATTTATGAAATCATTAAATTGTCTTTTTTGTTATAATTTTTCAAACAACAAAAAGAAAAAAAATATTTTTTTAAAAAATTTTGGGTCATTCTATACATACACCCCCTTGCTAATTACACACCCCCCTAATTACCTTTTTAATTACTTTAATCATTATATAATTATTAATTGATTTGACTATTAATCATTAAATAACTATTAAATGATTATCGATTGATTTGATTATATAATAATTATTTAATTAATCATTTAATCATTATTCAATGATTGTTAATGAATTATATAAATTAAATCAACCCCCCCCCCCCCCCCTAATTACCAAAAGGATAATTTAATGATTTCATAAATTACATAATACCCCTTGATAAAAATAAATTTGCACAAAATATCACTCCAACAGTACATGCACATTACATTCAGTATTATGGGTTTGTTTATAGGCAAGTAACCGATCGTTATACAAATCTTCCTATACATTTTTTTTATGGAACGCAAGTTATACCCACAAACAGTCGGCATTGGGTGACCTTCCTGCAGATCAACTTTTATTAAATGATTTCCATGTACATGTGCGATTGTGATGGATTCATTTTCAGAACGTGGGATTGACCAAAGAGAAAAATACATCTTGTTGTCTTCATTTGTTAAACAATAAAGAATGCACTCATACTTATTAGCGATCAAAATTCCAGAATCAGACATAAACAACCAATGATGACTTGGTGCAAATCCGGAACCTTTCCAATTTAAAGATTCTTTCACTCTTTCGTAAGCGATGATTGTTTTATAATGTTTCTAATTTTTACGTAACTCCTCCAATAATTCACTGTGAACTGTTGGCCATTCGTTTTGATATCGACCTATAGCAACAGCTATTGATCAAAAACCACAATTTCCATCACCTTCAACATCTTCTATGCCGATGACATATGGTTGAAAAAATGATGAAATGTCATTTATGAGTGGATGGTTGTATCGTATTGGTTCCTATATAAAATTGATAAAAATTCTTAATATCAACCATCCAATAAACCGGATACATAATTATCAATACCATACATTATACCTGGATTGTTGGTGGATGACAATAATACTCATCTTGTTGTGAAAGATCGTGATGAGCGTATCCATATTGCCATGAACTTGCCGGTTCCTAACATTTCATATAAACCAAAGTGAATCCGATAGATAATCAAAAGCATAAATAAACGTAAAAATAAATATTTAATACCTGTATTCGCTGGTAATTTAGTAAGTTTTGCATAAACGGATCTTGTCCAAAATTCGTTCACCATTGATGACGACTCTTGATATACGTAGTCTTGGTATGCTGGTAAGTGATCCAAAGCATATGGTATTCGATCAGTCAAGTCAAAAGCAACTGGACTATAGAAGCGGCAGGACTGTGTTGTATGTGGATCGCGATACGCATTTTCACTATGTCTTGGTGGCTCGCGTTAGGATTGCGGATCGCGATACACATATTCACTATATCTTAGTGGCTCGTGTTGGGGTTGCGGATGCGATACACATATTCACTGTGTCTTGGTGGCTCGTGTTGATGTTGTGGAACGCGATACACGTATTCACTATGTCTTGGTGGTTCGTTCATGTCAAATTGACGCGACATAACTTGTTTGCCCTTATTTGGACGACCATGAGTACTTTTTTGGACAGAAGGTTCACCAACAGATTTGGTGGTTGAAAAAATTATCCCCTTCAGTGTGCTCAGCATACCTATCTTTTCTGTACGATCCTGCTTTGCAAAAGTTACTTTGAATTCATTGAGCTCTGCACCACAAGATATGTCATCCACTTCATCTTGGTTGAGGTTAAACACCTCTAGTGTCATCCAGAATGCATCAACCGTTTTGTAGCAGAATGAACAAATCTTCCTTTAATAATAATCAAGTTCATGCGCACATGGTAACCCAAAACTGGTACGTACGAAGTTTACACCCTCAATTTTCAGTCGTTATATTTTCTATGATGTTAAGCCGTTATAGTTCAGACCAAATCTTTTCTAAAGCATATTTTGACACTCTTCCCTTTAAAATCCTAAAGAGACGTGATATTCTCCTACGCGTAACTTTTATTCTACTATTTTCTAATTTTTCTAGAATTGCCAAGTGTTGTAATTTTATTATTTCTTCTATTTTTCTACTAGTGCATCCAACTTATTTCATGATGAATTTAATAAACTTTTTAGACCGGCATGTTGGCTCTCCACTTTGTTCGTCATGTTGTTACCGAAAGTGAGAGACTTGTCACACCAAGCTGACACAAACATTTCCTTATATGGGTTCAGTCAAGTATAATTCACATATGCAAGCACATGTGCTGAAACTATTAAAAATCAAATAAAAATTATGTCATAATCAAATAAGTTAAAAAATATAGTTTAAAATTATAAGAAAAAATATATTATTTATAATGGTACCTTTAGCATCGTGCAGATACTGTTGTAGACTGATGTATTTATTTACATAGATGTCTTCTGATCGGCAATTTTTCAAAATATTTTGGGAGATATGTCATCTGCATAAAAAAATTTTGGGCTTGCGGAAAAACGATTGTGCATGTTTCCATTAATGCCAACTCCCTATCTGTAACAATCACTTTTGGTTGAACATCTGGATTCATCATTGATTTTAGTTGGTTCAACGCCCAAACGTAATTTGTTGTTATTTCCATATGCATTATGGCGTAACCAATATAAAATGTCGTATTGGTTGAAGTTACGCCAACCATTTGTAAAAGTGGCATATTATACATGTATGACAATATAAGTTATATGATTAGACAATAAAACTAATAATAATAAAATATAAATAAATTATAAAATGTATTTTGTATACCTGTTTTGTGTTGTATGTGGCATCAATTAATAAAACTTGTGGAAATGATCTCCAGATCGTTAAAGATATTGGATGACAAAAAAATAGATTAACCAATTCATTAGTAGCTTCATTTTTGTTAATTCGATACAGAAATCCCTTGTAATTCAAAGCGGTGAAAAGAACCTCCATTAGGGTTTTACCATCATCGTTGATGGTTTTACCTTTATACTTTTCATTGTACACCATTTTTAACGATGATGGATTATTTTCATTTCGATCCTTTATAAAAGCAAGAATATCACGTGGACTCACATGAGCCTTGCTCAATTCTGCCACAATATTTCTTTCCTCCTCATTGAGACACATCACATATGGATGTCCCTTCATACTATTGGCAGCTAAATGAGTACGCGTACCACAAGTCACTGTTAACTTCCACGATTTAGTAGAATCATCATCACGACAAGCAACTATCTCAAAAGACACTTCATTTTTTTTGTTGCAGTATATCTATAAATAGATCCGACACCTTTATATTCACCACCTTGATCACAATTAAGCCAAACCTTTCTCAAATCTTTTTTTTTTTTTAAAACTTCGAATGTTTGCTTACAACAAGTATTCCTATAGATATTGCTACATTATTCACCCAATTTATTAATTCTTCAAAGGTCGCAAAGTCTTATATAAAATTCATAATTATACGCATTTATAATAGATTGACAAAAATATCATTACGGAACATAATAAATATATGTATAATATATAGACAAAAATACCTCAGGTGCGGTAAACTCTGTAGTGGTATCGATAACATAGTATTCGGATCTCGACATCTTGAAAGATTTAAATAACAAATGAATTGAAATTATACGAATGAAATAACTCCAACACAATCAAGAGAGATGAAAAAGATAAAATTAGTACTTTAATTTACCAAAAAAAAATTCTTCAAAGCTTTGTAAAGATTATCTTGATGATAGATTAGAAAAAAATAGTTTGAAGGAAAAGAGTAATGGAGAGAGTCTCCATGGTTTTTTAGAAGGAATGTGTCTCACGATTTTATACCAAACATTGTCATGCAACTATCTCAAAAAGACAAGACACGTGTTACCAAAAGATAACGTTTTGGTGCTTTGGTTTTTGTGCATTTTGAAATTTGCAAAGATAACGTTTTGGTGCTTGGTTTTTCTTATATAAATTTATTAATTAATTAATAAAATGTATTTTTAGTTTGTAAGAAATATTTGTTACATTGTAGGTAATATTGTCATTTCTATTTATTATAAATTAAAAAGTTATTGTTGGACAATATCATATCTGATTATTTTTATGTTTTTATATTTATACATCAAATTTATTTATATTATATATGAAACCTTTTAAAGCTTAATAAATATTGAATTCAACATTTTTTATATTTTATTTGTAAATAAAGTATTCATTTTGTACATCAACTTCTTCAATATTTGATTACATATTTAAATATTGAAATTTTCCGCTTCCACCTCAATTTGAAAAATTAAATGACCGTGATTCATTTTGTTTTGTTTTTTTGGTTTTGTCTCACAAGATGCATATAAAATATCAACTTTTGTTATTCATAATTTTTGTGTAAAACAGAGGTTTAATATGATAAAAAGCAACATGTTCTTTTTGTTTTTGCGGTATAGTCTATCCATGTTATTTTTTACCAATAAAATTCTCAAGATATTTATTTGTTTGTGATTTTCAGAATTTTTCTTTTTATGCCAACAAAATCATTAAGTTTGAGGGCTTTTCATTGAAAACATGTTGGTCTTTTTTTGTGGAAAATACATGATCCAAAAACCAGAAATAAAAGGGATAACTGCGCAAAAAACCCCAAACTTGTCAGTTTTTTGTGATTAAAACCCCAAATCATTTTTCGTTGCATAAAAAACCCCGAACTAACTAAAAGTCAGTAAATTAAGGTTTTATCAATTGGTAACCGGTTGAAACCGTTTATTAATCCTACGTGGACCGGTAAATAACCTACGTGGACTGGTAAATAACCTACGTAGAATAAATTTTAATTGTTAAAACCGGTTTCCGAGTATTACACATCATTTAAACTCACGTTGATGATGTAATCCTGTTTAAAAATTACAATTAAAAATTATCAACAGGGGTTTAAGTGATGTCTAATAATTGGCAACCGGTTTCAACAATTAAAATTTATTCCACGTAGGTTATTTATCGGTCCACGTAGGATTAATAACCGATTTCAACCGGTTACCCATTGATAAAACCTTGATTTACTGATTTTTAGTTAGTTCGAGGTTTTTTATGCAACGAAAAATGGTTTGGGGTTTTAATCACGAAAAACTGACAAGTTGTGGGTTTTTTGCGCAATTATCCCGAAATAAAATAATAACCTGATGACTTTATTTTCAGGTTTTGCTTTTGTAATTCTATGTTACTTTTATGCTCATAAAACCTATTAATATTAACGGAATGTATTGTGCTATAAATTTTTAATATATGAGAAGTAAAAAAAATTGATTTGAAAAAAAAAGAAGTAGGTGTGTCATTAGCACGTGGGACCCACAACATAAAAATAAAAAATTAAAGATGATGTGACAATAGGGGGTGTGTCATAAGCATTTATGGGTCCCACATCATAAAAAAACAAAAAAATAATAAAGATGATGTGACAATAGGGGGTGTGTGATAAGTGTATGTGGGTCCCACATTTCTTAAAATAAAAAAATAATATATTAATGTGACGTTTGTGGGACCCACACCACTAATCAAGTAATTATATATATATATTGCCGACGGAGCAGAGAGAAAAAATGCTCACGTGACGCAATATTAGTGGTTAAAATTCAGAAAATTAAGGCTGATTTGGCACAATATGATTGGTTAAAATTCAGAAAATTAAGGTTGCTGATTTGACGCAATATAATTCGTTAAAATTCAGAAAATAATGGGATAACATCATCATCAATCTTATCAATACTAACAAACCTGCATAAAATAATGGGAACTTTATTTACGTCTACAAATTACAATTAAACATTAGTTATTCAAAATTATTATTTTTATAGTTTTATAAAATAGATATGAATAGTTGATTATTTTAAAATTTTCATTTATATATATATATATATATATATATATATATATATATATATATATATATATATATATATATATATATATATATATATATATATATATATATATATATTAATATAGATTAAAAATTTTAGTTTATAGATAAAATAATAGTTTATATTTTATTATAATAAACAAAATATTATGAAATGTATTTTTATATATCTTTTGTTTACTTTTTTAAAATTGTAATAATTTTATATAATGTATATTTATTTTAAATAAATTATAAGCAAATGGAAAAAAAAATTTATTAAATATATAGATAAGTATGGATGGGATAACATTTACATTTAGATTTAAATTTTATTGATGATTCAATTTAATAAACATATAAAATACGACATATAAACATATAAAAGTAGTTTTTTAATCAGCATATATTATAAAATAGGTAAACATATGGCATTTATTATTTAGAAAAAATTATATACTAACTTACTTTTTTTACTACGAGCCATTTTAATCGTCCCGTCCGTTGGTTCAAAATTGTGTCATCCCTAATTCAAACCACAGAAAAGAACATCGCATTGATATACATTTTTTTTACATTTAAAGCTTCTCATTATTTTGTGTTGTTTATGTATTAATGTTTCAAAATTAACACATGTTTTAATATTTTTTCAGTATACCATGAAGAACAATGAAAATCTCTGTTAATAATGAAACGATAATGTTTTAAATAAATCTTTAGCCAATGAGATATGTCATTTGCCGTTTATATTGTTCAATGTGATTTTATTAAGATTTATTAAATTTTTTTATGATAACTGCTTTTGTTTGATAACATTTTATTAATTTGTTTAAATAAATTGTTATTATAAAATTATATTACACGATATTGTAAGTAATACTTTGCAAATACGTGTTTGTATATTAGTTGATGGAAAATGATGGGTTTTTATTTTATTGTAAATTATTATTTTTTTTCCTATATACTTCATTCTTATACACGATTTTTTAACAGTCTTTTAATCAATTCACATGTATTAAACTAGATATGTATAGACTTCAAAAGTAATTATGTGTAATAATTAATATTCATATTAAATATAAGTAACATTTTATTTGCAAACAATGTATAGTTTTCTTAAAAAAGTAAATTTTTGTTGTGTTATCAACTAATTATAAATACCAATGGGGTTTAGCCCATTTGGTATGAGAGGCGACGTGTAAGTGTTGGGTCACGAGTTCTTCTTCTGTCGGAGACAAGTTGGAGTTTAGGCAGTGAAAGCATCTTATGAATAGGCTTGGCAAAAAAACTCATCTCCGACGGGGAACCCGTAACTCGACCCCGATTTGACCAGGGAATCCCCGAGTTGACCGGGGATGGGGAATCCCCGATTTAAAATAGTGGGGATGAGGCGGGGATGGGAGACAAGTAAATCCCCGACCCCGAACCCGACCCGGATTATAAATTATGTTTTAATATAGATTATTATATATATTTAACTTTACAATGTAAATTATTCATTACATTTTATATAATATATTAAATATCATTGTATATGACTTTTCTATAGTTTAAAATACTATTGTTTTTTTTCATTTTATTGATTTTATAAATTATTTGCATATATTTCTTTGTTTTTAGTTTTATTATAAATTATACATTATATATGTAAATAACTCAAATATGTTTGAATTGATTTGTTTTAAAGTTTATTTACATATATTTTTCCACGATTGGGCCGGGGATGGGACCGGGGATGAGGAAGAGGATTAAGAAGCGGGGACGGGGATAGGAACTAAGTTCCCCGTCCCGTCCCGCCCCATTGCCATGCCTACTTATGAAGTCCTCATTTGGGACAAAAGGATAGTTTAGAAATAGGAATAGGTTAATTTGTCATTCAAAAAAATCACTTATAAATATTAATTTTATCACACATCACCCGAGCAACGCACGGGTATTCAGCTAGTTGGAATTTGTTTATCATGTATTTTAAAGTTTGTATTACAAAAACAATCTACAAAATGTGTTTACATTCTGTCAAAATTTATGGTCAAACGAATCTATAAATCCAAGTTATTTGTAAATGATTTTAGATTCCTAACATTACACACAACTCATACCCTTAGACAAGCTTTAAACACCATTCCACACTTCAACCAATCAACTAATATATACTATAAATTAGATTCCATGCCGCGAGACAAACGCCCCCTTAGTATAAGTGGAGTTAATCAAATAGCAATCCATTTGTGCAAAACCGAAGTTAGCAAAAGAATAGCAAAAATAAAATATCTATAAGAATAAGAGTACGAGACTAAGAAGATTAGACTAGAAAATGTACAAAGGATCCAAGAAATTCTTGCACCAGTGCAACAGTTTTAATTTTATGTATCAGCATCCTAAATTCATTCAAGTATTCAACTGAAATAAAATTAAGTTACTATCAGAATCTAAAACACAGATATCTCTTTAAGCATCTGTTAATGAAAAGATAAAGTGTTCAAGTATAAAATCCAGGCAGAGTACGTGATTTACCGGTATTAAAGCATAGGTACGCACAAAAGTAGATAGAACCTTCCATGTGCAGCTATTGTAAGCCGTAAAACAACTGAACAAATGATAAGGAATGGCCCGTTACTCTATTGAAGGAAAATGAGTCCACTAAGCCTTTATTGGTTGATCAGCCCAATCAAACCAAGCCTTGGGAAGTTACAACAGAATATGGTTTAGAGGACAGATGTAAGGTTGACATGCTATAAGTTTTTATGCATGCTGGGAGTGAGAGAGAATAATATATAGCAACAGATTTAGGTGAGAGAGGATATCTGAGTATTTTTCATATTTGTGAGGAAGGCTTTTCAGCTTGGCAGGAGAGTTCCTGATCGGCTATTTTAGGTTGGGCAGAAGGGTGGACCATTCTGTGGCTACTCTTTCTGATTTGTATCTTAATCATTTTAATACTATATTTCAATTTTCAGTTTCTTCTTACATTCATAGCTTCTTGTTCCAAGTTTTGAGTTGTAGTTTCTATCAACAGATCATTTAACTCAAATGCCTAATACCCATCAACCAGCATAGCTTCGACATTTCGACAACAGTTGTCTTGGTTAAAAAACATGCACCCTAAATTCCTAATAAGTAACAGTATATCTCCACTGCCAAATTAGCCGATTAGGAACTCTCCTTTTACACATTTCCAACCTAAGTAAAGTGTTTGTTTTAGAGTGAATCACTTGACTTGTTTAGAAAAGCTGACTCGGTCAGCCATTTGACATTGTTTGCTTGCCTCTTGTTAATTAAGCCAAAACACTTCGGTTAGACATGTATTAAAATTTATGCCCTCCCACAGCCCCAAACATTCCTACTTTAACCATCTTTTATGATAGTGCCTGGCTGTCTCACACACTAGACCTCTCCTCGCTCAAGGTCTCATGTGGTCCCCTCCATCAGCGATGCTCCCTCTCCAACGTCGGCATATCAATGTAATGAGAATACAAGAAGTAAGCTATAAAATCGCTAGAAAAGCGTAGGGAAAACGAAAAAGAAAAGGATTGCCTCTGTTTCCAACTAGCCTCCTCTGACCACTGTTGTTTCTGAACAAAAGAAAAGCTCGCAGGTTTCCTCCTTTTCTTTATAGGTTTCATTTGTTCAATTGTACTCCAAAATGCTTCCTATATTGTCCAGTGCCTTTGTTTTGTCTCTTCTTTTGGATGGCAGCTTTTGTTTTATTAACAGCAATTTAGTAGTAAATTTGTGTTGGTGTTTTTGTTTTCCTCTGCTTACTGTCTTTTCTCCATGCCTAGGAATCTTTGTTTGCTGGTTTCAGTTTTCCAATTTTGTGTCGTTCTCATTCCCGATGTTTAGTTAATGGATCATGGATGTTGCAGATGTGGTTTTTGATCATTTTGTTAATTGCTATGGTCTTTCTACAATTAATCAAAAATATCAAATTGGTAACGTTTTGTCATTCAGGCTGTCATTCAGCATAACAAACAAACAACAGCTGTTGATATCAAATGAAGGCTTGGGAGGTCACTGGGCTTCACATGGTCTCAAATCGCTTCCCATGCCCGACGTAACACACTAATTAAATCGTAAAATCCAATGAAATATTCAATACTACAGAGTGCAAATGCAATGAAAATATAAAGTATTTCAAGTCAAATTTCATTTTGGGATCTTATACTTCCAAAATATACATTTACGATGTCATAGTTTGAAAAATACACACTAGTGATTCAAAAGCTGAAAAACCATTGAATTTGCAATGGAATCCGTAAAAATGAAGATTGAATGTTTTCACACATGCTAATTCACAATTACACATCATTTGGCATTTTGGTTACCAAGTTTACATCACATTCAGTTACCTTTCTAGTGTTTATATTCGATGCCTGAAACATATCTTTTGCAAATATGATTCCCAAAATAAACAATAAACTTTCACGTAATTTTGTGATTACTACATGGCATTTTGCCTACTACAAATTCTGTGACAGAATGGTTTTGTGTTTGCAAATTACAACCAGAATATAGTTCAATCCTAATTATTTACCAGCAGAGATGCACATATAAACCAATTAACGAACAATTAACACGAACACAGAGATCGAGGAAACCTGAACAGAGTACTTTACAGCAAGGCTAGCCACAGTATCACCACGAACCAATCGATGTGAAATTGCGAACCGACCTAGACTATTATCTCTCCAGAAGCTACCGGAGCTCGGATTTCCGATCACGTTTTTCAGTTTCCATGGAGCCTTGAAAGCCCTAACTTGAATTTCCCTATCAGAAGCCACTGAACTCCATAACTTACACACACAAGCAGACCGAGCTAGATCTATTACCGGTAGCTTTTCGAAGATCGTACGCAGGATGTCTTTGCAAACTAACGCCGTGAAATTTGAATTCATCGGAGATATGGTGGTGTATGAATCATCGCCGGCAGCTGCAGATGATGTCATTGAAGACGATGAGGAGTGTAGGGTTAGGGTTTGGTGATTATGTTGGTGAAGTGGTTGGAGGATGTCTTCCTCTTCTTCACCGCAGCATCCCATTTCTTGAGAGAGAAATGAATGGTTTCGAGTAGACAAGATATGTGGATAGAAATGGTACCTCAAAACGTTTTTGAGCTTCCAGTTGTGGAAATTGGAATTTGTAAATTTATAATTTTTTAATTAATGTAATTTATAAATGCTAATAAAAACATTTATTGTGAATAAAATTTAAACTATTTTTATTCAAATCTAATATAATTTACTTTTAGATTCAAATCGAATTAACTCAAACAAAATCTCATAAGGGGCTGTTTGATAGCATAAGAGGTAATCTGTCTGATGTCTGATCCCACTTCTGATTGATAAGATGTAGTCCTAATAAGATACTGATCTGCTAAGAAAATTCAATAAATCTGTTTGTTTTAAAAATTATCTGATTATGTTATTTTTACTAATTTTATATACTCATTCTAAAATCACATGTTTTTACCATCAAAACAATAGTAATATTTTTTTGAAAATCAAAATTAAATGACATAGCAATTCATTTTAATAAGAAATAATAAACATCCATTAGTTTTTAATGCAAATACATCAACTTCCATTAAGTTCTTACAACATCAAGTTCCATTAAGTTCTTACAATACCAAATATCAATCTTCATTTTGCATTAGTTGATTCGCAATTTGTTCACGTAAGTTACTCATGTATTGTTGATCGGTGGTACTTTCATGTATTTGACCTTACAAACCCTCATTTTGACCTTCCCCTTGTACCTCTTCATGTTCATCATTTGTTTGATCATACTCAAAAAACTCGTCAATTAATCCTTCCTTCCGTATAAAATTATGAACCGCAAAACATGAAAGAACATCTCTTTGAACTTCAAGTGCATATGGGGTCATTCTCTTCAAGATTGGAAAACGTGTTTTCAATACTCCATAAGCACATTCAATAACATTTCTTAGTTTTTGAATGAGAATGGTCATACTTTTCATACTTGTTTGTGGCATGTGTACGCCGATAATCTCCAAGTCAATATCTAACATTACGAAACGGTTCCATAATCCCTCGAGTATTTGTATACGCGGCATCGCAAAGATAATATTTACCTAAAATGTTTCAAATATTACATCAAAGATAGTTAGGATATGTGATATATCAAAGATATATAAATCAAACTATTTATACAAAAAAATTCAACTCTGGATTTGATATACTTTCAGCCAAAACTCTCACATCATGTGCAGTTCCTTCCCAACCGACAACAACAAAAGTGAATATCATATTAAAGTCGCAAACAACTAAAATTTTTTGATAACAATCATCTTTTCCTCTTCCCCTGTATAAATGTTGATCTTTGATTGGAACTACAACATGTATTAAAGTTCCATCTAGTGCACCAATCGCACCCTACATTAAAGATAGCGGTTAAAATAGTAATCAATGATTGGAACTACAACATGTATTATAAAATTATTTTTATTACCTTGAAAATTCTTCGTAGCCTCCTATTGTGTCCGAGAACGTTTGGATTAGGATTAAACGATGTAGGCACGATAATCTCATTTGCAAACCACTGCATTTTTTCCAACACTTCGTGAAATATAGCAGAAATTGTTTGTGTCGAGTGTTGGAACCTACGTTTCGCCACCCTAAAACGTTGATTATGATCTATAATTGATAAAAAGATAGTCATCTTCTCTTCAACTGATATAGTTTTGTTATCCTTTAACCAACCTTTTGTTTTGAAGTGTACACATAATCAAATAAATGCATCCCTTGATTGTCATCTTTAATCAATTCATCAAGATTGTCATCTTTTTTTTTTTTTTTCTTAGGTCCAACAGCAACTTGAGTTCGATTTTCACTTGTCCCCTCTCCTTGAGTTGGATTTTCTTTAGAACTCATATCATCGTCGTCTTCTCTTTCTTCATCATCAAGCTCAAGTGTTCGAATGCGTGAATTGAAAGAAGATGAAGAAACCCGAGATTTCATCACATTTGAGCTAGCAGCCTTAACATGTTCACCAGAAGCAGTAGTTGATTGAAATAAAGTGACACACAAATCAGGGAAAAGCAATGGAGCATTTTTCAAAGTTTTCAGTTTCGGATGACCCTGCAAGTAACATTTTTTTTAATATATTATATATGTTAAGTAGTAATGTTTGCATTTAAATATATATATGTAGTAATGTTTACTAAACACACCTTACTAAAGTCTTCTCATTCTTGTTTGGAGAGGTTGAAAGTGTTAGTTGCAGGGTTATAATAGTTGCCTGTTTTGTTCTTTAAGTAGTGCCATGAATGATATCTCATCTTTAGGTGATCATATTGATTTTTCAGTTGTTTTTGTGCAAGTGACATGTTATGCACTTCTTCCATCTTTTTGGAAATAATAGCCAATGATGCTCTTCGAAGGCTAGTGGCATTAGGTTCGGCCTTACCTTTTTCCTCAATACACGCTTCCAAGAAAAACTTTAGTGCATCGGTTGACCACTTCACTCGGTCCGCCATTATGCTATATTCAAAAGTAACATGCTATTTATTCAATTCAAGTTTTGCATCCTACTTTATCAACCATATTTCCTTAAAGTAATCATGGCTATAAGAAATAAAGTAATCATAAGAACAAGTTGCTATATTATGTACCTTAATGCTATATATTCAAACCAATGCTATATTCAAGTAAATTGATGGATAACAATCCATTATTGACTAAAAATTCAAGTAACATTTATCTAAAAATTCAAGTAACAAGTTTTAACAATTAAATAAATTAACCATATCAACAATTTTCAAAAATGGTATCAAAGAATACTTGAAAATTATTCAAGAATCATAATCAACTAACTTTTTATACTTGATATCAATCAAATCAAAGTATCAAATGGTTCAAGAATCATAATCAACTAACTTTTTATACATGATATCAATGAAATCCAAGTATCAAATGGTTCAAGAATCATAGTCAACTACTTTTTATACATGATATCAATCAAATCCAAGTATCAAATGGTTCAAGAATCATAATCAACTACTTTTTATACATGATACCAACGAATACTTGAAAAAAAAGGATTGAATACCTCAAATGATGAATGCTTGTCAATGATTGTTTGTCAAAGAATGCTTGTCAACGGCGAGCCTGAAATCAAAACATAATCAACTATAATTAGGGTAGAAATCAAAATAACTACACAATATCATATCATTCATCTAAAAACTGTTTTTAGAACAAGGAACCAAAAATCGATTTTTAGGTTGGGGGCGGGTTGAAATAACCAGTCGGCGGCGAGGGAGTGGGGGTGGGTTGGGGCGAAGACGACGAACCAGTTGATATGCGACGGAGTGGGGAGGGGGTGCGGTGGGGCGAAGACGACGAACCTGTAAGGGGCGCTGGTGCCGGTGCCGGTGTCGGTGAGGGAGAACGGCGGCTAGGGTTTCACCAAGGAGAAGATAGGTTGCTGCGCTGGAGGAGGGGAGGGAAAATTTTTTTGGGGGTGTGATAAGTGATGAGAGGGTAAACCATGTCTGATCACAATAAGACAAAATAAGAGAATACTGCCTCTTATGTATTATGCAAATCAAACGCACTTATCGGGTATTTCCTCTTACCGAATAAGAGGTTACCCCTGATAAGAGGCTGATAAGTTCTATCAAACAACCCCTAAATAAGAGGCACATCCCTTCACCAAATATATATGCGCCCGCGCCATCAACACGACACTAATCTCTCCCTTACGCCTCTCCCCGTACACTGTCGCTAACTCTGTCTCTGAAATCGGGATCCAAGTCATCTTTTTGGAACAGAAGATGTCTGTCTGACACGTTGTCAACCAGTCCATGCCTATAATCGCATCAAAGCTACTAATCTCCATAGACATCAGGTCTATAGTTAAAACGATGGTCATCTATCTCTAATACACAATTCTTATAAACCCGACTAATTAACACTATACTATCATCAACTCGCTCAACAACCACAGGTGCATAAATCAAATGAAGGCACTAAAAATAACCACAGAAGGATGCAGATACATATGATCGATCAGACCCTGAATCAAATAAAATGAAGGCACGTAGTCCATTAAGGATGAACGTACCAGATACAACATCAGGAGACTCCCTCTCCTCCTTAGCGGTAGCCTAAAAAACTCTGTCTCTGGTTCTCAGCTCTCGCTGATGCCCCAGCCCCACTCGAACTCGACCCAGATAACGCTGCTCCTGAAGTAGAACAATCTATCGACATGTGGCCCGACATCCCACATCGGAAGCAAAGTGAATCCTGCGAAGTGCAGGCAGAAGCAGTGTGGTCGTACTGACCACACCTAAAACATTTGAGGTTCTCCGGGGCACAGGGCCATGCATGGCGGAAACGACACCGCTGGAAATCTCTCTCAATCTCTCTTGAGCTCCCAACTCTACTCCCCGAGTCTCTAGAACCTCTACTCACACTATTCTGGCTCTGACACGACCTCTGTCTCTGACCCTTCTGTCTCTGGCCCTGGCCCTGACTCTGCACAAAACCCCACTGCCGATTCTCTCTATCTTGATCTCGTCAGGCCCCTTAACTCTGCCCCTACTATTCCAAATACCCCCTGTCTACTCTCTCTGTAAAACCTCGAGGACCCTGATCCCTGGTTCGGCGGCTCCACCTACTGTCTCTGAGGAGCCGGCTGCTCCCTCTTTCTCTCAATCTCTCTGCCTACACCGAGCATACTCCATAGCAGATGAAAACGTGAGGTCACGCAGCATCCCCACAAACTCTCTAATATCCAGTCTCATTCCCACAATAAACATACTGATCTTATGGTCATCGGTAGCCACCTGATGTAGCGCAAACTGAGCCCTATCATTAAACGTATCGATATACTCGTGGACTGACATCAACCCCTGCTGCAAATGAATAAACTCGCACTCTAACTCACGTCTCGTGTCTGGAGGACAATATTCTAGCTCAAACTCAATCCTAAACTCCTCCCAAGTCATCTAATAAGTGATCTCAGTCCCTCTGGCCCTCACCACTAAACCCCACCATCGCAGTGCTCCTGCTTTCAACAGAGGAGGCAAAACTGACCATATCAGCTCAATAAACGTGGGCAATCCTGAATGTTGTATCAATCTCTCGTACCCAGATCTGATTTTTTGTTAGGTTTCATATCCAAGTGTATCAGATTCTTGGTTTGGTT
>JAANYP010008362.1:0-15505 GCA_020465985.1 Centrapalus pauciflorus
AAATTAATTATTAATATTTGGATAAAATTGCTTTATTATCAAAAGTCTGATGCTGTAATTTATATTTAATAAATTACGGGCTGTTACAATCTTCCCCCGTTAAATTGATTCCGTCCTCGGAATCGACTAAGACAGAAATAACTTCGGATACTTCTGCCTAATCTCGTCTTCTCGTTCCCAAGTTTGCGCAGATCCCTTATGGTATTTCCATTGGACTAACACCATTGGAATTTCCTTGCTGCGCCATTTCGAAACCTTATGATCAATTATGCGCTCGGGCTCTTCTTCGAATCACAATCGCTCATCAATTTGCACGTCTTCCCAAGGAATCACAGCTTCAGCGTCAGCTAAACACTTTCGAAGATTACTCACATGAAATACATCATGAATCCCAGACATTTCGGCAGGCAGCTTCAATCTGTAGGCCTGCAATCCTACACGCTCGAGAATTTCAAAAGGACCCACAAATCGAGGGCTCAACTTCCCCCGTTTGCCGAACCTTACTATTCCTTTTCTTGGCGAAACCTTCAGCAACACTTTATCTCCAACTTCAAACGCAATCGGCTTACGTCTTCTATCATGATACTTCTTTTGTCTGTCTTGAGAAGTCTGAATCCGCTGTCGGATCAATTGTAGTTGGTCATGGGCTTCTTGCAAAATTGCTGGTCCAGAGATCGGGCGAACCTGTTTCCCTCCAACAGGTTGGAGTTCGGCATCGACGTCCGTACAAAAGCTGATATGGAGGCATACCAATAGTCGAGTGATAACTATTGTTATAAGCAAACTCCACAAACGGCAGGTGAGTATCCCAACTTCCACCGAGATCAATCACACAGGCACGTAACATATCTTCTAGGGTCAAAATTGTCCTCTCACTTTGCCCGTCAGTTTCAGGATGATAGGCGGTGCTCATCTTAAGTTTAGTTCCTAGTCCATTCTGAAAAGCCTTCCAAAAACGAGAAGTAAATCTGCTGTCACGGTCCGATACTATAGACAATGGCACACCATGTCTAGTCACGATTTCTTTCATATATAATTCAGCTAACTTTTCGAGGCGTTCATCTTCACGTATGGGTAGAAAATGGGCTGACTTAGTAAGTCGATCCACTATTACCCATATAGAGTCATGATTCCGCTTTGACCTGGGCAGCTTCGTCACAAAGTCCATGGTTATATGGTCCCACTTCCATTCCGGGATCGGCAATGGTTGTAGTTCCCCATACGGCTTCTGATGTTCAGATTTGACTTGTAAACAAGTCATGCAATTTTCTACATATCGCCCCACGTCCTTCTTCATTCCAGGCCACCAATAATCCATTCTCAAGTCTTGATACATTTTGGTAGAACCAGGGTGTATCGAAAATTTCGACATATTAGCTTCCGACAGAATTTGATCACGAATACCTCCTAGTCTGGGAACCCAAATTCTATCCATGAACCGTCTAAGACCACGATTATCAAGGGTCAGCTGAGTCACATATGTAACCATACGTTCAGATTTCAAGTTCTCATCCCGAATGGCTTCGGTTTGAGCGGCAATAATCGACTCAGGCAAGGCAGACTCCAAAACAACAGAAGTCAAAGCATAACATCGGGTATAATGGTCTAGTCCGGTTTTGCGGCTTAGGGCATCTGCTACAATGTTTGCTTTACCTGGATGGTAAAGGATTTCACAGTCATAGTCTTTAATCAATTCCATAGATCGCCTTTGACGCATATTCAGCTCTTTCTGGTCAAATATATACTTCAGACTTTTGTGATCTGTAAATAACTTGCATCTAGTCCCATACAGATAATGCCGCCAAATCTTCAGTGCAAAGGTCACGGCTGCAAGTTCTAAATCATGCGTCGGATAATTCTTCTCATGCGCCTTTAGCTGCCTTGATGCGTAGGCAATTACTTTATCCATTTGCATCAGCACACAGCCTAATCCCATCTTAGAAGCATCACTATAGACTACAAAATCGTCATTACCCTCAGGTAAGGCCAAAACCGGTGCTTCTACTAGCTTACGCTTCAAAGTCTCAAAGGCTCGATCTTGAGATTCATTCCATTCAAACTTAACTTCTTTCTTCGTCAGACTGGTTAAAGGCACCGCAATCTTGGAGAAATCACGGATAAATCTTCTGTAATAACCCGCTAGACCCAAGAAACTCCGAACTTCAGATACGTTTTTCGGCGCTTCCCACTTCTGAACCGCCTCAACCTTTGATGGATCTACGGCTATTCCCTCACCCGAGACAATATGTCCTAAAAACTGCACCTGGCGTAACCAGAATTCACATTTGGAGAATTTTGCATAGAGTCGCTCTTTCCGTAACAATTCTAGCAATTCTCGCAAATGCATCGCATGATCAGATTCAGACTTGGAGTAAATTAAGATGTCATCAATAAAGACTATCACTGATTTATCCAGCATTGGTCTACATACCCTATTCATGAGGTCCATAAATGCGGCCGGGGCATTTGTGAGACCGAACGGCATTACTAGAAACTCAAAATGGCCATATCGAGTACGAAATGCTGTCTTCGGTACGTCAGACTCAACTACCTTGAGTTGATGATATCCAGATCGGAGATCAATCTTTGAAAAATAACTAGCCCCTTGCAGTTGATCAAACAAGTCATCAATTCTAGGTAGAGGGTATCGGTTCTTAATAGTTACCTTATTTAACTCCCGATAATCGATACACATGCGAAAGGTACCATCCTTCTTCTTAACGAAAAGAACCGGAGCACCCCAAGGAGAAGTACTCGGACGAATAAACCCTTTATCTAATAATTCCTGCAACTGACTCATCATTTCCTTCATTTCATTCGGAGCAAGACGGTAAGGGGCTTTCGCGATAGGAGCAGCACCCGGTACAAGGTCAATGTGGAATTCGATACAAGGTCAATATGGAATTCAATTTGACGATCTGGTGGCAAACCAGAGATGTCATCCGGGAATACGTCAGGGAAGTCTCGAACTACAGGTACATCAGACACGGTATTTTTAACTTCTTTAGCATCTATGGCATAGGCTAAATAGGCGGAACAACCTTTGGTTAGGCACTTCCGGGCTTTCATTACAGAGATGAGACCTAAATTTCGAGTCTTTCTATCGCCATAAACATAACGTTCACTTCCTTCGGGGGTTCTAATTCTAATTATCCTTTTTGCACAAAGGATTTCAGCATTGTTCATCATTAGCCAATCCATTCCTATAATAACATCGAACTCCCTAATCCACATCGGTATCAGGTCAACGTCCGAGGAGAGGTCATCAATCACTAGCTTACAGGAACGAAAGATTCTATTCACAGTCACATAATTCGAGTTAGCAGTCTCTATGTCTAAGGGTGCAGGTAACATTACAGGGGCAAAATCAAACTGCCTAGCAAACTTTTCAGACACATACGATAGATTAGAGCCAGAGCCAAATAAGATTAAGGCAGGTATATCATTAACAAGAAATGTACCCGTGACGACGTCAGCAGTCTCTTTTGCCTCTTCGGCTGTCATCTGGAAAGATCTCGGTTGATTCCTCGGGGCAGAAGAACCTTTGACTGATTGCTGAGGTGAAGATGTAGGCGGAGGAACAAATCGGGGTCGGGTACAATCTTTAGCATGATGCCCCAACGTAATGCAGTTTCTGCAAGCCTCATCACGCCTGGGACATTCTAACCGATCTGACCATTCTGTTTACAGCAGTAACATCTAACGAACGCAGGATCGCATTTCCCTTCATGAGTTTGCTTGCAGCGAGGACAAGCAGGCTTTGGCGTCGAGGTCACAGCATAGGACTTGGCTTTCTTGAAAGACTGCTTATCTCCCTTCTTCGAACCTTCACTCTTCTTTTCAGCTCTCTCAGATTTTTCCTTCTTATTAGATTTAGCAATAAAAGGACATGCTCGCTCAGGATAGATTTCAAGCTCACCTACCCTAGCAATTTCCACTGCCTCAATATAACTTCTCGGTCTGCCAGATTTCACAAACTTCCGGATTTCTCGATCTAAACCATCCACAAACAAATCTCTTCTCCTTTCGTCGGTATCAACAGGGTGATCAGATAATAACGAGAGCCTGGTGAATTCCAGCTCATAGTCCGTCACGGATCTTGTACCTTGCTGAAAAGATAGCAGGGTTTTCTCCATCTGGCGCTTAACATCCTGGGGGCAGTATTTTTCCTTCAGATGAATCTTAAATTGATCCCAAGTAATGGATTTCTCCATTGCTTCAGACATGGGATTCGTAATTGACTTCCACCAACGGCCAGCTCCATCTTCCAACATTCCTGTTGCAAACGTCACCTTGTCTTCCTCATTACACTTGGAGAGTTTGAACGCTTTCTCCACATTCGCGACCCAGTCCATAGCCTTAACAGGATCAGATGACCCCGCAAACGTACGAGCTCCACACTTCTTGAAATCAACAAACGTACACTCACGTCCTACCTTAACGTGATGGTCAGAAGAGTCAGTCTCACTTTCATCAGAGGACACATGTTTATGTTTCCTCTTCCTGTCTTTCTTCGGCTTCGCTAACATTTCTTCCCTATGCTTCAGTTCTAATTCTTGTAACTTAAGTTCTCGCAACCTAAGTTCTTCTTCACGGCGCTTAAATTCCATTTCGCGCTGGTTAACTTCGTCAGTCTGCATTACTGCTTTACCCTTGGTCAGCAAATCCTTAATCTCCCTAAATCGGTCTTCAACTGCCATATCAGTCTGTATTCGATTTCTATCCATCATAAGCTGCATCTGCCTACGGTTATCCTCATTCAACTTATGAACGAGGTCAATCAATTGAGCCTGCTGGGGAGGCACAGGGGTGGCAGTACTGCTTGAGTCATTAGCAGTATTTTCAGGGTCAGTGCCTAAGTCCTCTATGTGAACAGATTCTTTGTGTTGATCAGCTGCAGCATCAGCAGCTTTATCAACCCTTGAGGAACCGGCAACAGTCGGATTCTTATCAGCCATTGGCTGAAAATATAAAGGAAATAGCTATTATTTCCTGATTCAAATAAGCACAGTTCGAGTCATAATTCCTACGTCAGATAATCATATCTAAATTCATAGATATGAAGGCAGTTAATCAGACTCACAAAGTCAAGTCAAAGTCAAGTCAGTATCAAGCAGTCAATCCCTCCCCCATCCTATCAGTCATCATTTGCCTATCTTAGGTCAAGTTGTGTGGGTAGTCCTTTACTAATTAGGTTACCCTAGGCCTCGGTGACTTGTTCGGGAATTCAGAGTCACATAGTCCATACCATACCAGTATTTTAAGTATCGGGTGGCCAATCCGATGATTAAACTGCTGCTCTGATACCAACTTTGTAACATCCAATTACCACAAACAGTACACGTCATAATATTTCATTTGATTAAGTAATAATAATAGTTTGATACCACAGGTCCCACAGCAAGAATACTTAATTACAACAATATTAAAATCAAATGGTGGTCTAACTAGCTTCTAAATCTTCAATCAGAGTGCGGAAGACTGAACAAGCTACCCGAGACCGCATCATCTTTTCAAAATAGGCGTCATCAAAGTCCAAAAGTCTGCTATTCATCGAATGTCCAGAATCACTTAGCCTGGGACGAACTACCTGCTAGGGTCTTGCCTTTATCAACCTTTCCTGAAAAAGAGTTGTCATGACAGAGTAAGCTAACAAAGCTTAGTGAGTTAACAGAGTTCCATTGGTTACCACACACATATAACATACTATCAGATCCTGTCGGCAACACGTCAGAGACGGCAAAAGGTTGGGAGACAACCCAGTCGGTATTTCCATGTGTAAGGCCGAAGCCCTACGGGAAGTGTATGGAAACAAGTCAATTAGGAAAGGAATCTGCAGAATTCCTTCCTGTGAATGGAGATCTCACATTCGGTCCGGTCGGATAATGCAATATGCAGCGGCAAATATTTATACAGTCAAGTAAGCAATGAGCATGATACGTATTTACATAAAATGTAAAAGTGAACATGCAATCAAGGCAATTCAAGTGTCTAGCTTCAGTAATGTCAAAAGTACGTTTCTATGATACAATATAGTATTAAAGAAACATGCAGCAACAGTCAGTAGTTTCCATACAGTCAATACATTCACCAATAAGTATCGAAATATATGCAAGTATTTAATGAAAATCTGTCACTCACAGTGGTCCGTAGTCAGATAATGCTTAACGAATTAAGCGGTTCAGTTTACTCTGTCAAATCGACGGGTTCCTGCATTTCAGTTTCAAGTCTGGCATATTAATGTCAAGTCTGAGTCATAATCTATATAACCCTAGTTATATATTCAGGTCATTGTCAATTCTGGTTATCGAGTCTGAGGTAGTTCCTATCGTCCCAAGGTGAGTCTATTCTTATCAGATTATTACGAATCATCTAATTACAGATGTGTATATGGCCTTGAAACAAAACCAATCGTATTTACTTAGCAAGGTGAATAGGACATACACATTCTAAAGGTTCATACAGAGTCGGATATTTCATTAGTGCATAAAATAGTTATGCAACATGAATTTGTGAGTTTTATCATAATCATAATATTCTTTTAATTACAATAGGTTGATTAATCACTTAATCTGAATTTAGGAATTAATCTTTGGCTAGAAACATGATCAAATTCGATTAAAAGGGAATAGATTCGAGCAAGATAAGTTCATATATGGATGGTCAGATTCGAAATGGGACCCCTTCGAATCTAATGGATAGATTCGAGACACACACATGGAGATTAGGTTCGAACTATGCATAGACTCGAAAGTCCACACAGATTCGAAGCAACCAATTTCGATTCTAGGAATTAGATTCGAAACTAATAGATTCTAAGGCAAGTACAGACTCGAACAAGGGACATAGACTCGAAATCACCTACTTAGATTCGAGCATTCACATAGATTCGAAAATGGCACAGATTCGAAGGTACATTCGAGTTTAAAGGGGGGAATAGATTCGAAATTTACATATTCGAATCTGATTAAAGACTTTCGAATCTGTTCTTCATGATCAACATTTTTTTCCAGGTTTTAGCTACTAAACATGAACATAAATGACGGAAAAATAGATACTAACCTTCGTCCAAGCTATATCCTTCGACTATGGATGATTTCCAAGCAAAAACAGGTCCTAATCGGAAGCAAATCAGCTTCAAATGAAGGAAAAATGAGCAAACTCGAAAATGCTCATTCAAAACCGAACCAAAAGTCAGAAAAATGGTCGATCTTACCTCAAATCTGAACGAAGTCAAACATGCAATGGTAAATTCGTGAAGAACTCGACGATCTCTATCCGATGGCGTAAGAATCACGAGAATCCGACGGTTCGATTAGTAGAAAAGCTAGAGAGAAGATGTAACTTAGAGAGAGAAGGAGGAGAGAGTTCTTAGATTTCCAAACCTAAGAAATGAGGAGGGGTGGTCATATTTATAGGGAAAATAGGGAAAGATCAGATTTTCTACTGAATTTTCCGGAATTGACCAACTTTATTTCCCAACAATCCGATTTGCATATTTGTCTTTTAGTCACATTTTTATTCATTTTAGTCCGTTTCGTCACTTTCAGTCTTTAATTTGTCATTTAGCTGAAAATTAATTATTAATATTTGGATAAAATTGCTTTATTATCAAAAGTCTGATGCTGTAATTTATATTTAATAAATTACGGGCTGTTACACATAGGCATGTGTCCTCTGATGAAAGTGAGACTGACTCTTCTGACCATCACGTTAAGGTAGGACGTGAGTGTACGTTTGTTGATTTCAAGAAGTGTGGAGCTCGTACGTTTGCGGGGTCATCTGATCCTGTTAAAGCTATGGACTGGGTCGCGAATGTGGAGAAAGCGTTTAAACTCTCCAAGTGTGGTGAAAAAGATAAGGTGACGTTTGCAACGGGAATGTTAGAGGATGGAGCTGGTCGATGGTGGAAGTCAATTACGAATCCCATGTCAGATGCAATGGAGAAATCCATTACTTGGGATCAATTCAAGATTCATCTGAAGGAGAAATACTGCCCTCAGGATGTTAAGCGCCAGATGGAGAAAACCCTGCTATCTTTTCAGCAAGGTACAAGATCCGTGACGGACTATGAGCTGGAATTTACCAGGCTCTCGCTATTATCTGATCACCCTGTCGATACTGATGAAAGGAGAAGGGATTTGTTTGTGGATGGTCTGGATCGAGAAATCCGGAAGTTTGTGAAGTCCGGCAGACCGAGAAGCTATATCGAAGCGGTTTAAATTGCTAGGGTAGGTGAACTCGAAATCTATCCTGAGCGAGCATGTCCTTTTATTGCTAAATCTAATAAGAAGGAAAAATCTGAGAGAGCTGAAAAGAAGAGTGAAAGTTCGAAGAAGGGAGATAAGCAGTCTTCCAAGAAAGCTAAGTCGTATGCCGTGACCTCGACGCCAAAACCTGCTTGTCCTCGCTGCAAGCAAATTCATGAGGGGAAATGCGATCCTGCGTTCGTTAAATGTTACTGCTGTAGACAGAGCGGTCACGATAGGTCAGAATGTCCCAGGCGCAGTGAGGCTTGTCGAAACTGTATTACGTTGGGGCACCATGCTAAAGACTGTACCCGACCTCGATTTGTTCCTCCACCTGCATCTTCACCTCAGCAATCAGTCAAAGGTTCTTCTGCCCCGAAGAATCAGCCAAGATCTTTCCAGATGACAGCCGAAGAGGCAAAAGAGACTGCTGACGTCGTCACGGGTACATTTCTTGTTAATGATATGCCTGCCTTAATCTTATTTGACTCTGGCTCTAATCTGTCGTATGTGTCTGAAAAGTTTGCTAAACAGTTTGATTTTGCCCCTGTGATGTTACCTGCACCCTTAGACATAGAAACTGCTAGCTCGAGTTTTGTGACTGTGAATAGAGTCTTTCGTTCCTGTAAGCTAGTGATTGATGACCTCTCCTCGGACGTTGACCTGATACCGATGTGGATTAGAGAATTCGATGTTATTATAGGAATGGACTGGCTTATGACGAATAATGCTGAAATCCTTTGTGCTAAAAGGATAATTAGAATTAGAACCCCCGAAGGAAGTGAACGTTATGTTTATGGCGATAGAAAGACACGAAATTTAGGTCTCATCTCTGTAATGAAAGCCCGAAAGTGCCTAACCAAAGGTTGTTCCGCCTATTTAGCCTATGCCATAGATGCTAAAGAAGTTAAAAATACCGTGTCCGATGTACCTGTAGTTCGAGATTTCCCTGACGTATTCCCGGATGACATCTCTGGTTTGCCACCAGATCGTCAAATCGAATTCCATATTGACCTTGTACCGGGTGCTGCTCCTATCGCGAAAGCCCCTTACCGACTTGCTCCGAATGAAATGAAGGAAATGATGAGTCAGTTGCAGGGATTATTGGAAAAAGGGTTTATTCGTCCGAGTACTTCTCCTTGGGGTGCTCCGGTTCTTTTTGTTAAGAAGAAGGATGGTACCTTTCGCATGTGTATCGATTATCGGGAGTTAAATAAGGTAACTATTAAGAACCGATACCCTCTGCCTAGAATTGATGACTTGTTTGATCAACTGCAAGGGGCTAGTTATTTTTCAAAGATTGATCTCCGATCTGGATATCATCAGCTCAAAGTATTTGAGTCTGACGTACCGAAGACTGCATTTCGTACTCGATATGGCCATTTTGAATTCCTAGTAATGTCGTTTGGTCTCACAAATGCCCCGGCCGCATTTATGGATCTCATGAATAGGGTATGTAGACCAATGCTGGATAAATCAGTGATAGTCTTCATTGATGACATCTTGATTTACTCCAAGTCTGAATCTGATCATGCGATGCATTTGCGAGAATTGCTAGAATTGTTACGAAAGGAGCGACTCTATGCAAAATTCTCCAAATGTGAATTCTGGTTACGCCAGGTGCAATTTTTAGGACATATTGTCTCGGGTGAGGGAATAGCCGTAGATCCATCAAAGGTTGATGCGGTTCAGAAGTGGGAAGCGCCGAAAAACGTATCTGAAGTTCGGAGTTTCTTGGGTTTAGCGGGCTATTACCGAAGATTTATCCGTGATTTCTCCAAGATTTCGGTGCCTTTAACCAGTCTGACGAAGAAAGAAGTTAAGTTTGAATGGAATGAATCTCAAGAGCACCGGTTTTGGCCTTACCTGAGGGTAATGATGATTTTGTAGTCTATAGTGATGCTTCTAAGATGGGATTAGGCTGTGTGTTGATGCAAAGGGATAAAGTAAGTGCCTACGCATCAAGGCAGCTAAAGGCGCATGAGAAGAATTATCCGACGCATGATTTAGAACTTGCAGCCGTGACCTTTGCACTGAAGATTTGGCGGCATTATCTGTATGGGATTAGATGCAAGTTATATACAGATCACAAAAGTCTGAAGTATATATTTGACCAGAAAGAGCTGAATATGCGACAAAGGCGATCTATGGAATTGATTAAAGACTATGACTGTGAGATCCTTTACCATCCAGGTAAAGCAAACATAGTAGCAGATGCCCTAAGCCGCAAAACCGGACCAGACCATTATACCCGATGTTATGCTTTGACTTCTGTTGTTTTGGAGTCTACCTTGCCTGAGTCGATTAATGCCGCTCAAACCGAAGCTATTCGGGATGAGAACTTGAAATCTGAACGTATGGTTACTTATGTGACCAAGCTGACCCTTGATAATCGTGGTCTTAGACGGTTCATGGATAGAATATGGGTTCCCAGACTAGGAGGTAATCGTAATCGAATTCTGTCGGAAGCTCATATGTCGAAATTTTCGATACACCCTGGTTCTACTAAAATGTACCAAGATTTGAAAACGGATTATTGGTGGCCTGGAATGAAGAAGGACGTAGGACGATATGTAGAAAATTGCATGACTTGTTTACAAGTCAAATCGGAACATCAGAAGCCGTATGGGGAACTACAACCATTGCCAATCCCGGAATGGAAGTGGGACCACATAACCATGGACTTTGTGACGAAGCTGCCCAGGACAAAGCGGAATCATGACTCTATATGGGTAATAGTGGATCGACTTACTAAGTCAGCCCATTTCCTACCCATACGTGAAGATGAACGCCTCGAAAAGTTAGCTGAATTGTACGTAAAGGAAATCGTGACTAGACATGGTGTGCCATTGTCTATAGTATCGGACCGTGACAGCAGATTTACTTCTCGTTTTTGGAAGGCTTTTCAGAACGGACTAGGAACTGAACTTAAGATGAGCACCGCCTATCATCCTGAAACGGACGGGCAAAGTGAGAGAACGATTTTGACCTTAGAAGATATGTTACGTGCCTGTGTGATTGATCTCGGTGGAAGTTGGGATACTCACCTGCCGTTTGTGGAGTTTGCTTATAACAATAGTTATCACTCGACTATTGGTATGCCTCCATATCAGCTTTTGTACGGACGTCGATGCAGAACTCCAACCTGTTGGAGGGAAACAGGTGAACGGCCGATCTCTGGACCAGCGATTTTGCAAGAAGCCCATGACCAACTACAGTTGATTCGACAGCGGATTCAGACTTCTCAAGACAGACAAAAGAAGTATCATGATAAAAGACGGAAACCAATCGCGTTTGAAGTTGGAGATAAAGTGTTGCTGAAGGTCTCGCCAAGAAATGGGATAGTAAGGTTCGGCAAACGGGGGAAGTTGAGCCCTCGATTTGTGGGTCCTTTTGAAATTCTCGAGCGTATAGGATTGCAAGCCTACAGATTAAAGCTGCCTGCCGAAATGACTGGGATTCATGATGTATTTCATGTGTGTAATCTTCGAAAGTGTTTAGCTGACGCTGAAGCTGTGATTCCTTGGAAAGACGTGCAAATTGATGAGCAGTTGCGATACGAAGAAGAACCCGAGCGTATAATCGATCATAAGGTTTCGAAATTGCGCAGCAAGGAAATTCCAATGGTGTTAGTTCAATGGAAATACCATAAGGGATCTGTGCAAACTTGGGAATGAGAGGACGAGATTAGGCAAAAGTATCCGAAGTTATTCCTGTCTTAGTCGATTCCGAGGACGGAATCAATTTAACGGGGGAAGATTGTAACAGCTCGTAGTTTATTAAATATAAATTACAGCATCAGACTTTGGATAATAAAGCAATTTTATCCAAATATTAGTAATTAACTGAAAACATGAATCTTAAATAGTTAATTATATTAAGTTATATTTAATTATGAAAAGTTGCCCAAAATTAGCTGAAATAAAATTAATAATTAAAATTCAGCTAAATGACAAATTAAAGACTGAAAATGACGAAACAGACTAAAATGAATAGAAATTTGACTAAAAGACAATTATAGCTAATCTAGAACTCCCTTACTATTATTTGCATCTGAAATGCAAATCAGATTGATGGGAATAAAGTTGGTCAATTCCGGAAAATTCAGTAGAAAATCTGATTTTTCTCTATTATCTATAAATAGAGCATCACCTCCTCATTTCTTAAGTTTGGAAAAGCTAGAATTCTCTCTCTCTCTCTACACCCTCACCTTCTCTCTAGAATTTCTCCTAAACGAACCGTCGGATTCTCGTGATTTATACGTCAACGGATAGAGATCGTCAAGCTCTACAATATTCTGTCATTGCATGTTCGATTTGGTTCCGATTTGAGGTAAGTTCGACCCCTTTTCTGACTTTTAGTTCGGTTTTGTTGAGCAAATTCGAGTTTGCTCATATCCCCCTTCATTTGAAGCTGATTTGCTTCCGTTTAGGACTTGTTTTTGCTTGGAAATCATCTATAGTCGAAGGATATAGCTTGGACGAAGGTTAGTATCTATTTTTCCATCATTTATGTTCTTATTTAGATGTTAAAACCTGGAAAATCGTTGATCATGTAGAACAGACTCGAAAAAGCATTGTTTAGACTCGAAATCCCCTAGTTCGAATCTATATGGTTCGAATCTATGAAAGGTTTCGAATCTGTGTATTGCTCATTTCGAATCTGATGTAATTCAACTCTAATTCTGCTATTTCGAATCTATGTGTGTCTCGAATGTGTATGCTAGTTTCGAATCTATCCTAGAATCTAAGGCCTACTTCGAATCTATCTTCCCTAGTATAGAATCTATTGATTTCGAATCTGATCCCCCTAGATTCGAGATTGATGTTTGAATCTATTGATGTTCGAATCTAATGCTATTCGAATCTGTACCCTATTCGAATCTGTTGCCTTAATTCGAATCTGATTTAGTTCCTAGCCAAAGTTAAATTTCTAAATCAGATTAAGTTATTAAACAACCTAAGGAAATTGAAAGTATTGTTTGTTTATGATAAAAATCACAAGTTCAAGTTGCATATCTATTTTATGCACAAATGAATTAACAGACTCTGTACGAACCCTTAGAATGTGTATGACCTGTTCAACTTGCTAAGTAATACGATTGGCTTTGTTTCAAGGCCACACATCTATAATTAGATGAATCGTATTAATCTGATAAGAATAGATTCACCTTGGGACGATAGGAACTACCTCAGACTCGATAACCAGAATTGACAATAACCTGAATATATAACTAGGGTTATATAGATTATGACACAGACTTGACATTAATATGTCAGACTTGAAACTGAAATGCAGGAACCCGTCGATTTGACAGAGTAAACTGAACCGTTAGTTCGTTAAGCATTATCTGACTACGGACCACTGTGAGTGACAGATTTCATTAATTACTTGCATATATTTCGATACTTATTGGTGAATGTATTGATTGTATGGAAACTTTCGATTGTTGCTCCATGTTTCTTTAATACTATATTGTATCATAGAAACGTACTTTTGACATTACTGAAGCTAGACACTTGAATTGCCTTGATTGCATGTTCACTTTTACATTTATGTAAATACGTATCATGCTTACTGCTTACTTGACTGTTTATATACTTGCCGCTGCATACTGCATTATCCGACAGGACCGAATGTGAGATCTCCATTCACAGGAGGGAATTCTGCAGATTCCTTTCCTATTTGACTTGTTTCCATACATTTCCCGTAGGGCTTCGGCCTTACACAGGGGAATACAAACTGGGTTGTCTCCCAACCTTTTTGCCGTCTCTGACGTAGTGACTTGCCGACAGGAGCTGATAGTATGTTATGTGTGTGTGGTAACTAATGGAACTCTGTTAACTCACTAAGCATTGTTAGCTTACTCTGTCATGACAACTCTTTTTCAGGAAAGGCTGATAAAGGCAAGACCATAGCAGGTAGTTCGTCCCAGGCTAAGTGAATCTGGACTTTGATGAATAGCAGACTTTTGGACTTTTGATGACGCCTATTTTGAAAAGATGTTGCGGTCTCGGGTAGCTTGTTCAGTCTTCCGCACTCTGATTGAAGATTTAGAAGCTAGTTAGACCACCATTTGATTTAATATATTGTTGTAATTAAGTATTCATGCTGATGGACCTGTGGTATCAAACAATTAGTAATATTTATTACTTAATGAAATGAAATATTATGACGTGTACTGTTTGTGGAAACTTGGATGTTACACAAGTAATCAACGAACATGCAACACCAGTTGTCCAGTTTCAGCAGTGTCTTTCATACGTTCCTAGCATAGAATTAAGTAATCAAGGAACAAGCAGCAGCAGATGTTTCCATACAAGTCAGTAACAATCACCAATATGTACCGAAACATATGCAAGTAAGTAATGAAAATTGTCACTCACAGCGGTCCAGAGCAATGCAAGTAATCAAGGAACATGCAACAATAGTTGTCCAGTTTCAGCAGTGTCTATCATACGTTCCTAGCATACAATTAAGTAATCAAGAAACAAGCAGCAGCAGATGTTTCCATAGAAGTCAGTAACAATGACCAATAAGTACCGAAACATATGCAAGTAAGAAATGCAATCTGTCACTCACAGCGGTCCTGAGCAAATGAAGTAATCAAGGAAAACGCAACAACAGTTGTCCAGATTCAGCAGTGTCTATCATACGTTCCTAGCATACAATTAAGTAATCAAGGAACAAGCAGCAGCAGATGTTTCCATACAAGTCAGTAACAATCACCAATAAGTACCGAAACATATGCAAGTAAGTAATGAAATCTGTCACTCACAGCGTCCTGCAGGCAATGGAAGTAATCAGAGGAACATGCAAACAACAGGTTGTCCAAGTTTCAGCGGTGGTCTATCATACGTTCCTAGCATACAATTAAGTAATCAAGGAACAAGAAGCAGATGTTTCCATACAAGTCAGTAACAATCACCAATAAGTACCCAAACATATGCAAGTAAGTAATGCAATCTGTCACTCACAGCGGTCCTGAGCAAGGCAAGTAATCAAGGAACATGCAACAACAGTTGTCCAGTTTCAGCAGTGTCTATCATACGTTCCTAGCATACAATTAAGTAACAAGGAACAGCAGCGGCACATGTTTCCATACAAGTCAGTAACAATCACCAATAAGTACCGAAACATATGCAAGTAAGTAATGCAATCTGTCACTCACAGCGGTCCTGAGCAATGCAAGTAATCAAGGAACATGCAACAACAGTTGTCCAGTTTCAGCGGTGTCTATCATACGTTCCTAGCAT
>JAANYP010008363.1:0-153382 GCA_020465985.1 Centrapalus pauciflorus
TAAACAAGAGTGACTAAGTGTCTCTCAACGGTCTAATTATTCGTATGTCTCACACTGCTCAAGTTTCTCTGAACAGCTTAGACAGAACAGGTTATCCATGTTCTGTACTTAGTCAAATGTCTGAAAAATTTGAACAGCTTGAGCATACAACAGGCTGAACAAAAACAGTTTAACCTGTTTATTCGTCCAGCCTGCTCTGATGGTTCAGTCTTCAACCTGTTCACTTCTTCACACTATAACCTGTTCATCTATTGAACTCAACCTGTTCTCACAAAGGAGAGCAGGCTGAAGGAACAGTTTGAAGGAAGAACAGCTTGAAGACTGAGGACCTTGTTGACCCTGATCAACACAGGTTTGACCATCAGCGTAGACCAACAGTTTAATTACCTTTCTTCATAATTAAGTTTCTTAAATTATGTTTTATTTAACTTAATTACTGCGGATAATGTATGTTACGTGTGTTAGTGATCAAAAAGGTCAAGTGGTCTGACAATGTTTCTGACATGGACAATCGTTCCGTTTTCCGTTAACAAACATTTCAAATCAAACCGCCCAAATCTTTTCTCTCTCATACACACGACCATTCAAAATCCTATAAATACCACCATACTGTTTCATCTTCGTCTTCCTCATCATTCCCAGAAATTCTCAAGAACCCTAAAATTGACTAAGTGTCTTTTGCTTCCTCAAACCTTCAAATTTCTCAAATGGCTCACAGACCCAATCCCTTTCTGCCAGTTTTCGTTGGTGAGGATGTTGTTAAACATCCTTCTGTCACCACGATGCTGACCCTGAAACCCACCAACTACATAGCAAACCTCACAATCCCAAAAAACTATGTGGGGAAGGGTTACGATCAAATGGTGGAATTCCTGCAAGTTCATCCGTTGAACTATGCCCTGACTGCATCTCCTGGTGTCCTGTACCAGGAAATGGTATACGAGTTCTGGTACACCTGCTCTTACAATCCAAACACTAAGGTTATCAGAGGTACTATTCTCAATGGGACTCAAACCATTGAGATTACAGTCGATCTTTTGAGGGAAGTTCTTCATCTTCCAGTGGCTGAGAACTATGATCTCCCTCAGCCTGAAAATGAGCAAATGGGCAATCTGCTACGCTTCTGTGGTGTGGCAGAACCCAAGGTTGGAGCTACTTTGTACAGGAAGGAGTTATCACCTACTTACAACTTCTTATTTGCCTCTGTGGCAATGTCGTTCAGCAGCAAGGTTGGTTCCTTTGACCAACTTAGTAGAGATGAAGTGCCAATAGTCCTTCAGCTGGTGGATGGGACTACCCTTGACATGGCCAAATGGATCTTCTTGAACATGAGAAACCTGGTCCAACAAGAGACAAGACCAGCAGCTGTCAGATATCCCAGGTTCCTGAGTCTCATCTTCTGCCATGTCTGTGGTGAGCATCTATATCACTCTCAACCCCTACTTAAAACTGCTGCCTTCCCTGTGATAGGGAATAGGGTGTTTCATACTCCTGTACTGGAAAATGAGCCTCCTCTCTCAACACCAATGAGGAGGCTGTTGGGTTTAGTGGAAGGACCCTCTGCTGTGAGGGTGGATCCAGTCACTGCTGCTCCCGGTGGAAAATCCAAAGCCAGGTCTAAGTTGGTAAAAAGGACCTTGGCAGCTGAAGCTGGGCCTGTTAAAAAGAAGGCCAAAACAGCTAAAGCTGAGTCTGCTCCCTTAGCCTCTGTGGCTGAGGAAGAGCAGATTCTTCACCCTGGCTCATTTGTTGAGCCTGAAGCCTTTGTGGCTGGTGCCTCTGTGGCACAAGAGACTATGGAACAGTCCAGCCCCACTGTTCCTGACCCAGTCTCCCATCCAGTCCAAACAGATCCCCTCTCCTCTCCACAATCACCCACTTCATCCATCCGTTATCAAAGAAAATCATTAGCCAAAAAGAAACTAGCCCAGAAACCAGTCTCCTCTGTTCCCTCTCAACAGGGTTCAGTTGTAAAAGAAGCAACCCAAGCTGCCTCTCCTATTTTGGGAGAAGGTTCAGCTCATTTGGAGCCTGCTTCACTCCAGCCTGAGTCACCCTTGAGTCAGCCTAGACCCTCTGGTTCCTCCCAACAGGAACCAGTTGTACAAATGGAGATATCCACATCAACTATCCCAGCCTCCCAACAGGCTGAGGATATTGAAAGACAGGAGCCTTCTCCACTCCACACTGAGTCCACACTGTCCCGCACTCATATCTCCTTACACCCTGAGTCTGCACGAGGTGCCCACGCTGCTGATATAGACCAATCAGCAGCTCAGCCTCAAACTTCTGTTCCCCATGATTCAGCTGTTCAACACCAAACAGCTGCTGAGGGACCAACAACACAAGCTGATGAACCTCAGGGATCATACCATCCCTCTGGTGAGGCTGATCCCTCAATGCAAATTCCATCAGCAGGTTTCACCACTGCTGATGTTGAAATGCATATCCCATCTCCCCATGATGAGGTGCCTTTAGACCAAGGCACTGCAGAGGGAACCACCACTGGTCTTCATGAGGGTGCTGCAACACAAGCAGCATCTGAGAGGCCCCAAACATCATCTCCTTCTCCTAATGATGCAGCTATAGCCGCTGCTGAAGGACCCCTTGATCCCTCTAACCTGGGCCACCTTACTTTTGCCCAGGCTATGGAACTATTGTCCAACGTTTCTCTTCCTTCTCCCTCTCATCCTCAAACACCAGCCTCATCATCATCTTCTCCATCTACTCACTCCAAACAGTCCACCCATACACCACCATCTCCCAAAGACCTGCCTTTGAAGGATCAGCTTTCATTGCTGACCAACAAAGTTGGTTCTTTGGAACATACCATGCACTCCCTACCATCCATAATCTCAGACTCTGTGTCTGAGCAGATCAAAGGATTCTTTGATACGTTTAAAGAATCCTTCCCAGTTACTTCACAAGCTGACCACTCTCCACAGCTGCTTGCACTCACTGCACAGCTGCAAAATGTAACCAACTCTCTTTCCTCTATCCTCTCCTCACAACAGGACTCTGTGTCCTCTATGACAGCTATTTCTCAACAGCTGTCCTCTCTCCTCACTTCCTGTAATACTACCATTCCTTCCACATTGGCCAGCCTGAACACTCTTATAGGTTCTCTATCAAATTCTGTGTCATCAAACCTTGCTGATGTGCAAGATTCTCTTGAACTTCATCTTGCACAGCTCCAACGTTTGTTGTTCACAGCTTCTGATAGAGACAACATTGTTAAGCTGACCACTTTTGCTGATTCCCATTCTTCTTCTCTTCAAAACTGTCTTTCCCAGCTTGGTGAGGTGAAGGACAACTTGGCTTACTTAGTGAACAGCCTTGTTGGTCCTAAACCTCCCAAACCTGCTGGCAAGCCTGCTGACTTTGTGTCTTTAGGCAGACCAGGGGTTGAAGTCGCTGCATCATCTCCTTCAAAGGGGGAGAAATCATCTGCCTCGAAGACTAAGTCTAAGGGGGAGAAGATTCCTTCTCCTAAGGAGATACCAGTGTCTGCAACCCAAACTGATCATCCAGCAGAAACAGGTGCAGCTGAAGGTGCTTCCCAAGCTGCTATGCCTACTCAGGCTGGCTCTCCAAACCCTGCTCAGTCTAAGGGGGAGGAAGTCATTCCTGAGGACAGGCCTAGCAGCAAAAGAAGGCACCTTATTCTTTCAGAAGAAAAAGAAGAAGAAGAAGAAGAAAGTATTCCTGAAGCTGCTGTCCCTAAAGCAGCAGCTAAAGGAAAAGAAAAGGCAGCGGTGGATCCTATTGAGCAGAAACAGGCATAAACTCAGTTTCACAAAGCCAGAGCCAAAGAGATGGGCCTCCCTATGCACAAATACTTTGAGTTTAGGGAAGAACAACTTACGGCTCTGGAAGAGTTAAGAAAAGAAGAACAATCTGCCAAAGCTGCTAAGTCTCTTGCCCTCCAAGAAGCAATGAAAATAAAAATGTCTACCTTGGAGGTGCAAAAGAAAATAATGGAAGCTGCCAAGCAATCAGCAGGAGAAAAAGGGAAGGAAGTGGAAAAAGGTACTCAGGTCTCAGTGACCAAATCACCAGTACCTTCTGCCAGAGCCAAATTCCATTTTGACAACTTGGCCAAAAAGAAATTTCATGATGTTGCTACTAGAAGGCTGGCCAAGGAAGGAAATGTCAAAGCTGTTCCCATATCAAGAAAAGGCACTCAGTGGAAACTTCAGATCACAAGGATGGGTGCAACAGGCCCTGAATTGGAATCATATGATCACGCTGATGTGGCTCAAATGGGTTACAGGGAATGGGTGGAACTGGCAGTTGCCCTGAGCCAGTCTAAGTCAGAAACGGCTAAGACTATCAGGGCATACATAAAGAAGCCGATGGAGAGAGTGAGTGAGTTGGGCCTGATCCCTAAAGAAGTCAAAGAGGGTGTCTCTGTGACATCCCCTAAAATCAAGGCCAGAAGGAAAAAGAGAGATTCAGAGCTGGAAGAACTCCTTATGATGATTGAACAAGGAGATTATGCTGTGGAAATTAAAGGAGTTGACCACAGCCTGCCTGAAGGAGTTGAATTTGAAGATGGCAAAGTGATTGAAGAGCCTGAGTTAGGGGCATTTTTTGTCGATCCCTTATCTCAGAAGAAATGTTTTCAAAGAGCTTCTGACCTACACAAAGTTGGTCTTAAGCAGCTTGCAGCCTTCAGAATTGCCACCTCCTTCAGTCAGTCCAGCCAATGGAGAGCAGCTGTCTGGGAAGAGCTGAAAGGTTTTTATGACAGAGGTGAGCTCCAAAGTTCTAACTTTATGTTTCTTACAGCTGAACTTGAAGAACATGAAGAAACAAGGGAAGAACTTGTAAAAAGATTCAAAGAAGGGATGCCACCCCCTGTCGAATGAAGTCCACCTGCCATCTGGGTAGGTGAAGAATGGAAGCTGTCCATCAGTTGGACAGGCTTGCCATTATCTGCTCCCGTCTCAAACAGTCCAAATCTTGTACATTAGTTGTACATTCTGTACATTAGTTGTACACAATTACATAAGTTGTAATTTTTTATTTTTACATTAGTTGTAAAATACATTAGCACATTAGTTGTACTTTTGTAAGAACATATGTTGTTCAAGTATAGTCAAGAATCAGTGTATATATAAACTGATCTTTTACTTTACTGTAATGTTGTAATTTTATTTCAGCAAATGTACTGTAAAAATATATAGTGATTTTTGACAAGACCAGCTTGGACTGGTTATTGCAAATAGGGGGAGATTGTTAGGCACAAAAAGGCCTCAGTCAAACCTGTTCTATATCTGAGGGGGAGATTTTATAATCAAACCTGTTGATACATTTGAAGGTTGAATTTAAGGCCTGTTATATGCCTTATTGAAACCTGAAAATGATTTGCAATATCAGTCTAAAGCTGTTCTATACGTTGCATGTGTTGCAACCAAGACAGTTTGTCCAAGCTGATCAATCTGCTGATCAGGCTGGACATAAACTGTCTACGCTGCTCTACACTGTTGAGCAGCTTGGGCTTTTTTAAAGTGTTCTGTTCTTTGTGAACAGAACCTGTTCTTTGTGAACAGGGTAAACACTTTATGGAATTTGTTTCCAAGTCATCATGTATTGTTTTTAACTACCAGATCAGTTTACACAGTTGAAGACAAAGTGGAAAGCAGAACCGCTCAGCCTGCCCAAGCTGTTCTGTTACATGAAGACAAACGGATATTTGAAAAAGGGTGACAGACCTTTTTCTTATATCAAAATAGGCCTTTACAAGGAAGAAAGACGCAAAGTTGACATTCCTAAAATGGTTAAAGGCAATGCAACAGTAGAAAGTAAAAAGACAAAAGTTCTGCACAAGAGAAGGCAAGTCTGCTTTTCAGAAAAGTGCAGAAAAGTTATATTGTCTTTTCAAACAAGACTTCTCCTTTTTCATTCCGTCCAATGAAGATGTTTCTCTTAGATCCTCTAAGTGAGTATAAAAGGAAGCTTCTAAGGTCAGAAAGAATGTGAAGAAAGCTAAGTGCTTAAACCAAGAGTGAACGTGCAAGTGTGATATTCATGCATGCAAATCTTCTGTAAACAAGCTTCTGTGTGTCTAAGCTGTTTACCAAAGCTGTTCCTTAAAGTCTTGTAAAATACAGTGAGTGCATCTTAGTGAGTGTGTTCATTGTAATCTAGTTTGAGTGTGTCTTAGACTAGAAACCATACTGTTGTATTCTGTCATCTCAGCTTGAACAATTCCGCAGTCAAGCTTGTTTGTAATTAACATTTGTTGATAATACATACAAACATTGAGAAAAAGAGTGTGTAGTTTTAAATACTGTATTCACCCCCCCCTCTACAGTTTATTACTATATACTTTGGGAACCTTTCGGGACCTACACATACCATGGCTGGATTAATGTTTGAACAAGTTTCGGGCACTTATCTGATTCGGGACCCAGCGCATGGCACAGTTTCCATCATTCCTGCAGCTCGTTCTTTCTATGTATATGCCAACACTCTGGAGAAGGGAAAAGCAAGGCTTGTCGAGGAGCGTAACGATGACGGAGGACCGTCACATTCACACCCATCATAGAAGGATGTTTTGGAGGCTCGACTTACGGCGATCAAAGACGCGGTCGAGGCATTACTTGCGGCGAACAAAGCGGTTCTTATGGAGGTTGACAAGCTTAAGCATGACTTCAACGTCCACGGGATTTCGGTGGGAGCTCACTCCCGCTGGCTCTCTAGCCTCCACTCTCGGGTGGAAGAGCTTGAGCGGGTTGTCGGCCGCCGAAGTTCCCATACCACCTCCGCCCGTACCTCGCACATGACTTCGCTCGACGAGGATTGAAAGAAGTTGTTCCGTGTGATTCTGCTAACAAACAATCACTCTTGATACTTAAACAATTTACAATTTGGTTGTGTAATTGGCCATGGGCCATAAACAATTGAGTGATCGGTGTTTATGTTGGCACCGAAGATTGTAGGACATCGTAACATTTTCATGCCATGACTATTAGGACTATTAATTGCAATGAATTTGTTATCCACATATTGCTCGTTTCATTGACCGATTGTTAAGCTCTCTTAGTTTCGAGAACGACACAATTTTTCTAAGTTGGGGAAGGGGAGACACATAAAATGTGTTAATATGTTAAGAAAATTGCTTGTAAACCATAAATGTTTATTGAAAAAACGTAAATTATCAAGTCAAGCATGCACCCAACCAACTGAAAAAACGAAAAAAAAATTTAACCGAACAGGCCCCCCAAGCGCAGCCGCCGGCGCAGGCCTGCGCCCAGGGGTGCGCCTGCCCGTTTTTACCTCATTTTAAATAGAAAAAAATTTTTAACAACCCTACCAAGAGCACCTTTGCGCCCCCCTTACGGTTTCTTCATCCTCTTCACACATTTTCACACTAAAAACCCATTTTTGCTTACAAAAATCACTAGAAATCAATGTAGATCTTCACATTACACAAGATTTGGCAAAACACTTGAGTTTTCAACTCAAGTTGAGGAAGAAGGAATCAACCTAGAAACTTATCCACTACAAAGTTAGATTCAACTCCTCCTCCATTTTCATCAAAAGCAAGGTATGAACTTTCCACCATTTTTTAGAATAACTAAGCTTTAATGGAGTTTTGAGGTTGATTTTGACTTTTAGATTGACTTCTTGCATGGCTAATTAAACAAGATAAACTTAGTGCTTTTATGATGTAAAATAGAGTATTAAGTGAAATCATGGATACAATTAAGAAAAAGGCATGTCGGTCAATTTCTGAAAAGTTCGTTGCTATTGTGTGCAATTTGCTTAAATTGTTAAATGTGACAATGTGTTTAGCTTAACATGAATAAGTTATGCATTTTTATGTTACATATGATGTGATTATTGCACAAATTATAAGTTATGATTCCTTATTGTGAAATTAGAACGACTTGAGAATTTTGTAATTATATATATACTTAAGTCATCGTAATTGCAGATGTCTCGCCGAACAAGACAACGTGTGGGAGAAGGCGCCAGTTCCTCTACCCAACCAAGGGTAGAATGGAACCCGGACTTCTATCTGTCACAGCACCCGGCCAACATACGACGGCAATTATTCATGACGAAGAAATTCTCGGGCAAGGTTTTAGTAGAAAAGAGAGTGAAGAAATATGAATTTGAAAATTATGGGGTAGTAAGATGTTTTGACCGTTTAGGATGGGAGGCGATATTGGATTTAGGAGGGGAGCATATTTATCACGACGAGGTCGTGGAGTGGATGTCAATATTGAGACGAGAGGAAGGACGGTTCAGAGGCGATTTTACACTAATAGGGCGTGTAAATGGACATGAGTTTCCGATGAATGCACAAGCCTTAAGAGAAGTTTTTGGAGTTGATATCGGTGTTGGAGAGGACGAAGCACGGGTTTTCAACTATGAGTATAAGACGGATGCACAACTAGCATTCACAGATAGGACATGGGAGGGCGAATGGACTACACAGTTGGCGGAGATATTGAAGATTGACTACAATGCCGCGGCCGGGTATACGGCATACGCCAGGCGTGATCTTAGCCCCATGGCGAAAGTATTGCACAAGATCGTTACCAACAATGTGCTTCCGAGGGATAGTGATTTGACAAAGATTCGGCACAAGGAGGTAACCATTCTTTACGCGTTGATGACAGGAGAGCCAAGCCTCTCCTTTGCTTGGATTGTAATGAACGACCTTTGGTCGATGTATGATACAAGGGAGAGGAAGATAATTCCTCACGGATGGGTGATATCAGAATTTTTGAGGGCTCAAGCAGCAATCTCTCCCATCTCTGTTCCAAGGGGAGTCTCCGGTGTCGTCATCACAGCAGCTATGATACAAAGCATTACCTTACGCCAAACAGATCAAGGGTTTGAAATCTTCGACTCGGACACAGGGAAGACACACCGAGAGTTGTATGACGTAGAAGAAGCAGAAGCTTACCACCAACATCAGGCAGAGAGAGTACATGAAGCGGGAGGAGCCAATGACATGTCTCAGGTGATCGCACGGTTGGATGCAGTGAATTTGCGTTTGGGTAGCTTCCAAGAGGATGTAGTTGGGAGGATGGATGAGTTCCAGCACGAGTTGGAAACCCAAACGAGCCGTATTGATGAGATTTACACAGGTGTACGCGCGTCGGCATTTTAGAATGCCTTCTACAACCAGCAGCACTGGGCATACACTGACGCGGTGAGAGACCATATGAACTATAACGCCGGGTTGCCACACCAACAATACGAGGATTATCAGTGGTAGAACTTTGAGAGGTTGAACGTTGAGGAAGAACACCTCAATACTTTCCAGCTTACGGTCGGGTCCCAACCACGACACGAGGAAATAGCGTGGTGCATCCCGCAAACACATACCCGCCTGCACCACTCATGCCAGAAGATCGGCATCTTTGGACCGCCACCACCACCACAGTAGTCAGGTTCTACCGTTCCTTTTCCTTTAAGTAGGATGATTTATTATTTTCGCATGCCTTTTATTATTATTAAATAAATGTGTTTTTTTTTTTTGTTAAGAAAGGTTGTGTGAGAAGTAAGCCGTAAAATGATCCGATCAAGTTGCCCTATAAATCCTTATTGTTGAGCTTGCGACTTAAATATGATGATGTTATCTAGGTCGGTTTCAAGTAAAAAAGATGTAATTATATGAGTTTAATACAACACAGAGAGTCATAAACGCTTAAAATCAAGGAAGTGAACCGAATTTGAAGTAGGATATATTATGTTGTAACGAGAGATAACAAAAGTTCCAATAGCCACTAATTATACATGCAATAAGGGGGAGGAAGCGAACACGAATAGAGCCTCAATTCAAGTGTGGCCTAGTTGATTCAGGAGATTAAGTCTGAAGGGTACCATCATGTCTAGTCCCTTAAGGCCAACTAGTCTGGGAGCGGCTGACCCAAATCCTGTTACACGAATCATCTAGAAAGCCACGTGAACTTGAAATGAAAAACATAGATAATGCATGAAAAAGACCAAAAAGAATAGAAAAATCCATAGCTTTAACCATGCATCGAGGAAAAAGATGGTCCAGTGACCCACGTGAATTCAATTCTATAACCTTGAGCTAAAAGGATAATAGTGGTGAGGAATTTTTGAACAACTATCCGAGAGACGTCACGATATATGAAATCAGTCCAGTTCGTGTCTTTGATGCTTATTATGTTTATGAAGGCTAGTGTTTGTTTAAATAAGTTGACTATGTCTTTCATGCTTGATAAACCCGATGTTTTAAAAAAAAATCTGATTTTCGTTGCTTGCTCGGGAAGATCAAGGGTTAAGTTGGGGAAGTTTGATCGGGTTATAATTTATCGTGTTTATTAGATATAAAAGAGTTGTTTTTAGTAAGAAAATGTCGTAAAATGTGCTACTATTGAATAAATTTTTGCATGTACAGGTAAATAAAATCCGGTCTAAATTGGCCAAAAAAGGACTAATTTTCAGAGCCAGTCGCAGAGAGGGGCGCAGCCCTGCGCCCAGACCACGTGCTCAGCAGAAAAAATTAATTCACAAAAATACGGATTTTTACAGACAGGCGCAGGGGGGGGGGGGGCGCAGGCCTGCGCCTACGGCTGCGCCCAATCCATTAAAATAATTTCCAGCCGTTTTTAGGGTTTTTTCCAGCTTTTCCTATAAATACAAAGTCAGAGGTTAAAAGAAATTATCGTTTTTTGGAGAAGATAGCTAAGGAAAAGGACCCCGTTTGAGCGAAGACGAGTACGAAGAGCACACGAGCCAAGCTACGACAGTTGCTATGAAGATGGATACACAACTCTTGAGCATCACGCGAAGAATGTCCGGCTAATCTCAAATAATCATTCTCGGAGGAAGCACGACACTAAGTGTTTAATTTTACGAACGATTACTTTATGTTTGTATGGTTTTATTATTTATGTTTAGATTGTAAACGAATGATTGTTATTTATCTGGTTGCGTTTCGCAAGATAGTTCGTTGATATTTTATTATTCGTGCCGAGTTATTTATTTAATTAAGACGAGTAATCAAACGTGTCACGCGTTATGCCCAAGATCACGTAACGAGTCTAATAATAATTATAAAAAGATTGTGACTATGTAATCTTTACATCGTTTTTATAAATTAAATACAAAGCTAAGTGTGGAATCCGGGAATGGTTATCTTCGTATTTTATTTGATCAAACACGTTCATTAAGTTTTCTTTTTACAACTCACGTAAGTAGTTAATTTTATAAATCAAGAAATCACATTTTTACAAACCAATCAATCTTTTCAAATTAATTAAATTACAACGCTAGTCGCTCGAATACGTACATTTAACCTCTCGCTCTCTGTGGATACGATCCCTACTTACCCTAGCTTCTAAGGTATTTAGTGGTATTTTTGACGGGTTAACGACACTCGCATCAGTTCTAAATTGAATGCATCGGTTCGTTTCCGGACCCTATGAGGCCCGAATTTGAAATTAGACTTTTGAACCCTTCAAATACTTAATTTAGATGTATTATAGTAGTATTAGATGTAAGCATAGGACCCCATAGCTAAAAATCAATTTTTTGGACAGCCAGTTTTGACTCATCGAGTTGCTCAAATTTTGTGAACAGAAAATTTTGACTCGGCGAGTCGCTCACAGACCTGCACTTTTTCCCCCTACGAGTTTTACACCCAAAATTACAAAATCAATTCCATCATCTACCACTACTCCCTAACGATTGGTAAAACATTTATAAGCATATTTGAGCTATTTTAGAGCTCCCAAAACATCAAAAACACTAACAATTCATCTATTGATTCTTAGGAACTCAATTGAGCCCTAAAATGGATTTCAATCCAAACTACTTCAAACTAACAATGTAGTTACATATTTTGGCTCCATTTCGATCATACAACAATATACTAACACATACTCAAAGATTGGAGCCATTTATCAACCCAATCCAACAATCTCACTTTGGGTTTCATTCTCCAAAAATGGTGAAATGGAGAAGAAATGAAGAAGAAGAACAAAGGAGATGTTTATACCTTCCAAGATGCTTCCAATATCAAAGAAAATCCTTAATATATCAATCTTTGATCATCAAATCTCCAAACCCTAGCTTTCTTCTCTTTTTTTCTTCAAATCTTGCAAAATGAAGTGAGTGTGTGCAAGTGTGTGTGTTTGGTCGATCAAAAGAGGGGGGGGGGGGGGGGGGTAAGTTTGGCCAATGTTCCACTTTGCCCCTCCCACTTTACCCCCATACACACATAACCCCTTATTTAAATATACACCCATTTCATTTAAATAACAAAACAAACCATTTAATTCATATTTAGGCTAATTATAACAAAGTATTATATTAAATAACTCCAGTATTATAATTAGTTATTCTTTAATTGTTTTACAATTTTTGGGGTGTTACATATTGCATAAGTTCAGGGCGCTTTATTGTAAATACACAATAGTTGTAATTGTGTATATAAATAGGGTTTGTGTTACTGTTGTAAAATGCGGATGTTGATAGAAGAATTCCAGGGGTGAGAAGATTACTTTGCAAGAAAGTCAAAAGAACATCAATACGTAATATTTCTCTTATCAATCTAAGCATTCAGGTTTATGTGTTTTTGATTGTGTTTAATGTTGTTATGAATTGCATGAAATGTGAATTCACAAACCAGCATAAATAATTATAAAGGAAAATTTTATTATTTATAAAACCTCTAAAAAACAAATTCTAAACATAAATGATTTTTTTGATTATAATTTTTGAGAGGTTTACACTTTTATTAAATTTAATTAAGACTAAAATTATTTAAATCATTTATGAACCAACAAAAATAAAAGGGTAAATTACAATTTTTTTCCCTGTACTTATATGTAAATTATGGTTACCATCCTTTTCACGTTGAGTTAAAATATTTATTCAACTATATATACATCTATTTTTAATAACTGTTATTAATTTTATTTTTAAAAATTATAATTATTTATATATATTTTTCAAATTTATATATTACTCATATAAATAGTTAAATACTTACATATCTTTAATTAATTTATTTCGTTAAGTGAAGGTGTTTTACTTTATTTTAGAATACATACATATATGTATGTATGTATGTATATGTATATGTGTGTGTGTGTGTGTATATATATATATATATATATATATATATATATATATATATATATATATATATATATATATATATATATATATATATATATATATATATATATATATATATATATATATATATATATATATATATATATATATATATATATATTGAAACTAAATTTTTTATATGTATATAAACTGCATATGTCTAAAGGTAGTTAAATTGAACAAAATATAAAAATTTGACATATTATATGTATAAATTAAATTAACTTGTCATATTTTGTTATAACTTTGTATGTAGTTTTTGTTATGCTTAATGATTATTATATTGAATATTTGTAATTTATATAAATATTAACTTTATAATATAAATAAATTAGTATGAATTACATGTTAAATATTATATTTCATTAAGTTAAAATTACATTGAACATACGATGTTTATACAATTGAAAAAACAAACTAAAATTAAAATATATAAATTAATACTATTTGTGTAAATTTGGACAAAGTTGATCAAATTTATAAATACGTATATAAATTAATATAAAGTAGAGACAAAAGATAATAATTTAAATGTATAAAAAGTTAGAAACTTTATAAATGAAAAGTAATAAAATAAATACCTTTTTAAAAACTAAATATATAAATAGTTCAATATATATTTAAAAATTTAATGTAAGAACAATAATAAAAATTATTCATAACAATAGTTAACAACAATGCAATAAATTAAATTTAGTCATATACAAAAAAATTTTCAATAACTACAACTTAGTCATGTAAATACTTCAACTATAATAAAGGAAATAATAATACTAGTAATAATAATGTCAAATAAATAATGAAAATAAAACTTATTAAATAATTTATTACTTCAATTAAATTTTAATAGTAATAATAAGCCAATATATTAAATAAACCATAAAAGCAAAATAAATCATTAAGAAAATGATATATAAAAGAAATATTTTGATTAGGAACCAAACATGAAATAAAGTAAAATGGTAAAATCGTCATTTTTAAAAAACTGTTGTAGAAAATGACTAAAAGCATAACAAAACGCCAACTATAAGTACTGTAATTGTACTTATATCATGAAAAGAACTGTAACCATAATTTTCATATAAGTACAGGGACGAAATTTGTAATTTACCCTAAATAAAATAATTCTTTTCTATTTTATAATTCATCAACTTAATTAACACTAAAAAATAAAATATTTAATTAAGAGTAAAAGTAGTTAAAAAAATTAATTGCAGAAGTGGTCCTTGTGGTTTCCATCAAAATAAGGGTAAATTAGTCATATTAGATTAGTTAATAGGTTGAGGGACGAAAATTGCAATCAAACAGTGATAATAATGACCATTTCTGCGAAACTGAAAGTTCAAGGACGAAATCCAACTTTTAAAACAAACCACAGGGACCATTTTTGTAATTAACTCTTAATTAAATCAAAAATTAAAAAATTTATAAACGAGGCAACTTTGTAAATAGAGAAAAATAAACACATGGATTAATTATCTATTTAATGCATAACAATAATGTTTATATAATCGTAGAGCTTAATACCATTAAATATAAATCTTAAATGATGTAATGAAAATATCAAAAGGGTTTGTTATGAAAAAAAATCAATATATTTTCACGTTTTTTGTATTTTCGTCCTTTCATGTTATTTTTTTTCAAAAAAGTCCTAAAATTATTTTTTTTTCTTTTTGATTTAGTGAAAATTGACTACTAGCACCCGATTTTTCAGTTTTTAAAAACCTAGTAGACTAATTATAATAGGGCTCTAAAACTCAAATTTCACAAAACCAGTAAAAAAATTTAACTTGAGGATATTTTTTGAAAAAAGATAACATGGAGGGACGAAAACACAAAAATCGTGAAAATCTGTTATTTTCTTCACAATAAACCCTTGTCAAAATAGTTAAGAATTGTATTGAACTACCGTGTTATAATATTTAGAATTAAATATTTCATTAATTTGACATAAAATCAATATCTTTGATTCAAATTATAACAAACATAAAAATGACAATATTATTTTGATAGTAACTTAGGATCTTGATCTCGATCTTAAGATTCGATTTTGTGAAGATAAAAACGATTCCAGAAAGATATCAATTTTGACAAGCTTGATCTGATGTGACTATGTTCCAGGGGAAGGTTTTCCAGGATGTATTTTTCTATGACTAATACTAGTGCTGTCCTTCTCGTAGTCGTCGGGAAGAAAACCATTCGGCATATCTGCATGGACGAATATCATTTGTAATAAAAGAAATATTATTGATAATATTTTATTTCAATGATGCAATAAATGTAATGGTTCTGATGCCAATTAGAAAAATTATAAAATATAATCAAATAAAATAATAGATTAATCATATTTGTACATTAATTATTACAAGAATCAAATCTATATCTATACATACATACTAATAAACAAATAACTAAATTGCCAATTGTTAATAGCATATTGATTTTGCCACATGTTATCATTTCCTTTTGCCACTTGTAATTATTATTTACTAATCTAATATTTAAATCATTTTACAATTTAAAATAAACTTCCAAATTTTAAACTTTTAAATTCAAATTTAAAATTTGAATGTATGAGAATGTAAATTTGAACTTACATTTATTATTATTATAGTTCTAATATAACACATAAGAAAAATATTATTGTTATTATTATAATTTTATTACTATAAGTATAATATAATTTTAAAAATAATTTTAAAATCAACCCATGTATTACATGGGTTGATAAACTAGTGATTAATATATGAATCCATTAAGTAGTTTTTTTCTTTATGTTGAATCATAAATTTCACATTGTTTGTTTTACTCCCATTTAAACTCCAAATGCCAAACATGTTGATATGATCGTATAAATAACACTGTTTTCAAAATCAGACCTACAGAAGTTTAAAAAACCGCTGGCCTAAAAAACCGGACATTGATCTAGTTAAAATAACTTATATAGGATGTTTTCAGTAACATGTTTAAGACTTTAAGTAATACTTTGTCAATTAACATAACCACACAATTCATTAAAAATTTCATATTTAATCTATTATAAAAAGAATAAACATTAAATTATTGTCCATTGTAATAAGAGTAAATTACAAAAATGTTCCTTTGATCGAAATTATGGATATAGTCCATTGTCTTTAAAAATTACATAGACGGTCTCTCAAAACACTATTTACTTGCAGAAATGACCCCTCTTTCTCTTAACTTTTTTTAAGTGACGATCTTGCTCTTTTTATCAATAGCAATTTTGGTCTGTCAACTATGTAATTTATGTAACACCCTCCCCGAGCACATAAATGCCACATCAACTCAATACACAAGTGGCAACATCTCAATACTCTATTTAAACACATGTCATAGGATAACTCGAAATCACTGACAATTTAAACTTTCACATAATTGTCATTAACATATAATCCACTTGATTACAACATTCCCAAAAGATGCTAACACAGCCAACACTAACATAATCCCTAGCAAGGCAGATACACCGTCCTCGATTGTCCGCAATTCCCTGTTCCGCAACCCCGGCTACCAATCTCTTTCCTGATACCCTGAACATGGTAGACTCGAATACGTAAGCTCGGAAGCTCGTGAGTACGCGAGGGTTAGACTCTGCACGATAACACATATAGCATGCACAACACAGAATATCTCAGCATATATGTGCAACTCGATGCACAACACAGAGTATCTCAACATATAAGTGCAACTCGATGCACAACACATATCTCTGCTCAATTATGCAACTCAATGCATAACACATATCTCTGCTCAAAAGGGGACCACGTTCCCCAGCTAACAGGCCGCACACAGCAGCGGTTAGCTACTCAATAGGCACAGGAGCGACCTGGCAATATCACTGCTGTATATATACAGTCTCACATCTCGTGACTGGTTAGGGACAGTCAGCCTGCGCGATCACATATCGCGGACACCTGCACTCAAACACATATAACACGTATGGGGTAGAAGAGATCATACCTGCACGTTCCAGCTCAATCTCATACACATATCACATCACATACCACTGGATCTCGTCTCACGCACGTATAACATATATGTGAGAATAGAAGCATACCTGCTATTCGCGTCCCTGTCTCATTCACAATACACAATATACACGTAGACGAAACTAGCTACACAATCATGACTCGAAAAATCATCCCGCGGTTTAGAAAAGAACTCGGGTACTCACCTGATCAATCCGCTAATCCCGAAATCTTTGGCTCGGCTCGGCTCGATGACTCGTCCCTGAAATCACACAAGTCCCAACTCGTTAACACTGATCCACGAACACATATTACAGACTCATAATGAACATGAACCCGATCAAAACCCAACTCGAACCCAAACCAATCCGATGGAACCCCGACTCAAAAACAGCCCTAACGGGACCCCAAAACCAGCCCAGACGCCCCAAAGCATGCAAAACCGGCTCCGCCCCCTGCTCACCGAACGCGCCCGCGCCCTGCTGACTTGCGTCGCGACCACGACCAGCCGTCGCGACCGCGACCACGCTGGTCTTCTTCTTCCTGCGCCGATCTGCTCTGTTCCGACCAGAGGTAAAATACCTCCAAAACCTCCGATATTCAGCAGAATAATACCTCATATAACACATATATAATCGACTCAAACATTTCAGAACCAAAACCCTTGCATCCAACACATATATACACGAATTTCAACACTAAAATTCATGGAGTCTTACCTTCACTTGCATAAGAACACAAAGAAGAAGATGAAGATCCAAACTCAGCCTTCAATTCCTTTTTGCAGCTTCCAGAACCGAAAACACACACACACCCGGTGCACACACTGATTTCACACACACACGTACGCTTCTATTTTTGGAAAGGAAGGAAAAGAAGGCACGTATTTATGTTTTCCACTTTTAGACGGGTTCCGACCCACTCACCCGAACCCGATACCCATTTTTCACAATTAAACTCCACTTAACTCAATTAAATCCACGAACTCATAGACACAATTAATCCACAAATACCTCAACCCGGCGACACGCGACTCGCAAACCCGACACGTATATATCCACTACTCGAGTTATCATTCGACCCACGCAATAATAATATATTAAACATCCACTAAAATAATTCCACGCAATAACTCTGAAAACGGGATGTTACAAATCCTCCCCTCTTAAAAAGATTCCGTCCCCGGAATCTCTCGCAAACTCATTCGCAATCACACATCTCTTATATTAAATCCTCGAAATGTTGACTCATAATCTCGATATAATTCTCAACAACTCTGTCAAATTCGCATTTGAATTCTGAATATTACAATCATCAATGATACATCTCTTCACCTTGATTCTCAAGCATGTTAATCCCATCGAATTTTTAACTCAGTTAGATAATCCACTAATAACTCAATTAAATCCTCTAAATCGCATACCTGTAACGATGTATCCTCTATTCATAAGGTCTTCTCATGGCGTCACCTCATAAGCCACTCGGTCCGCACATGATCTCAATCCATCAATCTTTGCTCTTTCTCATCACATATTCGCATAGCTCTGTACATATCATTCACTAACACAGCAGATCTTCAAATCCACTCACAGCAACACATAAAGACATCTCCGTCGAATCACTAAACGCAAGCTCATAAACAAGGTTAAACTCATAAAGGGATTAAATCCACTCTCAATAGATTAATCCACTATCACAACAAAATTCTCAACTCTTTTCACCACAACAGATAAATGCATCTCGCAAAGCACAATATCACAGGTAGGGATAGCACACACAAGAATTTAAATCCACTATTAACACGATAATCCGCTATCAGAAGGATCAATCCACTAACACATCACAAAAATTCGCAATAATACTCACACGGCTCACATAGCTCCACAAGATTAATCCACTAACATAGCACAATTCTGAACTCGAAAAATCCAGATCACAATAAACCCGAATTTAACACATTGACTCCACATATACTTCCCAAACATAACGACCCCAATCAGCCCATACACACAATCCCGCCTCTCTGTCACTGAATCCCACAATCACAAACACATTCGCAATAAATATTTATATAAATTGATCCACTAGTATGACACAATGCCCAACCCCAGAACTCTAATAACCCATCATATCACAAAATATCCCACTCTCACACACATACCCAGATATAACAATCCCATATAACTCATACACAACCCTTCCACATCTCTATCACTGAGCCACATAATCACAGACACGATGAAGCAGTCACACACGACAGAACACACACACTTATTGTGACGTCCTTGTTAATTAATGATATAATTGGAGCAATCACCAGGATCGACAAACAACCCAATGAATAATCATGATAATTGAAATTGAATACTTAAATTAGAATTAAGCAAATCCACACTAAATCAATAGAATACATGTCTACAGTGATAAGAGTCTAACTATTACATCAACATAATTGTTTTAGAAGTAGAAATCCCAGCCCAAAGCTATTACATTCAAGTACCAATAGCTACTAAGGTCTCCGGGATATTGATTTGATATGCTTAAGTAGATGGTCCAGCTACACTCTTGCCTTTGCCTGTAAACAATGTAAGTCAACAGTAAGCTAAATGCTTAGTGAGATAACAGATTATGCATACAACAAATATTTCTTTACAAACAATGCTTAACCATGGGCAGTGTAAGCCCCATGTATGTGAATATCGGCAGTGTAAGCCTCAGTGTATGTGAAAACCATGCAGTGAAAGCATGGGTTGGCAGTTCAATATGCTGATCGGGGATGTGCCGAACCTGATGGGATACGAGTGGGATGATCAGTCCCCGACAGTGGCCTGCTGTCAGCCCCAGTCCAGGTCGCATCAGATTATGAAGTAATGATCATGCAGTGCAAGCATGATGTAAATAGATGCACTTTCAAATGAACGCAAGCTACATGTGTGTTACATGTCAAGTACGAGTGTGCATCATAACAACAAATCATTTCATGAGTGCCAAATGAAGTATATGAACAATGTGAACATGCCATTGAATGTATAAACATGAATGTAAAAACAATAAATGTTCGAATGATAATCTGCAACTCACAGTGATTGGTTTTGTGACTTGATCCTGAATCAATGTGTGTTTTGATAACACCACAATGATCTGTAATGTAAGTGTAATAGTGATGTAATGTCAGTAATTGCTTAAAAATTGTATTCTGAAAATTAGGTGAAATGGGTCTGATTTCGGACCACATCCGAATTCGGATGGTCCGAAATGCAGGTGGTCCGAATTTGGGTAAAGATCCGAAATTGGTGGATCCGAAATGGGGTGGTCCGAAGTAGGTGATGGTCCGAATTAGGCTTGGTTCGAATTTGAGCAGGTCCGAATTGGTTGAACAGGACCCGAATTCGGATGGTCCGAATTCGGTCCATAGGGATCCGAGTTCATACTTATAAATTTTCCAGATTTGCATTTTTGACCATTTTACATGTTTTTGTATATAAAATTGCAGATATGTACTTAAATAAACTATTCCAACTTAGAACCCAACACTTATGTACCAAAATATCCGATTTGTGTCCATTTTTCTTTAAACTTCGAAGAACACACACACTAAAACACACACTTAATTCCAAAATCACACTTAGACTTCGAATCTGATTCTGAATTTTTGTATACAACAACATACATGCTCGAATTCAGATAATCTATCATAATATATGACATGCATTAACATTTGCATCTTGAATCTTAGAAATCGGTTCACATAAAAACCAACTCAAAAACTTCAAAAATCCGTAATATAGGGAGATTGTTACCTTGATTTGATACTTGCAGTTGCTATAGTTCCTTAATTGCTACTTGTTTCCAAATTTTGCACTTGAAATCGTTGATTCTTGTGTGTTTCTTGGAGTAAAGCCGAGAGAGAGAGTAGAGAGATCGAGAGAGTTAGAGAGAGAAAGTGAGAGACGGTAGAGAGAGAGTGAGATTTGTTGAAAATGAAGAGTTTTCTTCTTTTATTTGCCATTTTGACCTAATTGCACATTATACCCCTCTCTTTGTATTTTCTTACTTAACTAATAATATGATCAAGATTTGCTTAAATTATAATAATCATCCAAAAGTACAACAATTAAGTCTTTAAAATTGTAAATTACAGATAATTGAAATTTGGGATGTTACAGCATGGGCTCCACCACGCCTATACTTCGTCCGCGAAGTCATGCTGCGCTAAACAAACTTGGGTACTTAGTCTTCATGTCTTCTTCTGATTCCCAAGTATGATTAGCTCCCCGATGATGCTTCCACTTGACCAGCACCATCCTGATTTCCTTGTTACGTAGTTTCTTGACTTTTGTCTCCAAAATGCATTCCGGTTCATCAACAAACCTTAGCCGTTCGTCAATCTTAATGTCCGAGTGATCAGTCCATGGTTCCCTCTCGGGCACCAGACTCTTTCTTAAGTATCCTACGTGGAAGACCGGGTGAACTCCTGATAACTCTTCCGGCAAGTCCAAGTGATAGGACTGATTCCCAACTCTTTCTAGTATTTTGAAGGGTCCTATGAATCGAGGCGATAGCTTTCCTCGCTTTACGAATCTTGTAACTCCCTTCATCGGGGAAACCTTCAAGTAGACCCAATCATCTTTTTGAAATTCTATCGCTTTGTGTCGGCGATCATGATAATTCTTTTGCCGATCTTGTGCCGTTTTCATGTACTGCCGTATGAGTTGGATCTTTTCATTCGTTTCTTGTAGCAAAGCAGGACCGGCTATTGGAGTTTCTCCTGTTTCCCTCCAACAGGTTGGAGTCCTACATTTTCTTCCGTATAGAAACTCGAACGGTGCCATCTTGATAGTGGAATGGTAACTGTTGTTGTAGGAGAATTCAACCAATGGGAGGTGATCGTCCCAGTTACCACCCAAATCCATGACACAGGCTCTAAGCATGTCCTCGAGAGTTAAAATTGTTCTTTCACTTTGCCCGTCTGATTGAGGTCTATATGCAGTACTCATTGCGATACGAGTACCAAGATCCTGTTGTAGAGCAGCCCAGAAGTTGGAAGTGAATCTACTATCTCGGTCGGAGACAATAGACTTAGGCACACCATGCCTAATAACGATTTCGTTAACGTAGATCTGGGCAAGACGGTCCAGTGAATAGGTTTCCCGAATGGGAATGAAGTGAGCAGATTTTGTTAATCGGTCAACGATGACCCAAATGGCATCATGTTGACGACGTGTTTTGGGAAGTTTTGTTACGAAATCCATAGTAATATGGTCCCACTTCCATTCAGGGATAGGAAGAGGTTGCATACTACCATAAGGCTGTTGATGTTCTGCTTTGACTAGACGACATGTTCTGCACCTTTCAACATACTGACCGACATCTCTTTTCAATCCTGGCCACCAGAAGTCGGCCTTCAGGTCGTTGTACATTTTTGTGCTGCCAGGATGAATTGAGAATTTAGATTGATGAGCTTCCTCGAGAATTACATCTCGCATGTTCCCGAACTTAGGAACCCAAACTCTACCGTAAATACCCTTTAATCCAGTTCCATCATCTTGCATTAATGGCAACTGAATCCTGACATTTTCGTCTTTTACATTCTCCTCCTTTAAGGCCTGCAACTGAGCAGCCCTTACATCGTCTATGATAGTAGATGTCAGTATTGTGGAAGTCAAGGCATAGCAGTATGCCTTGCAATACGCTTTTCTGCTTAAGGCATCGGCCACTACGTTGGCCTTCCCCGGGTGATATAAAATTTCACAGTCGTAATCTTTGATCAACTCCATTGACCTTCTTTGCCTCATATTCAAGTCCTTCTGACTGAATATGTACTTCAAACTTTTGTGGTCGGTGTAGAGCTGACACTTGGTTCCATACAAGTAGTGTCTCCATAATTTGAGAGCGAAAGTCACAGCAGTTAGCTCTAGATCATGAGTAGAGTAATCTTTCTCATGCGGTTTGAGTTGTCTAGAAGCATAAGCTATGACGTTTCCTCTTTGCATTAGTACAGCACCCAAACCCGTGCCTGATGCATCTGTATGGACAATAAAGTCTTCGTTCCCTTCAGGCAGGGCTAACACTGGTGCTTCACTTAGCAGATTCTTCAAGTTGTCAAAGGCCGTTTGTTGTTCTTCTTTCCACAAGAAGGTCGCGTTCTTGCGAGTAAGCTTAGTGAGAGGAACGACGATTTTGGAGAAGTCTTTGATGAATCGGCGGTAGTAACCAGCCAATCCCAGAAAACTCCGAATCTCTGAGGCGTTGCGGGGTGATTCCCAGTTCTGGATAGCTTCGATCTTTGCAGGATCAACAGCAATCCCAGCACCAGATATCACGTGCCCCAAGAATTGGATCTGAATTGAATATTGAGTAAGTACAAGTTAACAAAGGGTTTATGATTGAGTATAAGGATCATGGAATTGTTTCAAACGTTAAGACGTACCTGCCTCAACCAGAACTCACACTTCGAGAATTTGGCATAAAGTCGCTCTTTGCGTAGCAACTCTAATAATTCTCTCATATGTGCTGCATGATCCTCTTCGGTTTTTGAATAAATGAGAATGTCATCGATGAACACGATGACCGATTTGTCGAGCATTGGCCGGCAGACTCGATTCATGAGATCCATGAAAGCGGCCGGCGCATTAGTAAGACCGAACGGCATTACCAGAAACTCGTAGTGTCCGTAACGAGTTCTGAAAGCCGTCTTTGGAATGTCATCAGGGTGTACTTTGAGTTGATGATAACCCGAACGAAGATCAATCTTCGAGAAGTAACTTGCGCCTTGTAACTGGTCGAAGAGATCATCAATCCGGGGCAACGGGTATTTGTTCTTGATTGTGACTTTATTGAGTTCTCGGTAATCGATGCACATACGTAATGTGCCATCTTTCTTCTTGACGAACAGAACAGGAGCGCCCCAAGGAGATGAACTTGGGCGTATGAAACCCTTGTCGAGCAACTCCTGTAACTGCTTCATCATTTCCTGCATTTCTGCAGGAGCTAATCGGTACGGAGCCTTTGCTATTGGAGCAGCTCCGGGAACGAGATCGATACGGAATTCCACTTGACGGTCAGGTGGCAATCCCGAGATATCTTCTGGAAAGACATCTGGCAATTCGGAAACGACACGAACGGTAGAAAGAGATTGAACTTCAGCCTTTGCATCAACAGCGTAGGCTAAGTATGCAGAACAACCCTTGGCAACGTGCTTTCGGGCTTTTGCGATTGAAATAAGGCATAAGTCGCCTTTGTGTCTGTCACCATATATGCAAATGTCTCGGCCCTCAGGAGTGGTGATCTTAATCATCCTTTTCTTGCAAACGATTTGGGCCTCATTGTGAACTAACCAGTCCATCCCTACTATGACATCAAACTCCCCAAACTCCATAGGGATTAAGTCTATGTTGAACACTACATCCTCTACAAGTAAAGTACAATTCCTATATACTTTGTCTGCCTTAACTAACATGTTGCTAGCAGTCTCTATATCAAGTACAAATTGCAGTTTGGAAGTAGGCATATTGAATTGATGAGCAAATGAAGTGGAGACAAACGAACGGTTGGCTCCGGAATCAAACAGTACACGTGCAGGAATTGAATTTACATAAAACGTACCAGTGACCACCTCCGGGTCATCCTTTGCTTCTTCAGCTGTGATATGAAACGCCCTTGTTGGAGCCCTTTGAGATTGATCCCTGCGAGCCGTGGAAGCTACAGAAGATCTTGCTGTTGATTGTGGAGCATTCTGATCTCGTGGGGGTTTCGGGCAGTCCCTTGAGAAATGGCCAAGTCTGTGGCAGTTATAGCACGCATCGTCCTTTCGAGGACAATGTTCCCAATGATGGCCCTTCTGCCCACAGCAGAAGCAATACATGTCTTGAGCTTTGCACTCCCCAGAGTGCGATTTCCTGCACCTCCTGCAGTCTCTCATTTCAGAACTGGCCGAAAAGGCCCTTCCCTTTTTGGGTGATGATGATTGTTGATGGGATTGAGAAGAGAATCGGGAAGATCCAGACTCCCGCTGCCTTTTTGGCGGCGACGGTTGAGTCGGTGTTGCGGCGGCTGAACCTATGACATATCCGGATAACAGGACAATCTGCTCCACATTCCGAGCAGCCTCGAGTAATCCAGCAAACGTTGTATACCGAACCCCACTCATGGTTCGGCGAATCTCATAATCTAGTCCGGCCTCAAACCGGGCTATTTTTCTCTCTTCCGTGTCAACTTGATGCGGTGCGAACAGACTTAATCGGGTGAACTCAACGGCATATTGTGTAACCGTTTTCGTTCCTTGAGTCAGATTCAGGAACTTCGCCTCTAGACGACGCTTCTCATCAGTAGGACAGTATTGCTGGGAGAATACTTCCTTGAATTCATTCCAGGACATGTGCGACACTACCTCCATCGTCAGCACATGTGTCATTGCATCCCACCACATAACAGCGTCCCTTGCAAACATAGCGGTTGCAAAGCGGACCATGTCCTTATCAGCACAGTCGCTGATTCTGAAAGTTCTCTCTGTGGTGGTGATCCATTCCAGTGCAGTGACTGCGTCTCCAGTTCCATCAAAAGTAACAGCTCCGTTACTTTTGAAATCCTTAAACCTACAGCCCCTTGATCGGTTGGAAGACCCAGTATCTTGTCTTTCCTCTTGGTCGTCCTGTTGTTGATGTTCTTTATTCTTTCTCTTATCGGCTTTTCGCTTCGCTTCGGCCTCATCTCTGGCCCTTAATTGATCAGCAAATGACTGAGCCTGCTCAGCCATTCGTTTGGATTGTAGCTAATTGTTTTGTTCCATGAGAGCTTGCATCATCTGGAACATTTGCTGAGGAGTCATATCGTCTCCTGACATGTTCTGAAATATAACAACTTATATTTAGAACATTTATTGGTAAATCCTAAGTGTACAGTTACCCTTTGTGTTTTTCCCGTGTGCATGTCAATCCTATCTTAGTTCAGATCATTACTTAGAAGTTCATTCTAATATCATAACCTAAGTTTGAGTCCAAGTCCTCGCGGACACTTGAAACCTCAAACTAATGCTCTGATACCAAACTGTGACGTCCTTGTTAATTAATGATATAATTGTAGCAATCACCAGGATCGACTAACAACCCAATGAGTATCATAATAATTGAAATTGAATACTTAAATTAGAATTAAGCAAATCCACACTAAAGCATTAGAATACATGTCTACAGTGATAAAAGTCTAACTATTACATCAACATAATTGTTTTAGAAGTAGAAATCCCAGCCCAAAACTATGACATTCAAGTACCAATAGCTACTAAGGTCTCCGGGATATTGATTTGATATGCTTAAGTATATGGTCCAGCTACACTCTTGTCTTTGCCTGTAAACAATGTGAGTCAACAGTAAGCTAAATGCTTAGTGAGATAATAGATTATGCATACAACAAATATTTCTTTACAAACAATGCTTAACCATGGGCAGTGTAAGCCCCATGTATGTGAATATCGGCAGTGTAAGCCTCAGTGTATGTGAAAAACCATGCAGTGCAAGCATGGGTTGGCAGTTCAATATGCTGATCGGGGATGTGTCGAACCTGTTGGGATACGAGTGGGATGATCAGTCCCTGACAGTGGCCTGCTGTCAGCCCCAGTCCAGGTCGCATCAGATTATGAAGTAATGATCATGCAGTGCAAGCATGATGTAAATAGATGCACTTTCAAATGAACGCAAACTACATGTGTGTCACATGTCAAGTACGAGAGTGCATCATAACAACAAATCATTTCATGAGTGCCAAATGAAGTATATGAACAATGTGAACATGCCATTGAATGTATAAACATGAATGCAAAAACAATAAATGTTCGAATGACAATCTGTTACTCACAGTGATTGGTTTTGTGACTTGATCCTGAATCAATGTGTGTTTTGATAACACCACAATGATCTGTAAAGTAGGTGTAATAGTGATGTAATGTCAGTAATTGCTTAAAATTGTATTCTGAAAATTAAGTGTAATTAGGTTCTGATTTCGGACCACATCCGAATTCGGATGGTCCGAATTGTATTTGGTCCGAATTTGGTCTCTGGTCCGAAATTAGCATTGGTCCGAATTGGGATTGAGTCCGAAATTGACACTTATCCGAAATGGGTAATGGGATCCGAAATAGGTTGGTCCAAAATTAAGGTGATCCGAAATATGTGTTGGTCCGAAATGGGTATAGTCCGAAGTCATTGTGGTCCGAATTGGAATGGGGATCCGAATTGGGACGGGATCCGAAATGGGGTGATGGTCCGAAATTACTATGTGTCCGAATTACAACTGGTCCGAACTGGGACGATGATCCGAATATTGCAAATGTGAGCTTAGTAGCACTATCTTAACACTTTATACTTTAACTACAACTTAACTATACCAAATTAATCTCATGTTCTTCATTTGTTCGAAGAACACCTACTAAAACACACACAAAATCTCTGAAATCATACTTAGAGTTCGAATCTGATTCTGAATTTTTGTATACAACAACATACATGCTCGAATTCAGATAATCTATCATAATATATGACATGCAATAACATTTGCATCTTGAATCTTAGAAATCGGTTCACATAAAAACCAACTCAAAAACTTCAAAAATCCGTAATATAGGGAGATTGTTACCTTGATTTGATACTTGCAGTTGCTATAGTTCCTTAATTGCTACTTGTTTCCAAATTTTGCACTTGAAATCGTTGATTCTTGTGTGTTTCTTGGAGTAAAGCCGAGAGAGAGAGTAGAGAGATCGAGAGAGTTAGAGAGAGAAAGTGAGAGACGGTAGAGAGAGAGTGAGATTTGTTGAAAATGAAGAGTTTTCTTCTTTTATTTGCCATTTTGACCTAATTGCACATTATACCCCTCTCTTTGTATTTTCTTACTTAACTAATAATATGATCAAGATTTGCTTAAATTATAATAATCATCCAAAAGTACAACAATTAAGTCTTTAAAATTGTAAATTACAGATAATTGAAATTTGGGATGTTACACTTATCACAGACACAGACCCATAACTCGCCTCACAACTGACACACGCTCAAAGCAAGCTCAGAAAGACGTACCCGAAACCATATCAGCATCATCTCGAGCTGCCTCTGCAGTCGCCTGAAATACCCGACTCCACGCCCTAGAATCATGACGACCGGATGTCGACGGCTCTGCTCTGGCCCCGCTAGAACTCGTACCCCGCACCGCTGATCTCAACTCTGGACAGTCTCGCACTCTATGTCCCGGCCTCCCACAACGAAAGCACAATGGCTCTGGAGCAGTACACACGGCGGCAGCATGCCCACGCTGTCCGCATCGATAACACCTGAGCACACACGACCCACTATGACGACGGTGACATATCGGGCATTCCCGATCTCCAACCGGACTGTCTCCTCTATCTCCTCCACCTCGAGGCCTCTGCCCTACGCTGCTCTAACTCTGCTCTGTGTATCTCGAACTCTGCCTCTGACTCTGCCTCTCTGATCTCTGGCTCCGCCCCGGACCACCTGACCTCTGCTCCCCGTCTCTGTCTCTATCTCTATCTCGATCCCGTCTGTCTCTCGAACTTTGTCCCGAACGCCGCTCCCTGGAATCGTCTCTGGAATGCCTCCGGTCTCTCAAGGACCGCTCAGGAGTCCTCGCACATCGCCGCTGAAAGGATGGCTCCTCCCTCTGCTTGGCTATCTCCCGCTCCCTTATGCGGGCCATCTCTGATGCTCTGGCGAAGGTAGGCGTCTCATGCATTCCAACTAACTCTCTGATGTCTGCTCGCAATCCCTCAATCAACGCATCGACCTTTTGCTGTTCGGTGGCGATGTGGTGAGTCGCAAACTGGGAGTACTCATTGAACCGGTCTACATACTGCTGCACCGTCATCTCGTCCTGCCACAATTGCAAAAATCGACGCTCCATCTCTCGTCTCTCATCTCTTGGGATGTACTGCAGCTCGAACACAACCCTGAACTGATCCCACGTCATCGCAGATGCCGCAGAAGATGTCATCACTGACTCTATAGACTGCCACCACTGAGACGCCCCTCCCCTCAACAGATAGGTCGCATAACCGACCATATCTCTCGGCTCCACATGCGCAACTCTGAATGCTGCCTCTACTTCCCGTTCCCATGCCATAGCTACCCCTGGCTCACCCTCACCTCTGAACTGGGGTGGATTTCCCGTCATAAAGCCCTTAAAGGACCCACCCCTCCACGTAGAAGATGAAGCACCAGTCTCAGACTCTGTCACCGTTGGCTGAATAGCCGGCCCCGGACTCGGACCCAAGCCCCGACCCTGCTCACGCTGCTGTCTGTAAAACTCTGTCAAGACCTCAAACAGCTCTGATCTGCGGATGTACTCGTCGCCCACTGGCTTACCTGCACCGGATCCCTCACCCTGATCTGCCATAATACTCTGCACAAACCGAAACAATTGAGAACCACATACAAATCACCCAGCGTTATACACTAAGCTAGGTTAATTAAATCCTCTAACATCTGACATCAGAATACTCCCCAAGGATCTAAACACGGTCTAAGCTCAAGCATCCACTGATACTCAATACTGAAACCACAAGCTCTGATACCATCAATGTAACACCCTCCCCGAGCACATAAATGCCACATCAACTCAATACACAGGTGGCAACATCTCAATACTCTATTTAAACACATGTCATAGGATAACTCGAAATCACTGACAATTTAAACTTTCACATAATTGTCATTAACATATAATCCACTTGATTACAACATTCCCAAAAGATGCTAACACAGCCAACACTAACATAATCCCTAGCAAGGCAGATACACCGTCCTCGATTGTCCGCAATTCCCTGTTCCGCAAACCCGGCTACCAATCTCTTTCCTGATACCCTGAACATGGTAGACTCGAATACGTAAGCTTGGAAGCTCGTGAGTACGCGAGGGTTAGACTCTGCACGATAACACATATAGCATGCACAATACAGTAATATCTCAACATATATGTGCAACTCGATGCATAACGCAGAATATCTCAGCATATATGTGCAACTCGATGCACAACACAGAATATCTCAGCATATATGTGCAACTCGATGCACAACACATATCTCTGCTCAATTATGCAACTCAATGCATAACACATATCTCTGCTCAAAAGGGGACCACGTTCCCCAGCTAACAGGCCGCACACAGCAGCGGTTAGCTACTCAATAGGCACAGGAGCGACCTGGCAATATCACTGCTGTATATATACAGTCTCACATCTCGTGACTGGTTAGGGACAGTCAGCCTGCGCGATCACATATCGCGGACACCTGCACTCAAACACATGTAACACGTATCGGGTAGAAGAGATCATACCTGCACGTTCCAGCTCAATCTCATACACATATCACATCACATACCACTGGATCTCGTCTCATGCACGTATAACATATATGTGAGAATAGAAGCATACCTGCTATTCGCGTCCCTGTCTCATTCACAATACACAATATACACGTACACGAAACTAGCTACACAATCATGACTCGAAAAATCATCCCGCGGTTTAGAAAAGAACTCGGGTACTCACCTGATCAATCCGCTAATCCCGAAATCTTTGGCTCGGCTCGGCTCGATGACTCGTCCCTGAAATCACACAAGTCCCAACTCGTTAACACTGATCCACGAACACATATTACAGACTCATAATGAACATGAACCCGATCAAAACCCAACTCGAACCCAAACCAATCCGATGGAACCCCGACTCAAAAACAGCCCTAACGGGACCCCAAAACCAGCCCAGACGCCCCAAAGCATGCAAAACCGGCTCCGCCCCCTGCTCACCGAACGCGCCCGCGCCCTGCTGACTTGCGTCGCGACCACGACCAGCCGTCGCGACCGCGACCACGCTGGTCTTCTTCTTCCTGCGCCGATCTGCTCTGTTCCGACCAGAGGTAAAATACCTCCAAAACCTCCGATATTCAGCAGAATAATACCTCATATAACACATATATAATCGACTCAAACATTTCAGAACCAAAACCCTTGCATCCAACACATATATACACGAATTTCAACACTAAAATTCATGGAGTCTTACCTTCACTTGCATAAGAACACAAAGAAGAAGATGAAGATCCAAACTCAGCCTTCAATTCCTTTTTGCAGCTTCCAGAACCGAAAACACACACACACCCGGTGCACACACTGATTTCACACACACACGTACGCTTCTATTTTTGGAAAGGAAGGAAAAGAAGGCACGTATTTATGTTTTCCACTTTTAGACGGGTTCCGACCCACTCACCCGAACCCGATACCCATTTTTCACAATTAAACTCCACTTAACTCAATTAAATCCACGAACTCATAGACACAATTAATCCACAAATACCTCAACCCGGCGACACGCGACTCGCAAACCCGACACGTATATATCCACTACTCGAGTTATCATTCGACCCACGCAATAATAATATATTAAACATCCACTAAAATAATTCCACGCAATAACTCTGAAAACGGGATGTTACAAATTATTTTTGAGTTTAGTCCTTTTTATGAAATTTTAATTTTATTTATATTTTATATGGTAATTTAAAAAATTAATTATTATTTTTAGTTATACATTTTTATTTTTTAAAATATATTTATTCTTTATATTTAAAAACATTAGAATATTTAATATATATATATATATATATATATATATATATATATATATATTATCAATTTAATTATTAAATAATTGTTTATCTTATATTTCTTTTGATAGAATAATACATTTTTATCTTTTATATGTTTTCATTCAACTATTCCATTACATTAATATACTTTGATTAGATTATAGTTTTTTTAAAAAATATATAAACTAAGGGTTTTATTCATTTTCATTTAGTTATCCTTTTTAATATGTTTGGATTAAAATTTAGTATTTATTTATTTTTGTTTCAAAATTTTATTATATTAATATGTTTCAATTTAAATTAAGTGTTTTATTCATTTTTTTTAAAACTATTTTGTTACTTACTATATTCTCATTTAATTATAATTTCTAATAAAAATATATAAACTTAACATTTTATTCTTTTGTATTAATTTTTTTTACGTTAATACATTTCGACTTAATTATTATCTTTAATACATTTCGACTTAACTATTATATATTAGTCGTTTTTATCTTACATATTTTGTAACATTAATACATTTGAATTAATTGTAATTTTAAGTAAAAGAATCAGGTTCATTGGCGTACCTATGAGATTCCAGCGTACCCTAATGTGAATGATCATTCACATATTTTTTTAATAGACATGTATAAGACTTATTTTTCCAAAAGAAGCAACATCATAAATCTTGTGAATGGTAAAACAAGATCATGTGAATGGTCATTCACACCATTCACATTCACATAAATGACCATTCACATAAATATGCATTGAGCATTCACATAATTTTTTAAAGACACAGAAAGTGTGAATCTATGTGAAATTCATATATCATGCGTATAACATTAAATTGAACATGGTTATGTGAAAAAAAAAATTTTAAAGTTTTATAAGGTTGGTATATTCGGGTGCACTTGATTTCAAGAGGTACTTATTTGAACCTGACTCTTAAGCAAAATATATAAACTATATAAACTTAACATAAACATTTATATGTTTTGATAACGAAATGTATATATTTTTGGATTGTATACTTTGTAAGATACATTTTTCTTGTATATTTCGTAATTAAATCAAAACATATCAATGTAACAAAATTATCAGAATAAAAATCGAAACATACTAATGTAACAGAATGAAACGAATAAATCAGTAAAATGTATTACAAAGCAATATTTAAATCAAAATGAATAAAACCACAAAATCTATATATTATAATAAAAGAAAATCTTCTATGCAAAGTATCGCTTCCACAGTTACTCAGATTTTCATTTTGCCGCCTGACTTTCCAAATATAACTTTCCTAACTAATCATCTAAGTTGTTTAAAAAAATATTAAATGACAAAATTGATTACTACCTAATTTAATCTCAATATATAAAAGGCAATCTTATTAATTAATTTTTGTAACTTTCTAAGTAAAGCCTTATTTTATCTAAGTAGATTACTATTTTATACATTTAAAAATAAAAAATGATATAGTGTTAGGCATAAATATTTTATAAATAGTTATGTATTTTATTTTTTATTTATTTTATAAATAGTCATTTTATTAAAAATATCCACGTATTACGTGGGTCAAAAACTAGTAATTAGAATAAAACAATATATAGGATGGGCGCCACTATATGTAAAAAAATAGTTAAATTAAACTGTCCCTAAGTTTACTTTTTTTTATAGAAATTATAATTAAATAAAAAAATATTAACATAACTAAATAGTTAGTTGCAAACATATAAAAGATAAAAATGCATAAATATTTTTGCAAATAAAACGTAAGATAAACAAATTTTTAATAAATAAATTGGATATATAAAAGAGACGGTAAATTTATTTTAATTTATATTTATATATATATACATATATATATATATATATATATATATATATATATATATATATATATATATATATATATAATCTTCAGATATATCTCTCTATATAATAATATACCCTCCCGGCTACATTTAGTAGGCACACTAGCTAATTTGACCCATAACACTGTCTCACTCATCCACGCATCGTGACTTTTTTATTTCCCTTCCCCAATTGTCCTTCTCGCTCCACCCGTCGCCCTTCGGGCTCAGGGCCTCGCACCCGCCCCTCCATTCCCCGGGTACTGTCCCCGCTCACACCAACCCTTTTATCCCCCCTCTACCTCTGCGCCTCTTATCTCTTCCTCTGGCCTAACCCCCTCCAGCTCAGCATCTACGCTCGACCTCCTCTTTTCTCGATCGCTCACTCCCACTTCTTTTCGTCATCATCGTCTCCTCTCGTGCTCCCGTCGTAACTAAGCTAGCCACTCTTATCCTCTAAACACCTCACTGGCGCCCTCCCTCGCCGGCCACACCACTAAAGGTATTAGCGGCGAAAATTCGAGGTATTAGCAGCGACATTTGTCGCCACTAAAACCCTTGTCTTTTGTTGTGACAATGAAACAAGAAAGAATTTGAAAGAACAATAACAATAATACAGTTTGAAGAAACAAAAACCTCATTCGGAACGAAATCAAAACCAAGTCAGAAAATCGAACACAAACCCACATCTAATGAGCAAAACCATGTTTCAATATTGAACATTTAACCCAAATCGAAACCAGTTTCAAACACTGAACCTAAAATGAAATCAATTTCAAAAATTAAATCTAGATCTAATGAGTGAAGGCGAAACCAAATTAAAAAAATCGTCCAAGGGTGTTCGAAAACCAGCGAATAAATATGAAATATATAGCGCCTACACATGTCCTAACTAGTCTAACCGTATATGAAAATGATGCGACGAGTTCATCAAAATCAAATCGATTCAAAACCGAAGGAACACATCAATCGAGATGATTTGGTTGCACATGTACTACGAAAACTAGAGCTGACGATACGATGAGGGGAATTCATATTTCATGCAATTCATACAAATAACACAATTCTATAACAATGACAAGCCAACACATTATATATTGAAGATTAAAGAGAGAAATGACATTGGTGTTCTTTGCTTTCTTGCAAAGCATCCGTCATTTTTCTCTCTAAGTCCACGTGTATTTTTTGTGTAATCCTGAGATTCCTTTTCATACAGCGACACAAACCTCCCTATTTAGACGACAATAACCAAGAGTGAGAATTTACAAAACAACCCCATAAAATTTTACAATTAAAATATGATTACAACTCTATATAAATTTGTTCCCAACAATCTCACATCTCCTCCTCCCCCTGTAGAGATGAAATCAATTGTTCAAATTAAAAAAAAGTACATTGCAATGGAACTTGAAGCATCTTTTCTTGAAAACTTGTCTGCAACTTCCTCTCGAGTCTATGAATCTTCTTCTTTATTTATTGTCTCCCTGATCTTCACATCGCTTCTATTCTGATCGTTCTCTTTTCTTTTAGCACAACATCCCCCGTGGATCATGAATAGCTTGTAAATCTCTTCCTTGATCAATGTCTGGAGAGGATGTAGTAAGTGTCCTGTCAGTTGATTTCAAACTACATGCAACGTTGTTTCTGAAATGCAACTTTTCTTGTCTCCCCCGCATGAGATCATAAAAAATTAGGAACATCATATGCGAAAAACTGCATGAAACATTAATTCAATGAAATTACAAGTAGAAGAAATACAACAACCATTACAACTCCGAATGATATCAATTGAGTTTCTCCCCCTTAACTGACATCTCTCCTCCCCCTATAACAAACAATTTATCGCCCACCCTCAAAAAAGTTGCACCTCCCCCTCGAATTGATATTATATCTTTTTAGAATCAAAACAAAGCTTTACAACTTGGGGGGGAAAAATGAAACACATGCATTTTGTGAGAAAACAAGCCAGGTCACATAGGATTCCGTTTGCACAATAGACAAAATCTATGTGACCGGACGTTCAGACGCGGGCGTGATGTTAACCTGATAGATTCCAAATAGGTCAGCGGGAAATCCCGGTATCATGAAAAGAAGCACTCTTATTGGTTCCGGCTTAGTCACTGTGGACTAGCAGTTATAGTCACGCAGACGTTAAATCGTGTTCCTAAAAGTTATATATTAGCTCTAGACACAATGTGCATCAAATGAAATTGGAAGACCGGAGCACTGTCGTCCTTAGTTCAATAGCAATAATATCCAAATGATATATCGATAAAATGTGTTAGATCTCCGGTGATTATTGAAACAAAATCTTTTGAGAGATAATGAGTAAGTTGGTGGGGGTAATGCATGCGTCACTGGGTCCATGACGTCTTTTTCAATATCAGTCGCCTAGGGCTTGTAGTTAATGTGGTTTACCCAGCAGACACAGTGTAGATGGATTATCTTTTCTTCAAATCCTTTCTCAACTCTCAGCTCTCAGCATTTTTCAACCTAGCTCCCTCCAGCTCACTTTTCAGAATTAAATTCAGTCAGCTTTATGAGAAAAGCATGATCTGATGCACCACCATCTCCTTTTAATATCCCTCTCATTTACATTTTACCTCTGCTCGACCCTGAAACACCCATACAACTAATACGAGTATTTCGATACCATTATACGTTAATTTATACAGAGTACTTGCGGAAATACGATCAAATTAAAACTTTTGCAATTAATAATCATCATCGTGATTCCAAACACTTTGCATAAGACACAACAGAGTGTCGGGAATCACAGAGCAAGGTAACTGGGGTTACAAGATTAAGTTATCAATTTAGTTGCAAACGAATTAATAAACAGTGACTAATTCGCGTAAGTCCAAAAATGGAAGTCTGCTACTCCCGCCCCAATTATCCACAAAATATTGAGCTCCTATCCGAGCTCCAAACGATATTTAACAACTCGGGCCAGCCGGGCCTTTGCCCTTAACAGATCCTGAAAAGAAATAACAACTATCGGGTAAACAACAAAGTTGTTTAGTGAGATTCTAGATTAAAGTACCATGCGATATATGAATGATGCCATGCAATGCCATGAATTCGACTAACAATTTTGGAGGCCAACTAATGGCTATAAGCTACCACATTTCGGTTACCATACACAAGCTTACCGTACAATGGGTTTACAATCTACTGCTCGATTACCACACCACAGGCTTATCGATATGCAGTTTACAATGATGCCATACGATTACCACCACAGGCTTATCGTTTTACAGGCAATAATGGTTACCACACTCAGGCTTACCATTATGATTCCGCTGGGTTACCACACTCAGGCTTACCGTCTCGGCGGAGAGGTCAAACGAACGAGCAACAACTTATCAACCGAATGATAAACAATAATTATGATGTATGTGATGGCAAAGCATGAAAATGACAATAATGATACGAAAGCAGTAACATACAATTCATGATATGCATGCAAATACGTTAATACTAGAACTCACAGTGATATACAATACGCTCTCGGCCTCAAAACCGAGTTATAATTGTCAAGGTAAGAGTGATAGTCTTCACGCGACTTAACCCGTCAAAACCCCTACAAGTAGGTTCATAATATAATATTTATAAGTCTCACCGCTTACAATTTCTCAACTTTGATTCGGACATATTAGTCGTAAGATCTAATTAATTTCGGCCTCAATCTACATAATTATTTTGGGCTAATTTTTCTTCACAATTGGTGACAAAAGTTATTATGACAAACGATCCCGAGGACTAATTAAAATTACAATTTCAGGCCAACACTGGGTCGAACTCGCCGAGTAAGGGACCGAACTCGCCGAGTTCTCCCATCCGAATTCGGGTCACACCGAATCTCAAGCCATCCGGATTCGGGTCAGGGACCATCCGAATTCCGGATCCCTTCCAACCGAAGCATGGTCCGAACTCGGTTCAAACCACATCCGAATTTCGGACCACCCCATCCGAATTCGGATCCCAAGTCATCCGGATCCTTTAACTTAGAAATTTTTCTTTCAAAAATCAAGGGGAACTCGCCGAGTTCACCAGGGAACTCGCCGAGTTCAATTGCAGGTCTGCACTTTTTGCCCTTCGGATTTAATGCTCAAAACTACCAACATTCCTTACATTTAATACAAACGGTTTGGAATCATTCCCAAACATATATATACTTTTCTAAACTCATTTTTACATTAAGAACACCATTTCATTCATTTTTAAATCCATGGGAGTTCATAAAACTCCATTTTCGGGTTTTTAAGCTAAAACCCACCAACATTCGTAAAACTTGAATAATATGTTTTAAAATGATGATTCTAACTACATTTCATCATTATCCTTCAAGATCTAAAGATTTCTCCATGCTATTCATAAAAACCCATTTGGGTTTCTCATCTTCTTCAAACGAAGATGGAGAGGAGAAGAACAAGCAAGAGATTTATATAAATAAATGAGGTTACCTCTTGGATCTTTCAAAATAACCAAAAAGCTTCCACAAATCTGATTTCTTCTTCTTCTTCTTCTCTTTTTCTCTCTAATTTGGAGTTTTGGTAAAAAGGTGAACACACACATATGGGTGTGTGTTCCCTGCGTATGTATAAAGCAAGAAAAGGAGGTTTCTCCTTCTTTTTTCCTTTCCAACCCACATCTTTCATACATTTATCATTTCTACCTTGGAATTATTTGCATTTCTTTTAAAGTCCTTTCTACATATTCAAGACTTATATCGTAAAAATTCGTACACCAACATTCATTCATGTGTTTTGGACTTAATTAATATTCCGTATCGTATTTTAATACAATAACATTAATTACTCATTATATTAAATAATTGGGTTGTTACAGACCCTGTCAGTATCCCGTGATAACTGACACTTCTCAACTAATAAACCTAAAGAACCCTCACCCACACAAACTATAGATGGTTTGCTCCTTGGGTAGGTCTTCCGGATCTGGTTAGACCATAGAAGCGAAATTTATGCCTATCACTCAGATTGGTGCATAATCGAAGTCAGCAGAAAGATTTTCAGCCTTGAAGCTCAAGAGATATCAGAGAGATTATTTTCAAATAATATGGGAGATATCAGAATGAAATAGAAAATCTGATATATGATATGAAAAGAACCAGACTTTCTTGAAAGAATTAGCATTTGGGAGATAACGGGAGAATCCAGTATAAATTGGAAGAGTTATAACAAAGAGAATCTCAGAAGAAATGAGATTATGAAAATCAAAGAGATTAGATCAATTAATCTCAATGATATATTCAGAGAATCAAACAAATATTTCTTTTCAGCTCAAAACTTCTTTTTATGTGTGAATCAAATATTTTCGTGAAAAATCACACAGTTTTTGAAAAAATGTCATCGTCAAAGAATGTCTGAAACTCCCCCTGTAAATAAGCAAACACAGGTAGTCAACTCATAGAAATGAAATCAGGAGCAAAAAATTATAAAAATAAAACTCCCTCTAAATCAATGCAGCTTCAGAGTTGAATTCAGGGCAGGAATTCCAGAAATATTTGTCTTTCAGACTCGGGTTCTAATCTGAAGTGATTAGAAGCCATTTGTCGCATAAGCTTGGGTTTCAGTCTGAAGTAACTGAAAAACCATTGTCTCTGGTTCATTGAAGTCCGGGTTCTAGTCTGAATTTAACTAGAAACCAATTTTGAGTTGAAGCACGGGTCTTGACCTGAAGTAATCAAGAGCCTATTGAAATGAAGAACGGGTCCTTATCTGGAATGATAAGAAACCTATAACCTGCAAAATTTAAGATGTCTTTGGTATCCAAACAGATTTGGATCCAGACTTGTTAGCGCTCTTGGGTACCCATTTCAAAACAGGTTTTGGTACCCACTTGTACTTGGGTTTAGGTACCCATTGCATGTTATAACTATCAGCTTCTCTTTCAAACGCAGAAAACAAATTTCTTTGAGTATGAGAAAATTGAATATCTGAATTTCTAAAGAAACTTGAATTTGAATGATCAGACTTTTGCGAACTCTTCTTTTTGAAAAACTGTCCGGTTCTTGCCTGTTTCTGATAATACTTGGTATTTTTCTGTGAAAATGTTTTCTGATTAGAATGACAAGTATTTTCAGAAACTTTAAGAAAATTTGACTTCGAAGATTCACCGGTGTAAATCTTGACCGGAAGTTGTTCAACAATTTTATCTTTGCCGCTGTGTATCTTTAACAGATACTTAAGTTTAAGATCTGAAGAAGAATCAAACTTAGCAGAGTTAGTTAGATTCACTTCACTTTCAGAAGACAAACCAGAGTGATCAACATTGGATTTTAAACACACTGAAGAAGGGGTCTTAACCTTTGACTCAGTTGACGAAGTAAACACATGTAATTGTTTTGTAAGATGAAGTATCTGATCTTCCAAACTTTTGATAATGACTAAATTTGAATTTCTGTCATGATCAAATGATTGGTAATCAGATTTAAAAGATTGTTCTTTGATTAAGAACATTTGTCTTTCATCTTCAAACAATTCAGATTTTGATTTAAAATCTTGTTCTTTAAGTAAGAACTCATGTCTTTCCTTCTCAATCAAATCTTTAGTTAAAGACAACTCTTGTTGAAGAGCAAAAATTTCTTCATTTTTGTTTAAAATACAATTCTGATCAGTTGGTTTTGTCTTACAAAGTGTATCTTCAAGATCCTGAACTTTCTTGTAAAGATCAGATCTTTCAGGCAAAAGATATTTCAGTTGAGTTGCATTCTGAAAATTTTCTTGTTTCAGCTCATCAAGTTCTTTAAGTAATTCAGATATTTTCAATTGATGAGCACAACTCTCAGAGTTTTGTTTTTCTTTTAAGCTTTGAATTTCTTCATTCAATATTTGTACGTCACGTAACGCCAAATGTTTATCAGTATTTAACTGAATGAGAATGTCGTAATTGTTCTTACGAATCTTTTCAGATTCAGTAAGTTTGAAAATCAGCTCAGACTTTGACAATTGTTCAAATTCCATTATGAATTGCAGAAAAATGAACTTCCAAGATCTTTTATGGACTTATGAAAATTTGAATGAATCTTGATTGAATAAAACTGAATCTTGAATGATTAATTTGTTAAAAATCAGCTCTGATTTGACTTTTTGACGTTGAAATTTTAGATTTTCTGCAGAAAAATGCCCATAACGATGTTCTAACGATGTTCCAGTCAAAAGTTATGACCAATTTAAACAGAATAAGTCATATAGTCAAACTCGAATGATAAAAGATGAAACTCGAATGAATAAGAATCAAACTCGAATGATGAAGAATTAAACTCGACTGAAGTAGCTTGAAATTCGATGAACTAAGTATGAAACTCGGTTAAAAAAAACAATAAACTCGATTGATTAACCACTAAACTCGAATAACAAGGAAACAAACTCGAATGAATAAGCCTGAAACTCGAATGATAAAGGATTAGAACTCGAATGAATAAGCCTAAAACTCGAATGATAATATCTTGCAACTTGAATGATACAGCTTGAAACTCGACTAATGAGGCTTGAAACTCGGTCAATGAAGTGATAAACTCGAATGATGCTTGATGAAACTCGATTACCACTTTATAAAACTCGATTGAAGCTTTGATCAAACTCGAATACTTCTTTGTAAAACTCGATCAAAGCTATGAACATAGAGATGCCCGAGTTTTAACAAAATATTTCAAAAATCAAGTTCAAAAAATCCAATTTTCAACAAAAATCCACAAATTGATTCCAGATTAAAATCGAAGCTGCGGTTTTCACACACAAACACTTTTTGTGAAAACAACTTGACCAATTTCAGATTAAAATCCTTGAATTTGACAAAAAACAGTCAAGAACACAAACTTTTCGAAATATCAGAATACTCCAAATTAAATTCTGATTGTTTGGAATTAAAATCTGAGATATATCTCAATGGATTCGACTTTAAATGCTCCACCTTCGATCCAATTTTCAGAACATTTCATCCACAAAATCAAAATCCAAAATTGATTTTCTGAATTTTAATAAAAACGAATGTAACAGTGTTTGATTATTTTACAAAATTCAGATTCAAATTCACTCAAATTCAGCCATATTAGGCTCTGATACCAATTGTGAATTCATATTTCATGCAATTCATACAACATAACACAATTCATATGAACAATTATCAATCCAACACATTATATTGAATGATTAAAGAGAGAAATATTACATTGGTGTTCTTGGCTTTCTTGCAAAGCAATCCTTCTTTTCTCTCTAATTCCAACCGTGTATTTTTGTGTAATCTGAGATTCCTTTCATAACAGCACACATACACTCCTATTTATACACAATACAAAGTATTGAGGATTTACACAAACAACCTGTGAATTCATATTTCTAGCAATTCATTCAACATTAAACAATTCATATGAACAATTATCAATCCAACACAATCTATTGAATGATTAAGAGAGAAAATATTACATTGGTGTTCTTGGCTTTCTTGCAAAGCAATCCTTCTTTTCTCTCTAATTCCAGCCGTGTATTTTTGTGTAATCTTAGATTCCTATCTCAACAGTGCACATATCACTCCTATTTATACTTAATACACAAGTATTAAGTATTTACACAAACAACCCCTAAACTATTTATTATTTACAAACATATACAATATAATTGTTTCATCTCTATTATTTATTCCCAACATTCTCCCCCTTAGAGATGAACACAATTCTTAAAAGTAAAATTCATTTCAACTCTACAAATATTGTCCATAACAATCTCCCCCTTAGAAATGAAATCAATTTTCTGATGAAGGTTCATTTCAAGGACTTTTTCGTGAATCTTCTTCTTTTCTTTGATCTCTGAATCTTCTTCTTTTCTTTATTTGTCTCTCTCTGATCTTCACATCTCTTTTCTTGTATTTTCTTGTAAGTACACTCCCCCTTAAATCTTGAATATCTTTTGAATGTCTCCCTTGATCAAAGTTGTTGCAATAGACTTCAGTTGTCTTCAATCTACTCAACCGTTGTTTCTGAAATTTAGCTTTTCTCCCCCTCATGATGATCATAAAAAATTATGAACATCATGCAAAAACTTCAGAAACATTAATTCAATGAAATTACAGTAGAAGAAATACAACAACAATTACAACTCAGAAATTATTACAAATTGATTTTCTCCCCCTTAAACTGACATCTCTCCCCCTATACAAAACAGATTTATCTCACCCCCTCAAAAAGTTCACTCCCCCTCGAATTGATATTATATCTTTTTAGAACAAAACAAAGCTTTACAACTTTGGGGAAAATGAAACACATTCATTTTGTGAGAAAACAAGTCCAGGTCCACATAGGATTCCTGTTTGCACAATAGACAAAATCTATGTGACCTACTTTCAGCGCTGGCGTGATGTTAACACTGGTAGGATTTCCCAATAGTCATCGTGAAATCCTTTATCATGAAAGAATCACTCTTATTTGTTCCGGCTTAGTCACTTTGGACTAGCAGTTTATAGTCACGCAGACTGATAGACTCGATGTGTCCTAAAAGTGTATATAATTAGCTCTAGACACAATGTGCATCAAATGAAATTGGAGACCGGAGCAACTGTCTTCCTTGTTTCAATATCAATAATATCCAAATGATATATCGATAGAAATGTGTTATATCTCCGTGATTATTGAAACAGAAATCTTTTGAGAGATAACTGAGTAGTTGGTGGGGTTAAGTGCATGCGTCACTGGGTCCATGACGTCTTTTTCAATATCAAGTCGCCTAGGGCTTGATAGATTATGTGGATTACCCAGCAGACACAGTGTTGGTAGGATTTTATTTTCTTCAAATCCTTTCTCAATACTCAGCTCTCAGCATTTTTCAACTAAGCTCCCTCCGGCTCACTTTTAAGAAATGAATTCAGTCAGCTTTATAGCAAAAGCATGATCTGATGCACCACCATCTCCTTTCAATATCAATATCCCTCTCATTTACATTTTATCTCTGCTCGACCCTGTCAGTATCCCGTGATAACTGACACTTCTCAACTAATAAACCTAAAGAACCCTCACCCGCACAATCTATAGATGGTTTGCTTCTTGGGTAGGTCTTCCGGTTCTGGTTAGACCATAGAAGCGATATTTATGCCTATCACTCAGATTGGTGCATAATCGGAGTCAGCAGAAAAATTTTCAGCTTTGAAAGGTCATGAGATATGATGAAATCCAACTTATATGGTATTGGAGATGATATGCAGATAATTTTGGGAGATATCAGAATGAAATGGAAAATCTGATATATGATATGAAAAGAATAAGATTTTCTTGAAAGAATTAGCACATGGGAGATAACAGGAGAATCCAGTATAAATTGGAAGAGTTCTAACAAAAAGAATCTCAGAAGAAATGAGATTATAAAAATCAAAGAGATTAGATCAATTAATCTCAATGATAGATTCAGAGATTCATAAAAAATTTCTTTTCAGCTCAAAAACTCTTTTTATGTGTGTGTCAAATATTTTCGTGAAAAATCACACATAGTTTTGAAAAATGTCATCGTCAAAGTGCATCTGAAACTCCCCCTGGAAATAAGCACACGCAGCTAGTCAACTCATAGAAATGAAATCAGGAGCAAAAAATTATAAAAATAAAACTCCCTCTTTGTCAATTTCAGCTTCGGAGTTGAATTCAGGGCAAGAATTCCAGTAAGATTTGTCTCTCAGACTCGGGTTTCAGTCTGATGTAACTGAAAGCCTTTGACTCTGGTTCATTGAAGTCCGGGTTCTAGTCTGAATTAACTAGAAACCATATGATTGAACTGAAGAACGGGTTTTAGTCTAGATTAACTAAAAACCATCTTGAGTTGAAGCACGGGTCTTGATCTGAATTAATCAAGAGCCTCTTGAAATGAAGAACGGGTTCTTATCTGAAATGATAAGAAACCTATAACCTGCAAAATTTAAGATGTCTTTGGTATCCAAACAGATTTGGATCCAGACTTGTTAGCGCTCTTGGGTACCCATTTCAAAACAGGTTTTGGTACCCACTTGTACTTGGGTTTAGGTACCCATTGCATGTTATAACTATCAGCTTCTCTTTCAAACGCAGAAAACAAATTTCTTTGAGTATGAGAAAATTGAATATCTGAATTTCTAAAGAAACTTGAATTTGAATGATCAGACTTTTGCGAATTCTTCTTTTTGAAAAACTGTCCGGTTCTTGCCTGTTTCTGATAATACTTGGTATTTTTCTGTGAAAATGTTTTCTGATTAGAATGACCAGTATTTTCAGAAACTTTAAGAAAATTTGACTTCGAAGATTCACCGGTGTAAATCTTGACCGGAAGTTGTTCAACAATTTTATCTTTGCCGCTGTGTATCTTTAACAGATACTTAAGTTTAAGATCTGAAGAAGAATCAAACTTATCAGTTCATAATGGAATTTGTACAACTCTATATAAATTTGTACCCAACAATGAGAGACGAGAAGATATGAAGATCTTCGGTTCCTAGTTTTATTCAACAGCGAATAACAAGTGTCCCTGAAACTTCTTCACTCCTCCATTAGGTAAGGGTTTTTATACATGAAACATCAACTAACTGGACATAACTTTTTTAGTAAAGCAAATCTATCAATTTTTTCTGAATACCACCTAAATTTTTTTTATTAATGCATTGAACTGTATAAAATACTTTTAAGATAAACATTGATGCTGACTGGATGTGGGGTGGCACTAACTAGCGTCCATGTCAGCTGCCATGTCTGCATAATATAGCAACACACTAATTTTTTTTATAAATTTTGAATTTAAATTAAATATATTATTGTTGTTATTATTATTGAAAACTGAAATGATTTATCGTCTTTTTCATTCAAAAATTTTAACTTTTGATTGGTTTATTTTGTTTGTTAGAAATAATAATAAAGTAAAGTTGTTTGTCACCTTTTACGTTCAGAAAATTTGAAAATCAAAATGTGTTGTTGTTATTTCGGTTCGAAGAAATTGAAAATGATAATGATTTATTTTTTCTTGCATTAGGACAAATTGAAAACTTAAATAGTCGTCAATTTCTTTTGTTCAGACGAATAGAAAATCGTAATGATTCGTCAGTTTTTTTATTTGGACAAATTGAAAATCGTAATGATTTTTCATCTTTTCCATTAGGGCAAATTGAAAATTGCATTGTTTTCTTGTTTTTATGTTTCAAAATGTTAGAAAATCTTAGTTAGAAAATCACAAGCATCTGGACGAGAAAACAACAAAACATTGTGATAAAGCATGAACCAATTGAACTTTTAATTTTTCTGAACGAAAAACACAATATACCATTTCGGTTTTCAATAACAATAACATAGCTAATAATAATCATCATCATCATCACGATTTTTAATTTTTCAAATGAAAAGAATAATGATGTATTCAAAATTTCAATTTGCTCAAAAGAAGAAAACGATGAACTATTACGATTTTCAATTTGTCTGAATGAAAAAAATGACGAACTATTACGATTTCAATCTGTCCGAACGAAAAAAAATGACAAATCATTAATAGTTTCAATTTCTTCAAAATTTTCGAATGAAAAGATGAAAAAAAAAATTGTTTTATAAATATTTTGAATGGAAAAAATATCGAACCAATCGAATTTTTAATTTTTTTTAATAAGAAAATATGAGTCATTTCGGCTTTCAATAATAATAATATATTTAAAATTTAATTTAATTTTGTCAAAAACTTAGTATGTTGCTAGTTAATGAATACGTTGCTATTTTATTCAGACATAAAACTTGATGTGACAATTGACTTGGATGCCTAGATAGTGCTACCCGACATCCGGTCAGCATCTATTGCTATCTTGAAAGTATTTTTTGGTGTCCAACCTTTAATAAAAAAAAAGTTAGGTGGTAGGATGATATTTCAGGGAAAATTTTTTTTGGTTGGTTGCTTTAATAAAAAAGTTATGTTCAGTTGATTGCTATTTCATGCATATAACCGATTAGGCAATTACAAAATTACAATATTTAAGTTAATTTACAAATTTATCATCTTTAATAATCTATCTATCTATATACTATAATATAAGAGAACAATCATTGACGCGTGTCATCCTCTTAATACACAACTTTTTCATTTTCCCGCTCTTTTTCCAAAAATAAAAACTAACATTAATTAAGTAACATACATATCATCTAATGTTTTAATTTAAACTTTATTATTGAAACTTATTATTTTTGTTTCCTAAACTAATTGAAATTACAATTAATACTCAATACAAGTTTTCAAAATTAACAAGCTAAAATAAAAAACTTTAAAAAAACAATAAAATAATAAAATTCATGTTTAAATGTCCAAAAATAAATAATATTAAAAAATCGGTTAAATAAAAAAATAAATTTTTTTAAGGATCAATAAGATAAAGATAAATAACTTCAAATTTTAAATGTCTGAAAGAATAAATAATTATATGAAATAATAATTAAATACCTTAGTATACAATAAATTTATATCTATATACTATAATAAATGAGAACAATCATTGATACGTGTCATTCTCTTAATACACAACTTTTTCATTTTCCCGCTCTTTTTTCAAAAATAAAAGCTAACATTAATTAAGTAACATACATATCATCTAATGTTTTAATTTAAACTTTATTATTAAAACTTATTATTTTTGTTTCCTAAACTAATGGAAACTACAATTAATACTCAATACAAGTTTTCAAAATTAACAAGCAAAAATAAAAAAATTTAAAGAAACAATAAAATAATAAAATTCATGTTTAAATGTCTAAAAATAAATAATATCAAAAAAATCGATTAAATAAAAAAATTAATTTTAAAATAAATATTTTTTAAGGAAATAAATAACTTCAAATTTTAAATGTCCGAAAGAATAAATAAATATATGAAATAATAATTAAATACCTTAGTATACAATAAATTGAAAAACTATTTGTTATCGAATCTTTATATGTTATGTTGGAATATTGTTTTGTTGATGAAAATCAAAGTCTATGGTTTAAAATGTAATTAGAGCAAAGTTGTAAATAATATAAGGGTTAATTGCGCAAAAAACCCTAAACTTGTCAGTTTTTTGTGATTAAAACTCCAAACTATTTTTCGTTGCGTAGAAAACCCCGAACTAACTAAAAATCAGTAAATCAAGGTTTTATCAACGAGTATCCGGTTGAAACCTGTTATTAATCCTACGTGGACTGGTAAATAACCTACGTAGAATAAATTTTAATTATTAAAATCAGTTTCCAAGTATTATACATCATTTAAACAGCTCGTAGATGATGTAATCCCGTTTAAAAATTACAATTAAAAATTATCAACGGGGTTTTAAATGATGTGTTATGCTTGGCAATCAGTTTCAACAATTAAAATTTATTCCACGTGTGTTCTTTACCAGTCCCTGTAAGATTAATAACCAGTTTCAACCGGTTACCCATTGATAAAACCTTGATTTACTGATTTTTAGTTAGTTCGGGGTTTTCTATACAACGAAAAATGGTTTGGGGTTTTAATCACAAAAAACTGACAAGTTCAAGGTTTTTTGCGCAATTATCCCATAATATAAATAGGATGTTTTGACTTTAAAATTTCAGTGAAAAAGAGACCTGACATTTTAGAATTTGATAGCACGGAATTTCAGAGAAGGTTTTCTAGGTCAACAGTGCATATTATCCATTTCATCTCTGTAATCATCTTTTGTGATTAATCAAAGGGAAAATTATGCAAAAAACCATCGAAGTACAAAATTTTTTCGATTAAGTCCCCGTTTCATTTTTTATTTCTGATAAGTCCTCAAACTGCTTAAACCTTTTAAATTGGTCCGTTACCCAGTGGCGGACCCAGCCATCGAAGGGACCCGTTGCACAAATTTCTGTCGTGTTCATGGTTCGAAAATTAAAATGATTATTTTGGTAGGGTCGGGTCAACACATGGATATTTATAAAGGTTAAAGAATTGGGTTTAAAAACTGGGATGAGATACATTGTGAACAAGTTATCATTGTGAACGTTGTGAACAAATAAAAAAAATACATATAATCATTTATATATATCAACAAGTGTTTGTAACATGATTTATATGATTCAAAAGGTTCATAGAAGTGTCTACCACAAGATTCAAAACATTCAATAGATTCATAGTAGTTTTTACAACAAGATGCATAGGATTCAACAAGATTCAACAAATTCATAGGATTTAATAAAATCCATAGGATCCAATAAGATTAATAGGTTAATAGAAGGGTTCGGTAGTATTTTCAACAAGATTCATAAGATTCAAAAACTATTTTATGGTTGTTCACCATGTTCACAACGATAAAGTGTTCACAAAATATCTTTAGTCTTAAAAACTAAAATTGTTATTGAGTTTGAAATTGGGTTAAAAATAATATTGGGTTTAAAAGGGATATTTGGTTAATGAGTTTAGAATTTAGTATTGGGTTTATTGAGTTTTAATTTTTAGAAATAATATTGGATGTTGTTGATTTATTGAATTACTTACTTATTTAGTTATTTAGGTAATCAACTTATTTTTTCAGGTATCAATAATAAAGTTGCATGCATAATTTTTTTCAATAAGTTGCACACATTAAAATTCGTAGGTTGCACATACAAAATTTTTAAAAATTTTCCACTACGAAACGAAGTTATTTGGGAGGGGACCTGTTGCACGGGCTACCCCTCCTTTACTTGTAAGTCCGCCTCTGCCGTTAACCTTGTATAACAGGTTAACGTTCTTAAACCTATTTTGCAAAAACCATCAAAGTATAAATTTTTTTCGATTAAGTCTCCATTTCATTTTTTCCCCTTATAAGTCCCCGAACTAATTAAACCTTTCAACTTTTCGATAAAATAAAATGACTTTTTTAAACTTTTAAAAACGACGATGTTTATTACGATGATAGAGCATGTCATGTTTGTCTAGACCAGAATAAGTTGGTTTGAAAACCATATTTTTTTCAAAACGACGATGGTTCTTTGAAAATAATAAATTTTTTTGAAAGTCCGTTATTCCAGATAACATTAGTTGGTTTGATATAATAACATAAATGATGATTATTTTGATCCTATGTTTGTTTAGACCACAATTTTAAATATATTTAACTAGTTCATCCCGACTAAACTTTAAACAATAAAAATGATCGTTTTGATTTATTTTTTTGCATCCACATATGTGGCACGTGAGTGTCAATTGAACAATCACTTAAATTGATAAAACAACAAATAACATGAGTTTTATCAAGATAAGGGATTTATGTGGCAAAAAAATTAGTTGAGGGATTTATAAGACAAAATAATTTAGTTAAGTGATTTATAAGAAAAAATAATATAGTTAGGGGATTTAATCGAAAAAAATCATAGATTTATAAAATCCACGTCAGCAATTGCAACCCGCTTAACAGGTTACCGGTAACTTTTCTTGAAAAAAACACCAAATTCGTGATTTTTATTTAGTTAAGGGACTTATCAGACAAAAAAATTGATTGAGGGACTTAATCGAAAAAAAAACTTGTAGTTTGATGTTTTATGTGAAATTTTCCCTTAATCAAATCATTCGGTTAGTTGATCTTGATCTTGTACTTTACTGTATTGATTAATTGTTGATTGATAAGTAGGATTCACAATCAAATGTATTTTCTTCAATAAAATTTTGTATTAATATTTTCTAAAATTTCAAAAGTAAATGTCGCAAAATTTATATTTTAAAATAACTTAATTTCGAATAATGTTAATTAATTAATTATTTATTAAGTTGACGTTGGAATTGTTGTATCAAGTTTTAATCAGTTAGACAATAAATATTTATTATTAAATAAAACATCCTTAATAAGAAAACCTGAATATGGTTTAATTAAAGCTCGCTAACAAATTTATATAATTTAAATTAATACACTTCATAAAAATTAAAAATAGAATACAATTACCATTTAAACTTATTTTGTTGATTTTTATGAGATTATTGATGATAACACAATAACAAATAAAAACAGAATGAAGGTTCAACATTTTTTAATTAATAATAAGAAGATAATAATTAAATTGTATCGCATATGTAGGAGTCATAAAATACTATATTTAAATCAATAATTCAAATATTTTGAATCATATTTTAACCGTCTTCTTATGACTTAAACATGACTTAGATTCATCATTTTTTACCATTGACTCAATGATTTTGCATGTACGTCATCTTTTTATTGGTTTTTATTGTATCTTAATTTAAGAAAAATTTAAGATTCTTAAGGGATCTCATCTCTTTATAAATATTTAATTTACAACAAACTTTTTATATCAATCCATGTAATACATGAGTATTAATCTAGTCTATCTATAATCAATAACAATCAATCAATCTTTATATATTAATAGAGGAGCGTTTCAACTTTCAACACATCAACTAACGAAATTCTTATTTTTCCTTCTATTTTTTTTTTAAATAACTCTTTCAGTTTACCGCTTTAATTGATTTTAAAAACTAAAATTAGTTAATATGTAATTTAAGTTCTATGAATAAATGTCAATTCAATATAATAACTTTTGCATTTAATACCAACTTGACTAATTTTACTTATATCGAAAACTTTTTAAATTATTTTATATAATTTCTTTAGCATATAACTTAATCATCATCGTTAAATATGTTTATATTAATTAATTATTTATAATAATCAGATAATAAGAAATTTATTTTCATATTTTTACAATTTCCATAATAACTTTATTTCAGGTTAATATCACTACTTAATTTATTATTGCTTTTATAATAAAATTTTAAATGTATATTATTAAAGATATTATTTATTAAATATAATACTGACGTAACACATTTGTCATCCATCTATTCTAATAAATGACTAAATAGATATTGCACGTCTGTAAGGTCTACCACTGCAAGATCTATCTAGACGCGGATCCGTTAACGAGTGCGGAATCCTCGTTGACGGTCAGACGGACAACTCTCAACCAACGGAAACACGGAGACTATTAGACGCTGAACGAACGACACACGAACGATCCTACGTACTAATTCTCTCCGAAACGGGACTCACCTAGCTGATAAACTCGAGATCGCCTATTGCTTAATTCCTCACGAATTCTGCCAAAGGTCTGCTAATGATTCGAGTCTATCCCTAATTATAGGCCCTGATTCGAGTCTGTTGTGGGCCAATCTCGAATCTGGCCTAAGGCCTCATTCGAATCTGTCCATCTGACAGATTCGAATCTAACCTATTCGAATCTAAGGATACATTCGAATCTATCACAGATTCGAATGTCTTCCTTTACATATTCGAATCTAACTTATACACTTAAACACTTACGTGATGAAACTTATGATTTAACTTATGCTTGACATACTCTTTGACTTTTATATTTGAACTTCTTGTAATATGTACATCAAGTTCAAACACACAATCAATAACAGACAAACACATATTAAACATATATATCAATAACACTTGTTAATATTCAGAGTATTACTTAAATCATAACGCAGATCGTTTAGACTGCTATCGTCACACAGAGTGTACCAACAGACTCCCCCTTGACGATAGCTTCTAATTATTTACATTACATCAAATTTAAGTACTAGAGCTATAGACGCTACTACCTGCATATAACCCTGCATCTATACAAACTTTAACTACCTTTTGGAACTTCCTGGCTTCAGATCTCCATGGTTCAGTGAAGAATATAGGTTGATCGTGAAGCTTCTTCAGGTCGTCCTTAGATAAGTTTATCAAATGCAGTGGGTCGTATACCTTCAAAATTACCTGCTCGTCTTGATCCTCCATTATAGCTTCAGCAGTATCAATCTCCAGGTACCACCACTTCATGTTGCTCAAAACATTTTGTGGCATTGGCTTTATTGGTACTCTTTTCAAGCATTTGACCGGCTTATAGATCATTCTAGCCCAAGGTCTTCCAGTATGAGGATCTATTCTTGATCCATCCTCGACCCTCTTGCCTGATCTCGGCTTAAGCCTCTCAAATCTGCCTGATCGCCCTTCTTTCCTTATAATTCTTTCAATAACGCTCGCGTAGGGATCATTTCCAATGTTGATCAGCTCCTTCCAGGCTAACTCTTTAACTTCAATCTTGGGCAAAGAATTAAACGCTTTCAATGTCCGCCTCAAGTATTGAAGTCCATCCCTTCTCTTCAAAATAAACAGCTGCAGTTCTCTGTCAAAGAACCAGCTAATAATCCCTCCTGAGAAGTTTCCGGCACTTGGAATTCTCATCGTCTTCTTCATCTTCAGCTGTTCTTTCTTTTCTTCCTTCTTGAACCAAAGATTTATTAGATCAGCTCTAGATGGCTCTTTTTCAGCCTCCTCAAGTTCTTTATCCTCGACTGAGGCTACCTTGATGTAATCAATATCAATCACATTATGATTTGAGCTCTCATAAAATTCAGTGACTGGTTGTGAATTGATTATTACTTCGTTAACATTATCGTCCTCGTCCTCTATCACTTCATCATCTGATTTCCAGTCAGCGACATCATCTGGAATAAATTCCCCTTCCTCCAACTCTTCCATTTCATCTTCAAATTCAAACTCCATCAGCTCTTCTTCAATATCTTTTAGCGCATCGATCATGTCGCTATCTAAATTCCTTGAAGAACTAGCTTCTCCTCTTTCACCTTCTGCTTGACTTGGCTCCCCCTGAGATTGAGCAGCCTGAGCAGTAGAAAAATCTACTGGCTCATCCTGTCTTTGAGAGCTGGGATCATTGCCTTGGTTATCATCTTCATCATCGTCCCTCCGCCTCTGTACTTCTTGATCTCGACACGACGTCTCCCCCTGAGCCTGAAGGTTTTTCATTAACTGCTCAATGAGGGAGCGCATCGATCTTAACTCGGCGGCCTGGTCACAGACGAATGTTTTCAGCTCAATATTCTCCTCTTGGATTGTTTCAACTGTCTTCTTCATTTCAGCATTTTCTTTATCTAAATTTGCATTATGTGCCTGAATTTCACCTATTGCCTTTGTTAGGCTCAGGATTTGGACATGTTGGAAATCCACTCGAGATTTGAGTTGAAGAAACCGCTGATTTTCAGCATAGGCGGTAGATGTGGATGGAATGGACTGAATGGGAGAAGGGTTGAATGATGGTGGAATATATGGCTCATGAGGTTGAGGTGGTGGTGACGGTGGAGCTGTGGTTTGAGGTTGGGTTTGGGGAACGTCTGACTGACTGGCGGATGCAGAGGAAGACCCTTGCATGAACCGATGACGTTTGGCCCTTTGCCTCGTCATTAGTGGAGCATCATCTTCTTCTTCAAAATCCGAATCTTCAGAATCCCTGGCCTCTCGCCTTTTCGAACCACCTTCATTGATGATCAAACGTGAACCGTAAGTTCCAATTTGAACAGATTCTGGAGCTTCAACTTCAATCTCCTCCATCTCTTCTGATTCTGTAGCAGATTATGACTCATCATTGGCAGTCTGCTCAGGCTCATATTCGTCAACATCTCTGAAGACATCTTCTTCTCCCTCTGGAGGCTCAAGCAATTCTCCCACTAACGCAGCCGCTATATCTTCATTTGCATGTGGACCCGCCTCCCAAATTTCATTTAATGTTTGGCATAATTGATCAGCTTCATTTGGGACAGATGACGGCCCGGCTTCCTGCATTTCTGGTTGCTGACTCGAAGAAGGCCTAGACGCCTGAGACTGACTTGCAGTATCTCTTTGTCTTCGCCTTGGATCACGGGGACGAACACGAGTCTGATGCGGTTGCTGATGCGGTTGCTGTTGCTTTTGCTGTTGCTGTTGCTGTTGAACTTCTATTTCACATGCCCAGTTGGCATTATCAGGTGCCACAAAGTTCCTGTCTAAGATAGCTCCAAACAACGGACGAGCAGTAGGAACAGCCAATCTTCCTCGGTGTGAGGAACAATCAGCAAATATGCGTTTTTCCATTACATTTACGCTCAAAGAATCATTCGATTGTGGCAGACTTGGCAAAAAGTGGCGTATCAACATCATCACGAACCTTGGATACAAAAGGAACCTTTCTCTCTCAGGAGCCGTGATTTGATGAATAAATTCTGAGAAAATCAGCTGCGAGAAACTAAACTTCTTATTGTATACCATCGCGATCATTGCTGATTGGATTTTTGATACTATATAATCAAAGCCAGCTTTCTTAGGTGCAAAACAGACCATGAAGACATGGACCAAGAAACGCCATTGCCCAATCAGGCCACTCTTCATATATGACGACTTTGTTACATCTAGACTGTAACCCATTCGTTGAAAAGCCGCTTGCCTAATATTTAGTGGAAAATCAATAGGCCCAGACTCCTCTTCCTCAGATCCTAGCTGCAACACTTGACGCAGCATATCGGCAGAGAATACCAACGGTTGCCCTGCGATCCTTGTTCTCAGCACTGTCGGGGTGACAGAGCAGTCAACTTGTAAATGATCATAGAATTGCCGCACATATGAGATTACAATCGGAATGTTCTGAAACAAAGCGTAGCTAATTCTGGATTCAGCTAAGAAGTCCAACACTTCACGAAAACCCTGCGCCTCAGGGATATGATTATCTGGATTAAGAACCATATTGTGCTTAGGAACAAAAGCACGAAGCGCCATATCTGCACAATACATAAAATTGTTAGATTATTATTAAAAATCAATAAACTTGTTTAAATTCAAATTTGTTTTATCTTGTATTTGATTAAATACAAAATCTAACACAATTAAATTTCACAAGTTTAATAAAATTTAAATTCAACAAAATAAATGAAGTACAGAATCGAGAGTAACAGATTCGAAGTGCCCATATTCGAATGTAATGGACAGATTCGAATATACCCTATTCGAGTCTGATGGACAGATTCGAATATCTGGTCATCTCGAATCTATTGATAGATTCGAGAAACCCATGATCAGATTCGAATCCATTATCAGATTCGAAAGGCCGACACCCCTTTTTCAACAAAAATCCAAGATTTTAACCATTTTGAACGTAGCAAATCACATACATTAGTTCAACTAGGTTCTAATCATAGATTTATGCTTTTAATTTGATCTTTTATTAGTCCAAACTTGGTAATTTTGCAAAAACCCTATTTTGACCTATAAAACATCAAAATGTGATGTTTAATCCCAAATTTGTGTATTAAACCACCAAAATCTTGTACAATCATGTTGCTTATACCTAGATTTGAAGTTAGAATCGAACACAAAAGCTTTAGAATCGACGAAATGTCGTTTAGTGGAAATACGATAGACTCGAGATTAGATTCGAGATCGCCAGAACAGATTCGAGAAATCAGATTCGAGAACAGTGAGAAGTAAATGCTTTCACTGTGGACCTTTATATACTAACTACCTTCGAGTCTATGCAATTTCGAGTCTACTGACAGATTCGAAGTATCTCACATTCGAGTCTGTCTTAGATTCGAAATTTTCAACACTTAGAAAAATTTCGGAAAATTTTGAAATAACTTCAACTTTTCCAACTATTTTCTACGGTATTGTGTAACCAGATAATCTATGCCAACTCTTTTACCCTAAGCTCAGATATTTCAGCGCATTGTATATTTTATTCAACTTTGAATGCACCCTCAGTAATTTTTGACCTTTTACCTAAGTAAAAATTAAACTAAACTAAAATAAAATAAAATAAGGTAAAAATAAAGTTATAAAAATAAATTTACAAGCTAAGCTAAATACCAAACAACATATTTTTGGTGAGTATAGTCTAAGAAAGGTTCAATCAGATAGCGATGTCCGATACTAACTTTCAGTACTTAAACTTTCACACTTAGGAATTTTTGATTCCTTTGATTGTTTGTTGTGACATACCCATTTAGCCGATTGTTGGTATTTTACCCTGTTAAACATTCTACATTTCGGAATATCCCTTGGCCTTTTTATTTATCAGGAAATTATCTTACGTGACTCAGACATAGACATACTTTTATGATCAAGGCACACAGACAGAATTTCTAACTTGTTGGTATTTGCAAACTTTCTTTAAAAGACAAACATCGGACACAGGTCTGTATTCTCATACAACAAAGTGTCTTAGTTCGACTTAAGGTTTATTTTTAAAGTTAGCAGATAGCGGTGACAGGTCTGTACTGACGTACAACAAAGCGACATGTCTGCTAACCCGAATCTAAACAGAGACAACAGGTCTGTACTTACGTACAACAGAGTTGCATGTTTTCGACTCTCAGTTACATATGATATTTCTAGTCTTTCCATTTTAGATGTATTTGATGTTGCCATACATCCCCAGAAAGTTTGCATACCTCATTTAGACTCAATGTTTGTATGTCTTGTACATAAAAATTAAGACCGATTGGTCGTACATCTAGGTTAGTGACACGCTTGACTTTTTCTAGAACATTTTATTAGCCTTGAGATTCCCTATATGTATTATGCCTACCAACACATCAAACTAAATAAAGTATAACACTTAGGATTTAGTTGCATTATGTGTGAAAGCCTAAACACTTAGAGTCTGTAACGACGGTGCTAATTTTCGTCACTTTGAACCTATGTATCTAAGACTTAACTCCTTTTCTGATATTCTTTTTTTTTTTTTTTTTTATTTTTGTAATTTTCTCTTTTTTTCTTTTGTTTTTCATAGCAAAAAGCATTAAACTAGGCTAATCTACTAACTTACTAAAAATAGAAACTTACTTAAATTAGAAACTTTCCTAAATTAGAAACTTTCCTAAATTAGCAGACTACAGTAAAAAGAAAGAAATATAACAACTATAAAAGAAAATAAAATACTACTAAGGTCAATTTACTCTGGGTTGCGCATTCCATTTAGTTGAATTAAATACTCAAATCGAGACTTATCAAACGCTTTGGTAAATAAATCAGCATTATTATCTTCAGTCGCCACCTTTACCAGTTTGATTAAATTCTTTTCAGCACAATCACGAATAAAATGATGCCTTATGTCTATGTGTTTTGTTTTACTGTGTTTAACTGGATTATTTGTTATCGCAATAGTAGATTGATTGTCTATCCTAATTGGAGTTTGAGTATAAGCCAAACCGTAATCCCGCAATTGTTGTTGTATCCACAGAACCTGTGAACAGCAACTACCAGCAGCAACATACTCGGCCTCGCACGTTGACACGGCTACCGATGTTTGTTTCTTGCATTGCCAGGACACCAATCTCCCTCCGAGAAACTGACAACCTCCAGTCGTTGATTTGCGCGTCAAGCTGCATCCTCCGTAGTCAGAATCTGTGAACGCTTCCAACTCTAGATCTCCCTCCGCGTGATACCAAAGTCCCAGCTTCGGTTTCGACTTGAGGTATCGTAGAATCCGCTTCACAGCTTTCATATGCATCTCCTTCGGATTCGCTTGAAACCTAGCACAAATACAAACAGCAAACATAATATCAGGTCTTGAAGCAGTTAAATACATAAGTGACCCAATCATGGCCCGAAATAAAGTCGGATCCACATCGGAATCACTTTCAGTACCCGGCCCGAGATTGTGATTCACTGGAATCGGCGTGCTGAAATGGGCAGTCAACTTTGTTCCTTCCATCCCAAACCGTTCCAATATGTCATAGACATACTTGGTCTGATGGATAAACATGCCTTCCTTCTTCTGGTCAACTTGTAACCCCAAAAAGAAATTCAACTCCCCCATAGCACTCATCTCGAACTTCGACTTCATCACCTTCTCGAAATCTTTGCACATCTTTTCGTCTGATGATCCAAAAATGATATCATCTACGTACACTTGTACCAAGATAAAATGATCTCCCTTTCTCTTCACAAAAAGAGTACTATCTATCCTACCCCTCTCAAAGCCATTTTCTAAAAGATGGTTGGATAGAGTCTCATACCATGCCCTAGGTGCCTGATGTAATCCATAAAGAGCCTTATCTAATCGATATACTCTATCAGGATATTTAGGATCTGTAAACCCGGGCGGTTGTTCTACATACACCAACTCCTTCACTTTCCCATACAGGAAAGCACTCTTAACGTCCAGTTGATATACCTTAAAGCCTTTGAAGGAGGCAAACGCTAGAAACAACCTAATGGCTTCCAGCCTTGCTACTAGTGCAAAAACTTCGTTGTAATCGATTCCCTCCTCTTGGTTGAAACCCTTTACAACTAATCTCGCCTTGTTGCGCGTGACTATACCCCGATCGTCTCTCTTGCACTTAAAAACCCATTTGGTTCCTATTGCAATCTCCCCTCGAGGTAACGGAACTAACTCCCACACTTCTAGTTTCCTAAATTGTGACAGTTCTTCCTGCATCGCTTCAACCCAGGAGTTGTCCTTAAGTGCCATTTGCACATTTTTTGGCTCTACTTGCGATATGAAACACGAATATAGACATGTATGATATGCCTCGGAGTCGTTTATCATCGACAACAACACAGTGTTGTTATTTACACTACTCCGAGTCCTCACACCCTCGTTAGGATTTCCTATGATGCTATCTATAGGATGGTTCTTGTTAATCCTAGAGGTCTCTATTTCGTCTACCCTTAGATTATCTCCTAAGTTGGATCCTATTTCACCTAAAGGGGGAACAGGCTCAGCTTCCACATTTCCTTCCTCACGGACGTTTTCCTCAGAGGCAGAACTTGATGCTTGAGTCTGATTCTCAGTGTTAGGTTCTTCTGGATTAGCAACTTCTGGAGACCCATCTACAGTCGCAGTAGGCTCGGACGTAGATTCGAACGTGGTCCTCGGAAAAATATGGCCATCGTCATTTAGGTGCAACGTCGCCATGTCTTTATCGATTGTACCTGCAGTATCATCCAAAGGAATGTTAAATGACTCAAATAACTTATCATAGTCAAAAATCCATTCCGGACCAGTTTGGGGTTCATGTGTATAACTTGTGACTTCAATATTATACACAATCTCCACAGTACCACTCTTTTTGTTAAAAACCCGTTTGTTTGGTGAGTTTGGCACATAACCTAGGAAGTATCCTTCGTCAGCCTTTTCACCAAACTTCGGTTGATGTTTTGTCCTTAAAAGTGTGCATGGTACTCCAAACGGTTCGAATCCAGTTAAGTTAGGTGGCCGTTTATTCAAAATTTCATAACATGTTTTGTTCAATGATTTGACTGTAAGGACTCTATTTAAAATGTGGCACGCGGTATTCACTGCCTCCCCCCAAAACATGGTAGGAAGCTTTGAATCCGAAAGCATAGTCCTTGCAGCCTCAATCAATGTTCTGTTTTTACGTTCGGCCACCCCATTCTGTTGAGGTTCATATGGTGCACTGAATTGATGCACGATGCCCTTTGATAGGCAATATACACCAATTACAGAGTTTTTAAATTCAGTCCCATTATCACTACGAATATGTTTAACCCTTGTTCCGTAGGAGTTCTCCACTTGGTCTAAGAACCCGATGAGCTTTGCAGCCGTCTCGTCCTTCGTACCTAAAAAGAAAACCCATGAAAAACGTGAGTAATCGTCGGTGATAACTAAGCAAAACCAACTACCTCCTATACTCCTTTTGTTGATAGGGCCGAAAAGGTCCATATGCAACAAATCGAATGTCGAGGTTATGGAATTCAGCTTCTTGGACTTGTGTGTCTTTTTATGTTGCTTGCCCTTCATGCACGGTAGACACTTGTCTTCAAATTGAAAGCTCTTCAGAGGCACACCTTGCACCAAACCATTCTTCGTTATGTAGTTCATTTTCCTTAGGTGCAAGTGAGCCATGCGTCTGTGCCACAAAACCGATTCCGTCTCCGAAGCTTTTGATAGTAAGCAGATCGGACCCATCGAATTATCTGGCTTGTTCATGTCGAGCATGTACAAGTCATTCTTCCTTGGAGCCCGCATCAATATCCAATCTTCAGGTATCTTGAATCCCGGCTTGAGCACTAACGCCTCAGTGTCAGTAAATAACACCGAGATCTTCTTATCACAGATTTGAGATACACTAATGAGATTATGAACCAGTTTATCAACGTGATAAACTTGATCCAATGTAATCGTCCCATTAGTGACTTCTCCAGTTCCAGTGATATTTCCTCCTTTGTTGCCAGCGAATGATACAAATCCCCTATTACCCCCCTTGAAGTCTGTGAGAAGACTTCTTTCCCCTGTCATATGCCTGGAGCAACCACTGTCGACGAACCACTTGTTGTTTGGACCGGTAGTTATCTCCTGCACATGAAAGAAAAATAGGTTAGTTATCACGGGGAACCCAAGCCATGACTGACTTGGTAATACCATTCTCGTCCACATACTGAACTCTTTCAAGTACCCATCTCGCCTTTCAGGTGACTTGGGCCTTTGAACTGAATTCTGTTGTGGTGCCGAGTGATTTAGATTCACTCTTTGCCTTTGAGTAGGCATTTGTTGTGGTGCTCTAGAATAAGTCTTATTATAATGCATTTCAGACTGTGATCCCTGAGCTTTTACCGGAACATATTGTCTAACAGGAGTATGTGACCTAACTGGAGTGTGTGACCTGCTAGGTGTTGTGCTCCTATAGACTTGTTGAGGTGCTGACCTAGATTGATTAATGACACGATTCGGTGAATTTGTCCTAACCACTTCTTTTGGTCCAACCTTAACCGGTGTTTGTTTCACAACAGATTTTGGTTCGGCCTGCACAGTTTTCTCGGTACTCTGAGAACTACTCGTGCTCGCCACAGTTGGTGAGGGCTTAACAGGTGTTGAGTTCACTGTCTTAGGGTTAACATCAGCTTTCCTATTTGGACAGTGAGAAGCAACATGCCCTTTCTCGTGACATCTAAAGCAAGACATCTTATCCATGGACTTTTTGGTTGGTCCCTTAGATCTAGGTGTCTCACTAGTGTCTATTGCCTTTGGTACACCTACAGTGTCTGTCTCTTCGACCTGGTCAGCCCATGAAATTTTCTGTTTTCCTGCAGGTGTTTCACTGGAGGAAGACACAAATTTCACTTTCTTGACCTTGACGGTTGAGTCATCCACCTTAGGTGTATTTTCTACTGTAGGCTCAGGTGTCGGTTCAGGTAGGTCCTCTAAAACTACTGACTTGTCAGTTTTCTCCTGAGGCTGAGGCACATAGTTTGCATTGAAAGGTGGAGGAATTTCGTGAAAACCTAGACCTACAGGTTTCTTAGATTGTCTTTGGGCATCTAAGACTTTCCCTAGGTTTAGGCTCGAATTCCTAAACTTTTCCAGCTTGCTATTTGCCTCGGCTACCTTAACCTTGGTCTCGGCTAGCTCTATGTCCTTGTCTTTCAGACTTTTGGTCAAGGCCTCTACGTGCTCATACATAAGTTCTATCCTAACACACTGCTCACTCAGTTTGTCTTTTAGAACGATTACATCTTGAGCATCAGCCTTAAGCTTTTCTTTTAAATCTTGTTTTATATCATTTAGGCTAGCATTTTCTATTTTTAAGTTTTCATTTTGAGCGGCTATGGTCTTATGTGAGTCTAAGACTAGATTTAACCTATCGTTAGAACTAACACATAAAGCACATAATTCACGAAATAGAGAATTAGAAAGACTAACCTTAGAGTTATCAGATTCCACGTTGGCCATCTGAGCAGCAAACTCCAGCACGGTCTGATCATTCGCTTTCTCTACCCACATCGGACTGCTGTCCCTTGTGGTCTGCTCATCCTCTTCACAACCATTCTCCGTAACTTCAGCCATAAAAGCTCTAGCATTGGACTCCGGATGTGAACTCCAGTCATACGAACCATCTAGCTGTCTGTCAGAAGTGACATTGGATATCAGACCCGCTAGATTGGCTTGACCAGATGAAGAACTCGGAAGATATCTCTGTTGGGACTGACTTTGGTACTGTCCTTGATGCTGACTCTGCCCCTGGTAGGTTTCTACCTTCGGTCTTTGACACTCCCTCGCGAAATGTCCCAATCCCTGACAGTTGTAGCATTTGACCTTGGACTTATCAAATCCTATCCCCTTGTTATTCATCTGTAAATTTCTTCCAGTTCTCTTTATGAATCTCTTAACCCGTTGGGTTACCATGGCCAGTTGCCATTTCAGATCCATTTCCTCTAAGTCATCAGGGTCGACCTGATCGTAATCTTCATCCCAAAGAGCCGGATCGTTGATCTTCCCTTGAACGCAATTTCCGTATGCGGCCACAAACGAAGCAAGCAGATTCAGATGTTCTTCCGCCGACTTTGCGCTCATTGGCATCTTAGAATAGCTCTGACTGGTCGATGCCTGTTGGACTTGAGGTTGCGGTTCTTCCGATCTTCCTAACCCTAAGAACGCGCGATTTAGAGAGTCTTCGGACTCTGGTGGTGATGACGTTTCTCCGGTGAAAAACGCTGTAGCACTCTTCTGATCAGCTGTCACTGATGATTTTGATGTCTTTCCAAAATACATAGCCGGATTTTGGACTTGCTCGTAATCAGTCTCAGCCTTTATCATTTCGAAGTGATATGCCCTCAACGTTCCCACGATGTCATCCAGCGATTGAGCATAGTATTTATCTTCATTCAGCTTAATCATAGCCACGTACATAGCCCATTTGGCCTGTAGGGCATCAAGAAGCTTGTTGTTCTTGTCTGTGTCAGAATGCTCAATACCATGACTTTCAAGCTCTGTTATCAGATGATAAAATCGTGTGATAATATCATCCAACTGTTCATCCTTAAGAGCCTTGAAAATTGCAAACTGTTGGGTCAACAGCTCTGTACGCTTTCTTCGTACCCGTGGATTACCCTCACACCGTTTCTGAAGAGACTCCCAAAGCTCTTTCGACGTCCTCTGAGTCCGAAATGTGTGCAAGATATCTTGAGGTAACGCCATTCGGATAATAGAGAAAGCCTTGTTTTCAGCTTCAAATAGTTTCTTGTCATCCTCTTTCATCATTTGGTATGACAGAACCTTTTGACGGCCTTCAACCTCAGATACTGGTGGAATGTACCCTTCATCAATGCACACCCACATGCGCATGTCGTTGAATCGTACAAAATCCGTGAATCTATCCTTCCACCAGTAGTAATCCTCAACTTTCATCAGCTTAGGTGGTGCATTAGCCTTCCCGACTTCGTGATCCATTTCAAGGAATTTCTGAAGGTTTGACATCTTTTCTGAAACAAATTGAATTTAGACTTAATTAATTTAATTCGAAACTAATGTGAATTAACTCTTTCGAATCTAGATAGATTCGAATGTAATTAGATTCCAATTTATTTGGGATTAAATTCGATTAAGTAATTTAATTCAATTAGATTCGAAATTATGTCAGATTCGAGCAATTCCTTAGATTCGAAGACAAGACAGATTCGAAGGACCCCTTAGACTCGAGGACCCTTAGAATCGAAGGCACAACAGAATCGAAATTCAGCAGAATCGAAGCACAGACTCGAAACAGTAACACACTCGAAACAAACTCGAAACAGTATAGACTCGAGAGCCAATTCGAATGTAATAACAGATTCGAAACAACACAGACTCGAAACTGACTGAAATTGACTCGAAAGGAGCGTATTTTGGTTAGACTCGAAAATAAAGTAAAACCCTAATTACCCCTATAGATTCGAGCGCCGCAAACTCGAAAAACGGCTAACACTTTGATTTTTTGACGTTTTATGGATTAAATCACTAATTTTCAAATGAAAAACAATGATTTCGACCAAAAACGTGAAAAACGACAAAATGTTTCCCGAATATGAATTTGCTAAGCTCAAAAACACGTTTTTGAGAGAAAAACCGTCCAACTAGCGTCAAGAAACCTAGAATGTATCTGATGAACACGAAGAACACCACGAACACTCCGTAGGCTCTGATACCACTTGTAAGGTCTACCACTGCAAGATCTATCTAGACGCGGATCCGTGAACGAGTGCGGAATCCTCGTTGACGGTCAGACGGACAACTCTCAACCAACGGAAACACGGAGACTATTAGACGCTGAACGAACGACACACGAACGATCCTACGTACTAATTCTCTCCGAAACGGGACTCACCTAGCTGATAAACTCGAGATCGCCTATTGCTTAATTCCTCACGAATTCTGCCAAAGGTCTGCTAATGATTCGAGTCTATCCCTAATTATAGGCCCTGATTCGAGTCTGTTGTGGGCCAACCTCGAATCTGGCCTAAGGCCTCATTCGAATCTGTCCATCTGACAGATTCGAATCTAACCTATTCGAATCTAAGGATACATTCGAATCTATCACAGATTCGAATGTCTTCCTTTACATATTCGAATCTAACTTATACACTTAAACACTTACGTGATGAAACTTATGATTTAACTTATGCTTGACATACTCTTTGACTTTTATATTTGAACTTCTTGTAATATGTACATCAAGTTCAAACACACAATCAATAACAGACAAACACATATTAAACATATATATCAATAACACTTGTTAATATTCAGAGTATTACTTAAATCATAACGCAGATCGTTTAGACTGCTATCGTCACACAGAGTGTACCAACAACGTCGCTTTATTAGAATGTCATACGACATATTCAAGTATTGACACGTGTAACTTAACGTTCAATTTTATTTTTTAACTAGATTGTTATCCCATGTATAACATGGGAATGATTGAATAATATTGATAAAATATAGATGTGTTTTAAATAAATATAAGATGAGTGATATAAAATAAATAAGTGGTTCTAGTTATAAAAATAAATTAAAAATATTTCATATATACACAATCAATTTAGACCTTAATTGTTATTAAATGTTTGATGTTTTTACTCTTTACTTACAATAAATTAAAATATTAAAAGTTATATGAATAAATAGTAAATATTAGAAATCTATCTATAAGTAATTTGATATTTCTTTTATAATTTAATGTTAAAATATTATTTAACACTATGTTATTTGGCTAACATTTTAAAAAGGTAACTAAATCTCCCAACTAAAGTACATTGAATCAAAAAATTAAATTATTAATCTTGTTTTTTATTTGCTTCAAAATAACACAAGAGAAGATTTTTATTTTAGGAATTGATTAACATCAAATGATAAATTTAGAAATGAGTTGGTATTTAGAATAATGGTGCATACATTCTTTATTTAGTTATTTAAAAATTTATAAAATTAAAAAAGATATATTTAGAAATTTAGGTGGGAAATAAAAAATATAGTGAATCGAGAGTGTGACACGTGGCTTCAAACATTTTCTTTTATTAATATATATATAGATTTAATAATTTCATATATTTTTATTTACTAAAGATAAAAGTTTTTTTCCTTTGTTAGGGGTTTCAATTTAGAAGCGAGATACACATTCAATTTATTTTTTAAATTTATGCTTAAATTTTATTTACTTACAATAAAAGACAAGGACAATCACTACCTAAGGTGTTCAAACAAAACCGGAAAACCGAGAAACCGAGCCGAACCGCTTAAACCGATTGATCCGAAACCGGAAAAAACCGAAACCGAAACATCACGGGGCGGTTTAGGTTTTCATTTTTAGAAAACCGTGGTTAACCGAACCGATTATATATATGTACAAGTTAGTAGCATCTATTTATAATCTCATTTAAACATTCTAATTCATTAAATACTAGATTTTCAAATGATTTTTTTATTTTAATTGTTTTATTATATAAATTTAGTGTAACTTTTAAGATTTATAATCAAATAGTTTACTATAACATTAAACTTAAAAGAATTTGTTCTTAAATAAGATATAATTCTAAAATTTTATTTGACTTTATGCATATAACGGGTAACCGTGGACCGAACCGCGGGTAACCGAAGACCGGGTAACCGAAACCGAAAACACGGTTCACATGTTAACTACTAACCGAACCGAACCGTGGACACCCCTGTTGCTTTGTTTCTAAAAAAGTTAGTTTTCATCAATGATCAATTGTACGTTGTCATATAGAGAGTTAATAGTAGACTTAGGTTGTGCTTGATAGAGCTTATCAGTGTCTAATCAAATGTGAACTTCTTATTCGGAAAAAGATTTTAATGATAAGTGTGGTTGATAGCCATAAATGATAAGAGGTAAAACATTTCATCATGTCTTATTCTGATAAGGTTTAATACACAATCTTATCATATCTTATCAGATAAAAAACACGCTCCTTTCCTCCCCCTCCAAAAAATACCTTAAACACGGCCAACCCCCTCCTCGGACGGCTCCCTCTGACGACGGCTATTCCCTCCCGACGCTGGCGATGCCGACCACCTTCACTTTGGTGACGCAACACTCTGACGACGCGTCACTTTTTCAACTTTCTTTCATCTTTTTTCAACTTTTTTTTGTTGATATATTCTATTTTAGCCTATAATTGTTGGTATAAATTTCGATAACATGAACCAGATAATTTATAAAATAGACTTACTTATTAAATTCTTTTATCAAACCTCAATATCTTATTAGGATAACTTCTTATCAATCAGAAGTATAATCAGACATCAGACAATTTACCTCTTATGCAATCAAACAACACTTAGGTTTATTAGTTTTAATTTTAGATAAGAAAGTTGTTAGCAACAAAACAAAAAAAATGTTGTATACAAAGAGATATTTTTTTTAATTTATGATTTATCTTGGATACATATGTTAATTTTTTTATTTATATCTTATATATGATAAATTTTAATAAATAAATAACTAGATGTCACATATTTTTCTTCTAATGATGGCAGTTGTGATCATATATTAATGACACATATATTTTAATTTAAAAAATTTATCATATTTATTACTAAAAATAAATGGAACATAACAGATTTGGTATTAAAAGTAAAAGATGATTCAAAAACATTTTAATTTTGATATTTTTTAAAATTTTGAATGCATAAACTTAAACTTATACTAACATTAGTAGTTATAATTTACTGATTATTTGTTATTGTAATAAGTATTTATCTATATATAGATATTAAAATAATGAAAAACAAATTATCATATGTTAGAACTCTTCTGGTCAATTCATTGTTTTGAAACCTTTTTTAACACATATATAAATTTATTTTTAAATAAATTAAAATTTCAATGTAAAATAATTCGAATATAATCATAATCTAAATTTTATAATCAATCAAATGTAAACAAAATTCTAAAATTCATCATAATGTTAATTTTTTCTAATTTTAGGTTTATCATTTTAAGAAAATAAATATTTATTATCTGTGCAATACACAAGTTATCAATCTATACCATTAAATGAATAAATAGCATGTCAGATGTCATGCTCTTTTTTGATCTGTCACATGTCGCTCTCTCTTTTTTTCACATCATTTACTAAATTTAACTTTAAATTTAAAATCAAATCAAACCAAATCATATCAAATATGATTAGTTTAATAACTAATTAACAAAAATTAAGCAAACTTTATTATTTTTATAATTATTATATTATACATATTTATAAATATGTATTTTTATAATTAACCCATGAAATACATGGGTATTAACCTAGTAACTAATAAATACTAACAAATGAATAACTAACATGTGACTTGTCAAAGCATTGTTCGATTTGCCACCTGGCAGTACCTCATTTTGTCATATCGTTTACCTATATCTTCATATAAATAATTTAAATTTAAATTCAAATATAATAAAATCAAATCTATTATAGTGATTCTAATTTAAATTCAAATATAATATATAGTATTACTTCGACGTTGGATATACGATATAAACTGTTACTTCAATTCGACATTGAATAATCTCGACATGCTATATTGCATGGTGGTTTGACTAAAATTTTTTTACGAAATATAAACACGTAAAATTTTTTCGAAAAAATATATCATGACCGGTCTCGTTTTAAAAAGTATAAAATTTTTCGTTTTTAGGGAAAAATATATTTGATTTAAAAATTAATAATATAAATATTATTTTAATTTAAAGAAATATGATTGTTTTACTGCTAATATCAATTTTTTTTTGCTATAGTCAATCTTTTCCTTTTTTAATGAATTAAAATATTACTAATACCAATATTTTTTTCACTAATTACAAACTTGACTCTTTTAGTCAAGACCATTGAATTAATCTAGATTAATCTAATATATGGACGATATTTGTTCTATACTTCCACACTAAATTTAGGTTCTGTAATATTCTCATATATATATATATATATATATATATATATATATATATATATATATATATATATATATATATATATATATATATATATATATATATATATATATATATATATATATATATACATATATGGTAAGAACCCTCATTACTGTGTGAACGTGAGAATCTCTCTAAAATTTTGGCATTTAATCTATAAATATATGCATTTAATGTTAAAATTTATGCATTTGATAAATTCATGCATTTGATATAAAAAATTACGCATGTCATGATAACTTTGTCAACTTTATGTACAAATTCATGCATTTGTCAAAATATGTGCATTTAGTGTAAAACTTGATGAATTTAAATTTTAAAGATAATTTTAATGTTAGATTATGATATTTGTTAATATTGAAAACCAATAATGATTTTAAGTTATAAATTTAATTTTTAAATTTGTGCATTTTGGAGGGTTCTCACGTTCTCACGGAATTGAAGGGTTCTTATGTGATCCCAACCCTATATATATATATATATATATATATATATATATATATATATATATATATATATATATATATATATATATATAGAATGAGGTTCATCAGCGTACCTATGAGATTCCAGCATACCCTAATGTGAATGATCATTCACACATATTTTTTTTTGAATAGACATGTATAAGACAACAATATAAGACTTTTTTTCAAAAGGAGTAACATCATAAATATTGTGAATGGTAAAAAAAGATCATGTGAATGGTCATTCACACCATTCAAATGATGAGAAATGATCATTCACATGGATGACCATTCACATAAATATGCATTGAACATTCACATAATTTTTAAGGACACAGAATGTGTGAATCTATGTGAAATTCATATATCATGCGTATAACATTAAATTAAACGTGGTTATGTCAAAAAAAAATTTTAAAAAGTTTTTTAAGGTCGGTACCTTCGGGTGCACTTGATTTCGAGAGGTACTTATTTGAACCTGAATATATATATATATATATATATATATATATATATATATATATATATATATATATATATATATATATATATATATATGTATGTATGTATGTATGTATGTATGTATGTAGAATCAGGTACTTATTTGAACCTGAATCTATATGAATCAGGTTCATCAGCGTACCTATGAGATTCCAGCGTACCCTAATGTGAACGATCATTCACATTTTTTTTTGAATAGACATATATAGGACAACGTTATAAGACTTTTTTTCAAAAGGAGCAACATCATAAATCTTGTGAATGGTAAAAAAAGATCATGTGAATGATCATTCACACCATTCACATTGTGTGAAATGTCCATTCACATGGATGACCATTCACATAAATATGCATTGAGCATTCACATAATTTTTAAGAACACAGAAAGTGTGAATGTATGTGAAATTCATATATCATGTGTATAACATTAAATTAAACATGATTATGAGAAAAAAAATTTTAAAAAAGTTTTTTAAGGTTGGTACCTTCGGGTGCACTTGATCTCGAGAGGTACTTTTTTGAAACAAAATATTGTAATTTTACAAGTACAAAAGTGATAAAGTCATACTTGATACAAAACGTGTCGTATCTGAAAAAATACAATAAATTAATTTAAAACAAAGTAAAAAAGAAATATAACTTATTATTTTGAAATCGATAACTAATAGTCGATATAATTAATTCTAATATCCATATATTAATTACTTTTCATCATTATTTTTTTTTAATAATTTGTAATTATACATATATACATTATTCACTAATAAAATTACTATTCATAAGTGAGTTTTTCTAAAATGCACCATTTAATTATAATTTAATGAGGGTTATTCTAACATACACCATCAACTATTTTCTATTATCATACATAAATAGTTTGTTTTATTTATTAAGTATTCTATTAAGTATTAAATAATTAAATTCATCATTAATATTTTATTAAACATATATATATTATTCACTAATGAAATTATTATTCATAAGTGGGTTTTTTTAGATGCACCATTTAACTATAATTTAATGAGGGTTTTCTAACATGCACCATTAACTATTTTCTATTATCATGTATAAATAGTTTGTTTTATTAGTTAAGTATTTTATCAAGTATTAAATAATAATTTTATCATTAATATTTTATTAATAAAATTTTTCTACATATAATATAACATGTGATCCATATATCATCAATAATATTTTTCTACATATGAGAATATTTCATGTAATTAATTGTTATAACATTAAATTTAGTTTATAGTAATTAATAAAAAAATTATTTACGTTTATGGTATTTTTAAAATATCACAAGAGAAAATTAATATTTAATATATTATAATTTAACACTACAAATCACATTTTATATCAGTTTTTATAAAATTTATTTATTATAACTATTATTGTGAGTGTGTGCCTAATTTATATAGAAATTTTATACTTTTTTCTAACATGAAAATATTAATATATGCTCAAAATAAAATCAAACAAAAAAATAATCCAAATAAATATATGTAATTTATTGATTTGTTTTTTTATATTAAACTAAAATATAAAAATCTACTAACGAAATAACAATTAAAATTAATAAATTTTAAGTATCCATATAGGGATTAGTAAGAAAGTATTATATATCCATTCTATCTATTTATTTTATAATTAAATCAAACTAAAAAAATCCAAGTAAAACATATATTAAACCTAAACGTGAAAACATGAGAAAATATATTTGAATTAATAAATTTTCATATATCTATATATGAATTAGTAACAAAAACACCATGTAACTAAATTTTAATAAATAAAATACGATTAATTTTTTTTCGTAATTTATCTTTTATTTAGATATATAAGTTGCATTTACAGCACAACAAGTGTAGTATTTATTAGATCAATATACATTAAAATTTTAGGTTTATTTTTCAGTTCATTTTTAAACTTTTTTAAAGTATAATTTAATTTAATACGATTTTACCTTATTTTTTACTTTATTAAAAAAATACATAGCTATACATTCGTCGCAACGCACGGACACCACATAACTTGTTTATTAACATATTATGTTCAAATAAAATCTAAATCTAATTGATTTTTAGAAAATTATAATGTATGAATTTTTAAAATTGAACTAAAATCTATCTTTTATGTGTTTGTATTTTATACAAAATTGTTATGGCAAATAAAAGTTGTACAAAACTAATATTTAATAGTAAAAAATTGGTCCGGTTTTTATAACCATGGTAAATAGAAGTACAAAATTAATTAGGGTTAAACTTATAGAAATGTAGGTTATTTTATTGACGCTATTGATATGACTAATTTACTTTTTTTTTTTTAGCGGATGATACTTGTACTCAAAGGTGACCTATCGATATGATACGTATGACCGGAAACTATACCGACATGACGGTTTTGTTGATTCAAACAATAACATGACATATTTTTTTATGACATGACATTTACTTTACTGAAATTATCAATAGGACTACTTTACTTTTTCTTTTAACCGAATGACACTTGTACAAATATTCTAAACATGATGGGTTTTGTTTATTCAAACTATGACGTTTTTGGTTTGAAGACTTTATTGTAGCATTTAAGGAAACCATCGAGGATGGTGTTTCAATATCTAGTTGATGAAGGAGATAAAATGGGTGGTTAAATCCACGACACTTAAAAAAAATTAAAATATTAAAAAAATAAAGTGTTACCGGTACCTAGCCACCAAATATACCATATCAACAATAAATACCAAGTATGAGTGTTATTCTTGTAAAAAAAAACGGCATTAGTAATATCGATAATTTCAGTAAAGTAACATTATATTTGTACGACTTTATCCCAAAATTATAATATTAAAAAAATAGAGTTTTGCCGGTGGAACCGGTAACCAATCACCAAATGTACCATGTCAACAATAAAATCCAAGGACGAGTATCATCCAGGTAAATAAAAACTGGATTAGTCATATCAATAATTTCAGTAAAGTAACATACATTTGTATGACTTTATCCCAATTAATTATGTAAAAGCTTATAAAAGTTATATATATAGATAATCAATGATTTATATAAACTGCAGTGAATAATTTACATTACAAAATTACATAAATATTATGATTTACATTATGATATTAGGTGAGACCAGGTTAAGCTATCCCTGTTCAACTCGTGTTCAAGAAACCCCGATCAAGTCAGGTCAAGTTTTAGGTTCATATATGGTAAATGAAAGGTATAATAGCATGTACCAGGTTAAGGGTCGTGGACTAAAGTGTTTCCTTTTTCTATCCCCGTTCAACTCGTGTCCAAGAAACCCCGATCAAGTCAGGGTCAAGTTTTAGGTTCATATATGGTAAATGATATGTATGTTAGTAGGGGTGAGCTCGGTATTGGACCGTACCGAACCGGTACCGATCTCGAAAATAACAAAACCGAATTATTAGTTTTGAAGGAACCGAATACCGAACCATATAATTTTATATGGTGCCGGTTCGGTTCCGGTTCTGGGACCCGGTTTTTGGTGCTAGTCACGTATTGGGACCGAATAAGGAAAAGAATACCAAACACCAAACATACATCACCAAATATTGCATCAAAATACCGAATACCGAATTCCTAATACCGAAAACCGAATATCAAATACCGAATACCGAATATCAAATACCGAATACCGAAGAGAGTTTAACGTTTTAAAGTTACAAATACTGAATTTTAGCTAATTTATATATTCGGTTCGGGATCGGGATATTCGGGATAAATATGGTACCGAAACCGAGAGTACCGAATACCGAATTTTAGCTAATTTAAAAACCGAGTACCGGACCGAATATATTAATTCGGTATCGGTCGGTACCGGTACCGGTTCTGGTTCAGGAAATGGTACCCGTCACTCACCCCTATATGTTAGCATGTATAAATAATAGAGTTATCACACACACAGAGATAGAGAGAGAGGTTCAAGGACTCAAGAGTATGTACCTTTCGGTGGTGAGTTCAGCGTTTCTGGAGATGGTTGTTCATAGTAATATTTTTTAAGAGAAGCTTTGCTAAGATCTGCATGAGAGAATACTTATTTGCATTAAATAGTTTGTTACTCGTTTGTGGAGGGAAAAATGATATAATTAGACAGAGGATAAAACTATGATTGTGAGTATTACTATATATTACCTCTAAAGTCACCCTTTGATAAAGCAAAAGAGGTACTTGCCATCAAGAGAACACAAAAAATGACGGTAAAAAAGAGCCTGGAATACTCACTCAGTTTCATTATTCTTTGCAAGTATGTCATCTGTTTCTTCTTGTGGACGGATGCATATATTTATAATAGAGTAAATTACACAAATCGTCCCAGTGGTACTAGGCAACTTACGGATTTCATCCCTGTCAAATTCTAATTACATGAATTGTCTCTACTTTTTGAAATTTGCTTGCTTTTAGTACCTAAAACTAACGGTTGGTTAACTCTCCATTAAATTTAAGAGATTTTTTTGTGTTTTTTTTTTAACTTTTAGGGACCATTTTTGAAATTCTTTAATAATTTTTTTTAAATTAATTTTCAGTATTTTTGAAATTCTTTAATAATTTTTTTAATTACTTTTCAGTAACAAGATGGATGAAGAAGGAACCATTGTGAGAAAAAAGACAATACTAGTAGCTCAAGGCTACAGGCAAGAGGAAGAAATAGACAACGATGAAACTTTTACGCCTGTTGCAAGACTTGAAACCATTATAAGGTTTTTAGCTTATGCTACATTCGAAGGGTTTAATGTTTTTCAAATAGATGTCAAAAGTGTTTGTTAGACAATAAATAGATATATTGTATTTGTATAGGGTTTGCAGATGAAAGGGGTAAGTTAGTTGGGCGGAACAAGTGAGTGATCCATATAGATGAAAGGGGTAAGTTAGTCAATCAGACTCTTTATAGATGTATAGTTGGATCACTGATGTAATTCACAACGAGTAGACCAGATATAATGTTTTCAACATGTTTATGTGCACGCTACCAAGCTAAATACAAAAGAGAGTCATTTGGTTATTGTCAAAAGAATTCTTTGGTATTTAAAGGGTACTCTTAATTTGAGTCTTTGGTATCCAAAGACTCATGCTTTGATCTTATGGGTTTTTCATATTCTGATTATGCAATATGCAAAGAGGATAGAAAAACACCACTTGAGGATGTCATCTACTGGGAAATAGACTCATTAATTGAACAAGCAAGAAACAAAACTTAGTGTCTACATTAACCGTTGAAGCTGAATATATTTCAGCAGCAAGTTGTTGTGCACGGATGTTGTGGATGAAGAATCAATTCACTGACTATGGACTAGCTTTTGAGAAGATTCCAATCCACTATGATAACACAAGTGCTATTTCCATCACCAACAATCATGTAATGTATTCCAAAACCAAGGATATTGATATAAGATTCATTTCATTAGAGATTATGTTCTTAAAGGAGACGTGGAACCTCATTTCATACCTACTAAGCACCAACTCACTTATTTTTTCACAAAGCCACTAGATGAGAAAACTTTTACTCTTCCCATTGGTGAGTAGGGAATGCTGACTATGAGTTAAGCTTTTAGAATAGTCATTGAGAAATATTTCTCATTAAGTTATCTAAATTCCTAACTTACTAATAAGTCCTATGAATAATCACTGAGATATTATCTCAGTGATATTTGTTACATTATAAATTTCGATCATGTGGATTTTTATTTTGTAATAGTTACTTTAATTTATTTCCATGTAATGTTATTTATTTTAGTTATAATTTAATTATTGCATTTAGAAATTGAGGGTTGTAAAATGTAAACTCCTCAAACTCGGTTTTATTATTTAAGGGAAACCTAGGAGGGTTTCCCATAAGTTTTGTCTTATTTGCAATATCAATATACGGCTGCCGTTAATCTTTTCACACTCTCTCGAATTCTTAAACAGCAATTGAGTATTATATTCTTATTGTTTGATTATTGAGATTGATTATTATTGTGAGTGTTGATATTTCAACTGGGGACGAATTGACAATTGGTATCAGAGCCACGTAAACGGATTTAAACTGATTTGATTTGGTGTTCTTCGTGTTCTTTGCAAAAACTCTCATGGTTTTCTTTCTAATCCTTCTTCGATATTCTGTTTTTGCGTATTGTTACATTAGATAAAAATAAACAATACATCTAGTACTAATTTCGAGCATTTTTTTGTTCAATCATTACAAGTTTTTATTGTTTAGTTGTTTAAAATTGTTAATCGGAAATATTATCATTGTTATTCTCGGTTTTTGCTAAAAAATCCATATTTTTAAGTGTTTTTGGATACTTGTTTTACACAAAACTTGTTTCTAAATTCAAACCAAACATTTAGAAATTATTTTCAGACTTTAAATCACGTATAATTATTTCTGAAATTCTGGAAATTAATTAACATTTTCCATCTCGGACCAACTCGGATCACATCTCGGACCAACTCGGATCCTACCTCGGACCATCTCGGATCAAAACTCGGACCATTTTGGATCAAGTTTTTTAAAAATATTTCGGACCAAATCTCAAATCCCATCCGAAATTCTAATCAACCGAAATTCTGTTAAAACATTTTTCAAATCTCTAAAAACACTTGTCCTTCATTTTAAAATTTTTTCAAAAAATCACCTCGTATTAACACTCGAAATTCGGATCACCCGAGTTTTGACATTCGAATTTCGCATCACCAAAGTTCAGTTCATCAACCGAAATTAAACTCACCCGAGTTTAGTAATCCGAAATTCGGCTCTGTTGGTACACCCTGTGTGACGATAGCAGTCTAAGTGTATTAGCATTTTGGTTCAAGTGATATTGCAAAGTATTGAATATTAACGAGTGTTTGATATATGTGTTTATATATGTTTGATAGTTATTGATTGTATGTTTGAACTTGATGTAATGTATTACACGAAGTTCAAACATAAAGTTCAAAGATAAATTCAAACATAAGTTAAAACATAAGTTCAAATATAAGTTTAATATGTGAAATTCGAATTTAGAATAAATTCGAATTCATCATTAAATGACATTCGAATTTATAGTAAATTCGAATGTGCAATATAATGCAGATTCGAGAGTGTCAAGGGGACAAACTCGAATGCGCCTTGGGCCTGATTCGAGTTTGGCCCATGACAAACTCGAATGAGGCTCTATAATTAGGGATTAACTCGAATCATTAAGAGACTTTTGCAGAATTCGTGTGAGCATTTAGCAAAAGGTGATCTCGAGTTTATCAGCTGATAGTGTGTTAGTTCGGAGAGAATCATCTCGTAGGTGCGTTCGTCGTCGATCGTACAACGTTGTGGTAGTCTCCGTGTTCCGTGTGAGTTTTATATATGTCAAGCCGTTAACGAGGATTCCGCACTCGTTGACGGTGTCGCGTCTAGATAGATCTGTGTAGTGCAAGACCTTACAAGTGGTATCAGAGCCAAAGGGGTGTTCTTCGTGTTCATAAAGATACATCCTAGGTTTCTTGACGCTTTTGGACGGTTAGTCTCACTTGTTTTTGGATTTTTCGAGCTTATCAAATTGGAATCCGGGAAATACTTTGTTGTAATTCACATTTTTGATCAAAATCAATATTTTTCCTTGTAAAAATATTGATTTAATCTGAAAAACGTGAAAAACTCGAGGTATTAGCCGTTTCTCGAATTTGCGGCGCTCGACTTTGTTAAGGAGAATTAGGGTTTTGCTCATTCTCGAGTTTGACCAAAATACGCTCCTTTCGAGTTTCCTAAAAAGTGTTTTCGAGTTTGGCCTTTTCGATTTTACTTTAGGCTTCGACTTTGCACTAAAGTCGAATAATGGGGATTCGAATTTATCTGGGTTTCGAGTTTGACTAAAGTTCGAGTTTGAGTAGAGTTCGAGTTTACCTGGACATTCGACTTTGGATACCTTCGACTTTGTCATCACTTTCGACTTTAGTTGGATTTAAACACTCAACTCGAATTTAATTCCAAATAGGTTTAAGTTTAATTAGTTTCGAATTTACCTAAATTCAAGAGAATCAATTTAAATTAATTTCGAATTAAATTAATTAAGTTAAAATCCAATTATCTTTGGAACAATGACAAATCTACAACGGTTTCTGGAGATGGATCACGAGGTCGGAAAAGCAAATACTCCGCCTAAACTGATGAAACTTGAAGACTATTACTGGTGGAAGGATCGGTTTGCCAACTTTGTGCGATTCAATGATATGCGTATGTGGATCTGTATCGACGAGGGATACATTCCACCGACAGCTGAGATAGAAGGACGACAAAAGGTTGTTACTTATTCTAAAATGAAGGACGATGACAAAAAGCTGTTTGAAGCAGAGAACCGCGCATACGCTATCATAAGAATGGCATTACCTCAGGACATACTGCACACTTTCCGAAATCAAAAGACAGCGAAAGAGCTGTGGGAGTCATTGGAAAAACGGTGTGAGGGTAACCCGAGGGTAAGAAGGAAACGTATGGAGATGCTTAAGCAGCAGTTTGCGATCTTCAAGGCATTGAAGGATGAAAAGCTGGAGGACACCATCACGCGTTTCTATCATCTGCTGACTGAGCTAGAAAGTCATGATATTGAGTATAGCGACACTGAAAAGAATAATAAGCTTCTGGATGCTTTACCGGCCAAATGGGCGATGTACGTGGCCTTGATTAAGCTTGATGAGGATAAATACTATACTCTAACTCTGGAGAATGTGGTGGGAACGCTGAGGGCGTATCATTTTGAATTACTGAAGGCAGAAACGGATTATGAACAAGTTCAAAATCTAGCAATGTATTATGGAAAATCAAAACCTTCAGTGGCAGCCGAAATGAAGACAGCCACAGCCTTCTTCTCGGGAGAAAGATCGTCACCAGCTGAGCCAGAGGACGCACAGAGTAGAGCTTTCTTAGGGTTTAGTAGACCGGAAGAACAGAAACATCAAGCTACACCGGCATCTACATCTCAGGGTTATTCTAAGATGCCTATGAGCGCTAAATCGGCTGAAGACCATTTAAATCTATTGGCTTCATTCGTGGCCGCATACGAAAATTGCGTTCAGGGTAAAATCAACGATCCTACACTCTGGGATGAGGATTACGATCAGGTAGACCCTGATGACCTTGAAGAGATGGATCTTCAATGGCAACTGGCCATGGTAACTCAACGGGTTAAGAGGTTCATCAAACGGACGGGAAGAAATCTGAATATGAGTAACAATAGGATTGGCTTCGATAAGTCCAAAGTAAAATGCTACAACTGTCAAGGGTTAGGACACTTCGCTAGAGAGTGTCAGAGACCGAAGGTAGAGAATTACCAAGGGCAGAATCAGAATCATGGACAGTATCAAAACCAATCACAACAGCGATATCTTCCGAGTACTTCAACCAGTCAAGCAAACATAGCTGGTCTGTTATCTAACGTCACATCAGACAGACAACTAGACGGTACTTATGACTGGAGTACACATCCAGAAACGAACGCTAGAGACTTTATGGCTGAAGTGACTGAGAGTGGATGTGAAGGAGCAAAGCAGAACACAGGGGACAACAGTAAAAAAGAAAGCAGTCCGATGTGCGTGGAGAAGTCGAATGATCAGACGATTTTGGAGTTTGCCGCTCAGATGGCCAACGTAGAATCAGATCATACAAAGGTAAGTCTGAATTTCTCTCTTTTCCATGAATTGTGTGTTTTATGTGCTACTTCTAACGATAGGTTAAATTTAGTACTCGAATCACATCAAAATATATCTGCTCAAAATGAATCTTTAAAATCAGATAATGCTAGCCTGATAGATATAAAGCAAGATCTTAGGGATAATGTAACATCCACGGAATTAATTTGATGTATTTTGGCTAATTAAGTGGAAAATTTATATTTAAAGTTGAATTTGGGTGATTATTATGTATTTGGATATTTAGCAAAGTTTGTTGTTATTTTTAAGAAAATTGAACTCAGAATCAATTTTGTGGATTATTATGAATTTAAAAGTTATTTATGATAAATTTAAGATTAAATCGGTATTTTATGGAACCGGTTAAGTCGGGTGATGAAATGTGCAAAATGACGAAAGTAGTATATAAAGGGCAATAGGCTTCATTTTCTAGTTTACACTCTCTCTCTACTCTATCTCTCTAGAAATTTTCTCTCTACATCTCTCTAAGATAAATCACAAACCGACCGTCGGATTTTCGAGAATTATACGTCATCGGAAAGGTATCGAGGAGTACAACAGTAATCTACAAACGGATTTCAGATTTCGTGCGAATTGAGGTAAGAATCGAACCTTTTTAGTTTATGGTTTCGGTTTTAAAGTAACTAAGAATTCGAATCTATCATTTTATGCAAATTTAAGTTTGTTTTGCTAGAAATGTTGCTGGATTGTGATACTATATGCATAGTAGAATCGAATATATGCATCATACATGATATAACACTGATTTTAGGCCTTAGAAATGAAGGATTTAAGTTGAAATGATGAACAGACTCGAATATGTCAAGAACAGAGTCGAAATGTAAGAACAGACTCGAGTTTGGTGCTAGATTCGAAGGTGTACCATCAGATTCTAAGGGGGGTTCGAATCTGATGATAGACTCGAAGGGTATGAGTTCGAATCTACCCATAGATTCGAAGTATGGTTCGAATCTGACCATGAGGTTCGAATCTGATGATTAATTTCGAATCTAACCCATTAAATTCGAGTTTAATGCCTAAAATTGAGAAATGTACTCTCTAAACTTGTATAATTTGAATGGAACTTATAAACAACACATAAAATGGCAAGAATTATTCAAAGGACAAGTTGTGAACTTGAAATGGGTTTCAAACTTAGTTATGGGTTAAATTTGAATGTAGACCCGAAATGGGGGAAAACGTTGCAAAACTTACGAGACTTGATTTTTATGAATTAAACGGATAATGATATGAGGAATTTGTTGTAATTGATATAACAGGTCCCTTGTGGTGTTGTTTAACCCACAGTGGGGTACTTGGTGGAATCCGGTTGAAAGCCCGAAGAGAAATAAAATTGGTTAAAGATAATTACGCACCCACTGTGAGTACAGTAGATTTCGCATGATTATATCTGATTTATGTTAAGCTTTGCCTGCTGAGACCTGTTGTTTCACTTGTTTGGTTGGATTTCTACTAACTTGCGTAGATTTAGATGCACATTCTTACTTGTTGCATGTCCGTTCGATTGTTGTGCATCTAGTGATGGACCGGTGGGTCGCATCGTTAACTCTGATGTTACTGTGCTATATGACGCTGGAGCTGATCCCTCCAGGTCCGGTAGGCAGTATGTCATCCCCGATCGTTCGTTTGTCTCAGATGGTATGTGTAAATGCCGAGCTTTGGGCTCGAAGGGGCTGCGGCTCTGGTCCGTACTTGGTGTACGAAGAGAGTATACGACGTTTGTCGTCGGGGTTACTCTTGGGCTTCATAAATATTTATAATATGTGCAATCTATGTATTCACTAAGCATTCGCTTACGTTTTAGTTGTTGTATTTTTACAGGCAAAGGAAAATCTACTGCTGGACCTTCTAGTTAGGTCGATTTGGAAGATTTGGAAGATATCTGCTATTTAATCGGTAATTATATTGTGGGACAAATGTTGTAATATATTCTGGATGATTGTAATAAATGTATGGGTGTGTAGACCTAGACTTGGTACCTGATAGCACCATAGGGTATTTAACACTTGTTGCACCACTTTATTTATGTTTTAATGCTTCCGCACTTAATTTAGGTTATCAGATCATTATGTTAATGTATGTTGGTGATTAATCCTGGGTGTATTGTATTTGGTGGTTGTTGTGGCAAGGGTGTCACACGAGATGGTATCAGAGCAGTAGTTTGAGATTCAAGTGTCCGTGAGGTCTTGATCTCAAACATTAGGTGATGATATGTAGTGATGCTAAGTAATGATCTGAACTAAGATAGGTTATGATCTAGTAATTATAAGAAATTGACTATCATACGGGACAAATGAATGGTGTCTTTAAATTTATGACATGTTGCTAAATAAGTTATATGTTTCGTATTTCAGAACATGTCTGGAGGAGGAATGACACCTGAAGAGACGAGAGAAATGATGCTAGCCATGATGGCTGAGCAAAGAGAGATGATTCAAGAGCAGTTTCGGGCTCGAGATGAGGCCGAAACTAAGCGAAGGGAAGATAAAAGGAAGAACAAAGAAAAAGAAAGAGAAGGAATTAATGAGGAACAAGATGACAACACTGGGTCATCTAATAAGCCCAGGGGTTGTCGGTTTAAGGATTTTAAAGGAAATGGAGCTGTAGAGTTTAACGGTTTAGGGGATGCTGTTGCTGCACTGGAATGGATAACAGCAACTGAGCGAACATTCCGAATCAGCGACTGTGCTGAGAAGGACATGGTTCGTTATGCAACTGCTATGTTCACGAATGATGCAATCATGTGGTGGAATGCCATGGTGAACGCTTTGACATTAGAGAAAGTTTCGGTTATGACTTGGGCTGAGTTCAAGGACTTATTCACTCAGCAATACTGTCCGATTGATGAGCGTCGGAGATTAGAGGCAAGGTTTATGGCGCTGGTACAGGGGACGAAGACGGTGTCCCAATATGCTGTGGAGTTCACGAGGTTAAGTCTGTTCGCACCTCATCAGGTGGACACCGAAGAAAGGAAAGTGACCAGGTTCGAGGCTGGTCTTGACATTGAGATTAGGAGGGTCATGAGCAATGTTCGTTACCCTACATTTGCTGGCTTACTTGAGGCTGCCAGAAATGTAGAGCAGATTTTGATTATGTCAGGCTACTCTGTTGGGTCTGCTGCTGCTTCCACCAATCCGACACAGCCGTCACCGCCGAAGCGCCAAAGGGAGGGAGGATATTCTGGTTCTTCCCGGTCTTCACAGTACTCACCTCAACAGTCGTATCGCCGACAATCTGGTTCATCTGATCGCGGTCGTGCGCGTGCATACTCCATCAACACTGAGCCGCAATATTGCAATAAATGTCATCTGGAGCATTTTGGCAAATGCCCTAACGGACGTGCTTGTTTTTGCTGTGGGGAGCTGGGACATTTTCAGAATGACTGCCCAAGGAAGGGTGATGCTTGCTATAAGTGTGGGGTGTGGGGTCACTATAGCAGGAATTGTAGAAAGAATGCTCCAACGGCTGCTGTCCCATCATCAACACGCTCGTCTGGAGGTTCGAGTGGTGGTTCAGTTAACCGCCGGGGTCAGTCACAGAGGGCACCTGCTCGTGCTTTTCAGATAACTGCAGAGGAAGCAAGGGAAAATCCGGAGGTCGTCACGGGTACGTTCATAGTTAATTCTATGCCTGCACGAGTTTTATTTGATTCGGGTGCCAATAGGTCGTTTGTTTCTACTATGTTTGCACAAAGAATTGCCATGCCACTATCTAGATTATCTGCTGTTCTTGATATAGAAACTGCTAGCAACACTCTAGTAAAAGTAGATCATGTCTACCGTAACTGCACGTTAGTAATTGAAGATGTAGTCTTCAATTTGGACTTGATACCGATAGAATTCAGTGAGTTTGATGTCATAGTCGGGATGGACTGGTTGATCGAGAATGAAGCCCACATAGTGTGTAAGAGCCGAATGATAAAGATAACTACCCCGGAGGGGCGTGAGATATGTATATATGGGGATAGGAGAAGCGGGGATCTGTGTTTGCTTACTATTGCAAAAGCTAGAAAGCTTGTTGCAAAGGGATGTGATGCATACTTAGCATATGCGATTGATGCTAAGGCAGAGAAGAGAACTTTGGCCGATGTGCCGGTTGTTTCACAATTCCCGGATGTGTTTCCGGAAGATTTGTCTGGCGTGCCGCCTGAGAGACAAGTTGAGTTTCGAATTGATCTGATCCCCGGAGCTGCACCGGTAGCTCGTTCTCCTTATCGTCTTGCCCCAACCGAGATGAAAGAAATGATGACACAACTTCAGGAATTGTTGGACAAGGGCTTTATTCGGCCGAGTTCATCACCGTGGGGAGCTCCGGTACTGTTTGTAAAGAAGAAAGATGGCACGATGAGGATGTGCATAGATTACCGGGAGCTGAATAAATTGACGATTAAGAACAAGTATCCTTTGCCGAGGATAGACGACTTGTTTGATCAGTTACATGGGGCTAGTGTATTTTCTAAGATTGATCTGAGATCGGGATATCATCAATTGAAGGTTCGAGAGGAAGATGTGCCAAAGACAGCATTCAGGACTCGGTATGGACATTACGAGTTCCTGATAATGCCTTTCGGATTAACTAACGCCCCAGCTGTCTTTATGGACTTGATGAATAGGGTTTGTAGACCGATGTTGGATAAGTCGGTGATAGTGTTTATTGATGATATACTGGTATATTCTAAGTCTGAAGCAGAACATGCTGAACATCTGAGAGAACTGTTGGAGTTGTTAAGAAAAGAAAGGTTGTACGCCAAGTTCTCAAAGTGCGAGTTTTGGCTACAACAGATACAGTTTCTAGGACATGTTATATCTGGAGCTGGGATTTCGGTTGATCCAGCTAAAGTTGAGGCTATAAGAAATTGGGAACCGCCACAATCAGCTACGGAAATCAGGAGTTTTCTTGGGTTGGCGGGATATTATAGGAGGTTTATAAAGGACTTTTCAAAGATTGCAGTTCCGCTGACGGCATTAACGAAGAAGAATGCGCCTTTTGTTTGGGAGACCGTGCAGCAAGAGGCGTTTGAAGTTTTGAAGAAAACTTTGAGTGAAGCGCCGATACTTGCCTTACCTGAGGGCAATGATGACTTTGTGGTGTATACCGATGCTTCGAGGTTAGGGTTAGGCGCTGTACTGATGCAGCGGGGGAAAGTAATTGCATATGCTTCAAGGCAGTTGAAGCAGCATGAGAAGAACTACTCAACTCATGATCTCGAGTTGACTGCAGTAACATTCGCATTAAAGTTATGGAGGCATTATCTCTACGGGACTAAGTGCCAATTATACACGGACCATAAGAGTTTAAAGTACATTTTTAGCCAGAAGGAACTCAATATGAGGCAGAGACGATCAATGGAACTAATAAAAGATTACGATTGTGAAATTCTTTATCACCCCGGAAAGGCTAATGTAGTAGCCGATGCCTTGAGTCGGAAAGCGTATGCTAAGGATTGCTGCTATATGATGACATCTACCATGTTAACGTCTACTATTATAGATGATGTCAAGGCCGCTCAGGAGGAAGCCTTGAAAGACGAGAATGTTAGTGCTGAGGATATAAGGGTGCAAATGAAGAATATGGAAACAAGTGAAACGGGTTTGAAAGGTGTGTACGGAAGAATTTGGGTGCCGAAATATGGTGGTATGAGAAATGTGATCGTTGAGGAGGCACATCAATCTAAGTTTTCTGTACATCCCGGGAGCACAAAGATGTACAACGACTTAAAGGCAGACTTTTGGTGGCCGGGATTGAAGAAGGATATCGGTCAGTATGTGGAACGATGTAGGACTTGCCGGTTGGTAAAGGCTGAGCATCAACAACCTTATGGCAGTCTGCAACCGCTTCCCATTCCGGAATGGAAGTGGGAGCACATTACTATGGATTTTGTTACGAAACTGCCGAAGACTAAGCGACAGCATGATGCGGTTTGGGTAATCGTGGATCGGTTAACAAAGTCGGCTCACTTCATACCGATTCGTGAAAGTTATTCGTTGGAGAAATTAGCTCAAATTTACATGAACGAAATTGTTTCTAGGCATGGAGTGCCTAAGTCCATAGTATCGGACCGGGACAGCCGGTTTACTTCAAATTTTTGGTCGGCTTTGCAAGAAGGGTTAGGGACAAGGATTGCAATGAGTACAGCTTACCGCCCGCAAACTGATGGTCAGAGTGAGCGGACCATCTTAACGCTTGAAGACATGATGAGATCGTGTGTGTTAGATCTCGGTGGCAATTGGGACGATCATCTGCCACTCATAGAATTTTCGTATAACAACAGTTACCACGCTACGATTAAGAAAGCTCCGTTCGAGGCTTTGTATGGAAGGAAATGTAGGACTCCTACATGTTGGAGAGAAACGGGTGAAACACCAATAGCTGGGCCGGCTTTGCTTCAAGAAACAAACGAGAAGATACAGTTGATTAGACAGAACATGAAAGCGGCTCAGGATCGTCAGAAAAGCTACTATGATCGGAGGCACAAGCCGATAAATTTTGAAGTGAATGACTGGGTCTATTTGAAAGTATCACCCATGAGGGGTGTTACTCGTTTTGTTAAGAGGGGCAAATTAGCTCCGAGATTTGTCGGACCCTTTAAAATTGTTGAAAAAGTTGGAAATCAGTCATATCGATTAGAATTGCCTGAAGGGATGTCGGGCGTACATCCAGTATTCCACGTTGGGAATCTTCGAAAATCGTTTAACACTGGAAACGAGGATTGGGCCGACCATACTGAACTGCAAGTTGATGAAAGGCTCCGATATGTTGAAGAGCCGGAGTGTGTGTTAGACACTAAGATGAAGAAATTGAGAAGTAAGGAGATAGAAATGGTGCTTGTACGTTGGAAGCATCATAAAGGAGCAAATCATACATGGGAAACTAAGTCAGAAATGTTAAGAAGATATCCGAAACTGTTTGAGTCCGAGTAACTTCGAGGACGAAGTTGAGCGTGGTGGAGCCCATGTTGTAACATCCACGGAATTAATTTGATGTATTTTGGCTAATTAAGTGGAAAATTTATATTTAAAGTTGAATTTGGGTGATTATTATGTATTTGGATATTTAGCAAAGTTTGTTGTTATTTTTAAGAAAATTGAACTCAGAATCAATTTTGTGGATTATTATGAATTTAAAAGTTATTTATGATAAATTTAAGATTAAATCGGTATTTTATGGAACCGGTTAAGTCGGGTGATGAAATGTGCAAAATGACGAAAGTAGTATATAAAGGGCAATAGGCTTCATTTTCTAGTTTACACTCTCTCTCTACTCTATCTCTCTAGAAATTTTCTCTCTACATCTCTCTAAGATAAATCACAAACCGACCGTCGGATTTTCGAGAATTATACGTCATCGGAAAGGTATCGAGGAGTACAACAGTAATCTACAAACGGATTTCAGATTTCGTGCGAATTGAGGTAAGAATCGAACCTTTTTAGTTTATGGTTTCGGTTTTAAAGTAACTAAGAATTCGAATCTATCATTTTATGCAAATTTAAGTTTGTTTTGCTTGAAATGTTGCTGGATTATGATACTATATGCATAGTAGAATCGAATATATGCATCATACATGATATAACACTGATTTTAGGCCTTAGAAATGAAGGATTTAAGTTGAAATGATGAACAGACTCGAATATGTCAAGAACAGAGTCGAAATGTAAGAACAGACTCGAGTTTGGTGCTAGATTCGAAGGTGTACCATCAGATTCTAAGGGGGGTTCGAATCTGATGATAGACTCGAAGGGTATGAGTTCGAATCTACCCATAGATTCGAAGTATGGTTCGAATCTGACCATGAGGTTCGAATCTGATGATTAATTTCGAATCTAACCCATTAAATTCGAGTTTAATGCCTAAAATTGAGAAATGTACTCTCTAAACTTGTATAATTTGAATGGAACTTATAAACAACACATAAAATGGCAAGAATTATTCAAAGGACAAGTTGTGAACTTGAAATGGGTTTCAAACTTAGTTATGGGTTAAATTTGAATGTAGACCCGAAATGGGGGAAAACGTTGCAAAACTTACGAGACTTGATTTTTATGAATTAAACGGATAATGATATGAGGAATTTGTTGTAATTGATATAACAGGTCCCTTGTGGTGTTGTTTAACCCACAGTGGGGTACTTGGTGGAATCCGGTTGAAAGCCCGAAGAGAAATAAAATTGGTTAAAGATAATACGCACCCACTGTGAGTACAGTAGATTTCGCATGATTATATCTGATTTATGTTAAGCTTTGCCTGCTGAGACCTGTTGTTTCACTTGTTTGGTTGGATTTCTACTAACTTGCGTAGATTTAGATGCACATTCTTACTTGTTGCATGTCCGTTCGATTGTTGTGCATCTAGTGATGGACCGGTGGGTCGCATCGTTAACTCTGATGTTACTGTGCTATATGACGCTGGAGCTGATCCCTCCAGGTCCGGTAGGCAGTATGTCATCCCCGATCGTTCGTTTGTCTCAGATGGTATGTGTAAATGCCGAGCTTTGGGCTCGAAGGGGCTGCGGCTCTGGTCCGTACTTGGTGTACGAAGAGAGTATACGACGTTTGTCGTCGGGGTTACTCTTGGGCTTCATAAATATTTATAATATGCGCAATCTATGTATTCACTAAGCATTCGCTTACGTTTTAGTTGTTGTATTTTTACAGGCAAAGGAAAATCTACTGCTGGACCTTCTAGTTAGGTCGATTTGGAAGATTTGGAAGATATCTGCTACTCAATCGGTAATTATATTGTGGGACAAATGTTGTAATATATTCTGGATGATTGTAATAAATGTATGGGTGTGTAGACCTAGACTTGGTACCTGATAGCACCGTAGGGTGTTTAACACTTGTTGCACCACTTTATTTATGTTTTAATGCTTCCGCACTTAATTTAGGTTATCAGATCATTATGATAATGTATGTTGGTGATTAATCCTGGGTGTATTGTGTTTGGTGGTTGTTGTGGCAAAGGGTGTCACAGATAAGCTTAAGGCTGATGCACAAGATGTGATAGTTCTAAAGGACAAACTGAACAAACAGTGTGTTAGGTTAGAACTCATGTATGAACATGTTGAGGCATTAACCAAGGAGCTGAAAACCAAAGACATAGAGCTGGCTGAATCTAAGGTGAAGGTAGCTGAGGCAAATAGTAAACTTGAAAAGTTTAGGAACTCAAGTCTTAATCTAGGGAAAATTTAAGATGCTCAACGTCAATCTAAAAAACCTGTAGGTCTAGGATATCATGAGAGTCCTCCGCCTTTTAATGACAACTATGTGCCTCAACCTCAGGAGAAAACTGAGAAATCAGTAGACTTAGAGGAAAAACCTGAACCAGTGTTTGAACCTGTAAAGGAAAATACACCTAAGGTGACTGATACTAAAGTCAAGATTAAGAAAGTTAAGTTTGTGCCTTCCTCTAGTGATACACCTGTAGGAAAACACAAAATTGATTTTAATGATCAGGATGATGAACCAGTCACTATAGATGCACCAAAAGAACCAGACACTAGTGAGACACCTAAGTCAAAGGGCACACACAAGAAGTCTATTGACAAAATGTCTTGCTTTAGATGTCACGAAAAGGGGCATGTTGCTTCTAACTGTCTGCATAGGAAAGTAGACATTACTCCTAGGACAGGGAAGCCAGAACATGCTAAGCTTTCTACAAGTGTTGCAAGCACTAGTAGTTCTCAGAGTACCGAGAAAACTGTGCAAGCTACACCAAAACCGGCTGTGAAACAAATACCGGTGAAAGGGGGACCAAAAGAAGTGATTAGGACTAATTCACCAAATCGAGTCATTAATCAATCTAGGTCTGGACCACAACAACAATATAGGAGCACAAAACCTAGCAGAGCTTACACTCCGGTTAGGTCACACACTCCTGTTAGACAGCACACACCGGGTAGAGCTCAAGGACATCAGTCTGAAATAAATTATAATCGTAATTATTCAAGAGCTCCACAGCAAATGCCTACTCAAAGGCAAAGAGTGAACTTAAATCACTCGGCACCACAACAAACTCCGGTTCAAAGACCCAAGTCACCTGAAAGGCGAGATGGGTATTTGAAAGAGTTTAAGTATGTGGACGAGAATGGTATAACCAAGTCAGTTATGGCTTGGGTTCCCCGTGATAACTAACCTATTTTCTTTCATGTGCAGGAGATAACCACAGGTCTAAACAACAAATGGTTCGTCGACAGTGGATGCTCCAGGCACATGACAGGGGAAAGAAGTCTTCTTACAGACTTCAAGGGAGGGAATCGGAGATTTGTATCATTCGCGGGAAATAAGGGATGAAACATCACGGGTACTGGAGTAGTCAGTAATGGGACGATCAAATTGGATCAAGTTTATCACGTTGATAAACTGTTTCATAATCTCATTAGCGTCTCTCAAATCTGTGATAAGAAGAATTCAGTGCTGTTCACTGATACTGAGGCGTTGGTGCTAAAACCGGGGTTCAAGATACCTGAAGAGTGGATATTGATGAGGGCTCCAAGGAAGAATGACTTGTATATGCTCGACATGAATAAGCCTGAATCTTCGATGGGTCCAATCTGTCTGTTATCTAAAGCTTCGGAGATTGAATCGGTTTTATGGCATAGACGTATGGCACATTTGCACCTGAGAAAAATGAACTATATAACGAAAAATGGATTGGTGCAAGGTGTGCCTATGAAGAGTTTTCAGTTCGAGGATAAGTGTCTACCGTGCAAGAAGGGCAAACAACATAAGAAGGCACACAAGTCCAAGACTCATAACTCCATCACTACCACATTCGATTTGCTGCATATGGACCTCTTCGGACCAATCAACAAAAGGAGTATAGGTGGTAGTTGGTATTGTTTAGTTATCACTGACGATTACTCACGATTTTCTTGGGTTTTCTTTCTAGGTACAAAGGACGAGACGACTTCCAAGCTCATCGGATTCTTAGACCAAGTGGAGAATTCCTATGGAACAAGGGTTAAACGACTTCGTAGTGATAACGGAACTGAGTTTAAAAACACTGTTTTTGGTGTATATTGCCTATCAAAGGGCATAGTGCATCAATTTAGTGCACCCTATGAGCCACAACAAAATGGGGTGGCCGAACAAAAGAACAGGACATTGATTGAGGCAGCAAGGACCATGCTTTCGGATTCAAAGCTTCCTACCATGTTTTGGGGGGAGGCAGTGAATACCGCATGTCATATTTTAAACCGGGTCCTTACTATCAAATCTTTGAACAAAACCTGTTATGAAATTTTGAATAAACGGCCACCTAATTTAACTGGCTTCGAACCTTTTGGGGTACCATGTACTTTATTGCGAACAAAACAACAACCTAAGTTTGGTGAAAAGGCTGACGAAGGATACTTCCTAGGTTATGTGCCGAACTCACCAAACAAACGGGTTTTTAACAAAACTAATGGTACAGTAGAGATTGTGTATAACATTGAAGTCACAAGTTATACACATGAACCCCAAACAGGTCCGGAATGGATATTTGACTATGACAAACTGTTTGAGTCATTTAACATTCCTGTGGATGAAAATGCAGGTACCATCGAAAAGGACACGGCGACGTTGAATCTGAATGACGAAGGTCATAGCTTTCCGAGGACCACATTTCGATCCACATCCGAGCCTACTTCAACTGAAGATGGATCTCTAGAAGTCACTGATTCAGAAGCACCTACAAATGAGAATCAGACTCAGACAACAAATTCCAACTCTGAGGAAACTATCCACGAGGAAGAAAATGTGGAATCTGAGGTTGTTCCCCCGTTAGGTGAAATAGGATCAAATTTAGGAGATAATATGAGAGTTGACGAGATAGAAACATCTAGGATCAACAAAAACCATCCTATAGAAAGCATCATAGGAAATCCTAATGCGGGTGTGAGGACTAGGAGTAGTTTAAATAACAACACTGTGTTGCTGTCAATGATAAACGACTCTGAGGCCTTTCATACCTGCTTCTATTCATGTTTCATCTCGCAAGTAGAGCCGAAAAATGTGCAAATGACACTAAAAGATAACTCCTGGGTTGAAGCGATGCAGGAAGAACTCTCTCAATTTAGGAAACTAGAAGTGTGGGAGTTAGTTCCATTACCTCGAGGGGAAATAACAATAGGAACCAAATGGGGTTTTAAGTGCAAAAGAGACGATCGAGGTATAGTCACTCGAAACAAGGCAAGGTTAGTTGTAAATGGTTTCAACCAAGAGGAGGGAATCGATTACAATGAGGTGTTTGCGCCAGTAGTAAGGTTGGAAGCAATTCGGTTGTTTCTGGCTTTTGCTTCCTTCAAGGGCTTTAAGGTTTATCAGCTAGACGTTAAGAGTGCTTTCCTCTATGGGAAAGTGAAGGAACTGGTGTATGTAGAACAGCTGCCCGGGTTTACAGATCCGAAATATCCAGACAGAGTATATCGATTAGATAAGGCTCTGTATGGATTGCATCAAGCACCAAGGGCGTGGTACGAGACTCTGTCCAGCCATCTGTTAGAAAATGGGTTTGAAAGAGGAAGGATAGATAGTACGTTGTTCGTTAAGCGAAATGGAGAACACTTCATCTTGGTACAAGTGTACATCGATGATATCATCTTTGGATCATCAGACGAGCAAATGTGCAAGGATTTTGAGAAGGTGATGAAGTCAAAATTCGAGATGAGTGCAATGGGTGAGTTGAATTTCTTTTTGGGTTTGCAAGTTGACCAGAAGAAGGAGGGAATGTTTATCCATCAGACGAAGTATGTCTACGACATATTAGAGCGCTTCGGAATGGAAGGGACAAAACTGACAGCTCATTTCAGCACGCCGATTCACGTGAATCACAATCTCGGACCGGGTACTGAAAGTGATACCGATGTGGATCCGACGTTATATCGGGCCATGATTGGGTCACTTATGTATTTAACTGCTTCAAGACCTGACATTATGTTTGCTGTTTGTATTTGTGCTAGGTTTCAAGCTAATCCGAAAGAGATGCACATGAAAGCTGTGAAGCGGATTCTACGATACCTCAAGTCAAAACCGAAGCTGGGACTTTGGTATCACGCGGAGGGCGATCTGGAATTAGAAGCGTTCACGGATTCTGACTACGGAGGATGCAGCTTGACGCGCAAGTCAACAACTGGAGGTTGTCAGTTTCTAGGAGGGAGACTCGTTTCCTGGCAATGCAAGAAACAGACTTCGGTAGCCGTGTCAACGTGCGAGGCCGAATACGTTGCTGCTGGTAGTTGCTGTTCACAGGTTCTTTGGATACAACAACAATTGCGGGATTACGGTTTGGCTTACACTCAAACTCCTATTAGGATAGATAACCAGTCAACTATTGCAATAACCAATAATCCAGTTAAACACAGTAAAACAAAGCACATAGACATAAGACACCACTTTATACGTGATGGTGCTGAAAAGAATTTAATTAAGTTGGTAAAAGTGGCAACGGATGATAATAATGCTGATTTATTTACCAAAGCTTTTGATAAATCACGGTTTGAGTATTTGATTCAACTAAACGGAATGCGTAATCCAGAGTGAGTTGACCTTAGTAGAGTTTTATTTCTTTTTATAACAGTAGTATTTCTTTCTTTTTATAGTAAGTTTAGTAACTTTGGATAGTTTCTATTTTTAGTAAGTTAGTAGATTATAGTATTTTCGTGCTATTTCTTATGAAAAACAAAAAGAAAAAAGAGAGAAAACCATAAAAAATTCAAAAAAGAGAATATCAGAAAAAGAGTTAAGTCTTAGATACATAGGTTCAAAGTGACGAAAATTAGCACAGTCGTTACAAACTCTAAGTGTTTAGGCTTTCACACATAATGCACCTAAAATTCTAAGTGTTGTACATTATCTAGTTTGATGTGTTGGTAGACATAATACATATAGGGAGTCTCAAGGCTAATAAAATACTCAAGAAAAGGTCAAACGTGTCACTAACTTAGATGTATGACCAATCGGTCTTAATTTTTATGTTAGAGACATACAAACTTTGATAATAAATGAGGTATGTAAAATTTCTGGGGATGGATAGCAACATCTACATCTTAAGAATGTAAAGAATAGAAAAATCATACTGAGTCGAGAGTCAAAACAAGTAACTCTGTTGTACGTCAGTACAGACCTGTTGCCTCTGTTTTGATTCGGGTTAGCAAGATAAGTCGCTTTGTTGTACGTTGGTACAGACCTGTCACCGCTGTCTTGCTAACTTTAAAAAATTAACCTTAAGACAAACTAAGACACTTTGTTGTATGTAAATACAGACCTGTGTCCGATGTTTGCCTTTTAAAGAAAGTTTGCAATACCAAAAAGTTATTATCACTGTGTGTATGCCTTGATCATAAAAGTATGTCTATGTATGAGTCACGTAAGATACTTTCATGATAAATAAAAAGGCCAAGGGATATTCCGAAATGTAACATGTTTAAATGGACAATAATACCAACAATCGCCTAGAAATGTATGTCACGACAAACAATCAAAGGAATCAAAAATTCCTAAGTGTGAAAGTTTAAATACTGAAAGTGCATATTTGACACAGCTATCTGATTGAACCTTTCTTTGGCTTTACTCGTCAAAAATATGCTGTTAGTGTTAAGCATAGGTTGTAAATTTTAAATAATGTAGTTTAGTCTAAGGTTAATTTTTGTTCAAAATTTTAACTTTAATTTAATTTAATTTAATTTTATTTTTATTTTATTTTAATTTTAAATTTTTTAGGAAAAGGGTCAAAATTACTGAGGGTGCATTCCTAGTTGAATAAAATAAACATTGCGTGAAAATCTTGTGCTTAGGGTAAATGATTTTGCATAGTTTATTCTGTTACTCGAAAAAGTTGAATTTATTTCAAAGATTTTCGAAATTTTCAAAACTTTCAGATTAAATTCGAGTATAAGTTAAATTCGAATATACATTCGAATTTGGCAGGGCCTCGAGTTTGGCAGCAAACTCGAAAAAGGTCACAAACTCGAAGGAGGTTGATATAAATAGGTCAACAGTGATGGTCATAAATCACCTACTTTCGAATTTGACCTTTCGAGTTTACTGAGCGCGATTTCGAGTTTGTTCTTCGACTTTATCGTTTTCGAGATTCATACTGTGTGTCGAGTTTCTGTTCGTTGGGGTTCGAGTCTACTAGTAAATGTAGGTATAATCAAGTGATTTATACAAGATTTAGGTAGTTTTATACTCCATTTATGCCAAAATTATCTGATTTTGAAGTTTTATTGGTGGATAGTTCGTATTTCAAAATACCATACTTTCAACCAGTGAAAAGTCAAATTGATAATACATATCTTTGATTAGAACCTAGTAGGACTAATAGATGTGATTTTCTACGTCTAACATGGTTAAAATCTTGGATTTTTGTGATTAAAGTGACCGACATTTTCGAGTTTGTTCATAGATTCGAGTTTGATCGGGGTCTCGAGTTTGTTACTAAACTCGAATGACCCACTAAACTCGAATGAATGGTTCTTCGAATTTGTTGTTCGAATTTGACATTATATTCGAATTATTTAATTAAAATTTGAATTAAGCTTGTAGAAATTCATAAGTGTTGGATTTTGTCCTTATACAAGTTCAAAATAAAACAAATTTGAATTTACACAAGTTTATTGCTTGTTAATAATTCTAATATTTTATTTGCTATATTGTGCAGACATGGCTGACAGAATTTTTGTTCCTAAGCATAACATGGTCATCTCTCATGACCATGCTATTCCAGAGGCTCAAACTTTCCGCCAGATGGTGGATTTTTTGGTGGGATCAAGGATTTCCTATCGCTGTCTCATAATATTCAAACGGTTATCCCTTACGTGCGTCAGTTTTGGGATCACCTGCAAGTGGACTTTACTGTTAATCCGACAGTACTAAGGACGAGGGTCGCTGGACACCCTCTGGTGTTCTCAGCAGATATTTTATGCCAAGTTTTGCAGCTTGGATCACAGGATCAAGAGAATGGGCCAATTGACTTTCCGTTGTCAATCAGGCAGGCTGCGTTTGTTAGAATGGGGTATAGCCTGGACGTAACGAAGTCTTCGTACATGAAAAGTGGGCTTATCGGACAGTGGCGATATTTGGCGCATGTCTTCATGGTATGTTTTGCTGCGAAGAAAGCTGGATTTGATTATATTGTATCGAAGATTCAGTCGAGAATGATTGCGTTAGTCTACAATCAAAAGTTCAGCTTTTCGGAATTGTTCTTTTCTGAGTTTGTTCATCAAATAACAGCTCCCGAAAGAGAAAGATTTTTGTTATACCCACGATTCGTGATGATGCTGATCAGACATTTCCTGCCAAATCTGCCACAGCTCAATGAAATTCAGAGTGTTGCGGTCATAGACAAAAGAATATTTGCTGATTGTTCATCTCATCGAGGAAGATTAGCTATTCCAGTGGAGGCACCATTGTTTGGGGCAGTACTTAATCCAGATTTCCAAGTAAGGGAAGATGCCAATTGGGCAGGGGATGTACAGGTTCCGCAGCAACAGCAACAACAACCACAGCAACAGCGACCGCAGCAACCAAGGCCTCAACAACAAAGAAGGAGGCAACGCCCATCCGCGAGACAAATTCAGGATGATAGGCCTTCGACAAGTCAAGTGCAAGAAACGGCAGAGGCTGGTCCGTCAAATGTACCACATGTACCACCGGTATCAGATCCTAGGCTTCAAACATTAGAAGAGATATGGGCTTCAGGGCCAAATGCAAATGAGCAGATTACGGCTGAGCTCGTAGGAGACATTTTGGAACCACCGGAAGGAGAAATTGACGTTTTTAGGCAAATCGATGAGTATCAACCTGAGCCAGCAGGTGACGCCGAGTCAACTTCAGATTCCGATTCAGAAGAGATGGAAGAAATTGAGGTTGAGAAACAAACCGAAGATCCTGATATTCACATACGAACTTATGGATCAAGGATAGTGGTGATAAATGAACAAGCTACAAGGAGAAGAGCTTCAAGAGAGTCAGAAGACTCAGATTTTGAGGAAGAAGAAGTTGTTCCGTTGGTGACCAGGCAAAGGGCCAAAGGGCATAGGTTCATGCAGGGAGTTTCCTCGGCCTCTGCTTCTGTGCCAGAAATACCTCAACCTCCACCCGTTCAAAGACCCATTCCACCACCACCACCACTTGTTCAAACATCCATCCCCCCACCGATCATTCCAACTCCCATTCAATCAATTCCATCCACATCATCAACCTTCGCAGACAATCAAAGGATTTCTGAGCTTCGGAGCAAGGTTAAATTCCAACAAGTCCAAATCTTTCAGTTGACAAAGGCTCTCGGCGAAATACAGAAGCATAATGCACATATCGACTTCGAGAATGCTGAGTTGAAGAAAGTTGTGGGCAAGATCGAGGAAGAAAATCTGGAGCTTAAAACTTTTGTTTCCGATCAAGCTGCGGAGATTAGATCGATGCGTTCCCTAATTGAGCAATTATTGAAAAATCTAAAGGCTCAGGGGGAGACGAGTTGTCGGGATCAGGAGGAGCAGCCAAGGGGTGGAGATGATGAAGGCGATGATCCCAGTGCACCAAAAGATAATGAGCCAGTAGATTTTTCTGCATGCTGAGGTTCAGGGGGAGCCGAATCAGTCGGGAGTTGCAGGAGGTGAGGCTAGTTCCTCAAAGGTCACAGAAAGTGAAGTACGTGAGATGATAGAAGCATTAATGGATATTGAGGAAGAGCCACTAGACCTTGAATTTGATTTTGAGGATGATGTAGAGGATCTGGAAGAAGGAGAGTTTGTGCCATAAGATGTAGCTGATTGGAAATCTGATGAGGAGGTTGTGATAGATAAAGATGACAATGTAGATGAAGTAATCATTCAGTCACAGCCTGTCACAGAACAATATGAGCATAACGATCAACATGTAATCGATATTGATGATATCAAATTGGCTTCTGTAAATGATTCAGAACTGGAGGAGGCTGAAAGAGAGCCAAGCAGAGCTGAACTGTTAAATCTGTGGTTCCGTAAGGAAGAAAAGAAAGCAGAGCCAAAGATGAAGAAAAAGATGAGAACTCCGGGGGCAGAAAATCTCTCAGGTGGTATTATCAGCTGGTTCTTCGACAGAGAACTGCAGCTATTCATTCTGAAGAGGAGAGATGGACTCCAGTACATGAGGCGTAAGCTTAAAGTATTTAACACATTGCCAAAGGTAGAAGTGAAGGAGTTAGCCTGGAAAGAATTGATCAACATTGGAAATTACCCTTATGCTGAGGTAATCGCAAAGATAATCAGAAGAGAGGGTAAGACTGGAAAGTTTGAGAGAATCAAGCCGAGATCAGGGAGGAGAGTTGAGGATGAGTCAAGGATAGATCCTCATACTGGAAAGCCATGGGCAAAAATGGTTTACAAACCTGTCAAGTGCTTGAAAAGGGTGCCAATGAAGTCGATGCCACAGAACGTTTTAAGCAACATGAAATGGTGGTATGTCGGCAATGATACAGCAGAAGCAGTCATGGAGGATATGCAGGACAAAGTTATTTTGAGAGTGTATGATCCACTGCATTTAATAAACCTATCGAAGGACGATCTAAAGAAGCTACATGGTCAACATATCTTCTTTCATGAAGGATGGAGATCTGAAGCCAGAAAGTTCCAGAAGATAGTCAGAGTATGTATAGACGCAGGTATATATGCAGGAAGTAGTATATATAGGTCTAGTACTTAATCAAAATGTAAATAGTTAGAAGCTATCGTCAAGGGGGAGTCTGTTGGTACACCCTGTGTGACGATAACAGTCTAAGTGTATTAGCATTTTGGTTCAAGTGATATTGCAAAGTATTGAATATTAATGAGTGTTTGATATATGTGTTTATATATGTTTGATAGTTATTGATTGTATGTTTGAACTTGATGTAATGTATTACACGAAGTTCAAACATAAAGTTCAAAGATAAATTCAAAGATAAGTTAAAACATAAGTTCAAATATAGGTTTAATATGTGAAATTCGAATTTAGAATAAATTCGAATTCATCATTAAATGACATTCGAATTTATAGTAAATTCGAATGTGCAATATAAGCCAGATTCGAGAGTGTCAAGGGGACAAACTCGAATGCGCCTTGGGCCTGATTCGAGTTTGGCCCATGACAAACTCGAATGAGGCTCTATAATTAGGGAATAACTCGAATCATTAAGAGACTTTTGCAGAATTCGTGTGAGCATTTAGCAAAAGGTGATCTCGAGTTTATCAGCTGATAGTGTGTTAGTTCGGAGAGAATCATCTCGTAGGTGCGTTCATCGTCGATCGTACAGCGTTGTGGTAGTCTCCGTGTTCCGTGTGAGTGTTATATCCGTCAAGCCGTTAACGAGGATTCCGCACTCGTTGACGGTGTCGCGTCTAGATAGATCTGTGTAGTGCAAGACCTTACAGGTTCTCACCCGAAACCCACCTTACCCGAGTTCTGATTCAACCGAATTCAAGCCCATTCGAATTTTCAATTCATCCGAGTTCGCATCCATCCGAATTCGATTCCATCCGAAATTCGGTTTATTCAACCGAATTATCAATTTCCACTTCCAGAGATCCTAATTTCATATTCAACACTTAACAAAACATCATGTCTCGTGAAGCTCTTGTCATTGGATCAGAGAACATACTACCAGTTCTCTATCCAGATGAGTATGAGCAATGGAAGAAGCGGTTCCTCAAGTTCATTGCCATGCAGCCCATGTGTAATCTATTGATCCAATCCATAAGTGAGGGACCCGCTGTTTCGTTACCGCGAATGTCCTGCAGTACCAAATGCTGATCCTCCAGTTCCAGCAACACGGAGAGTTCGTGAACCTGCAAATGACGCAGAAAGGGAAAGACAAACAACAGATTTATAGGCGGAGTATATTATTTATCAAGCTCTTCCCACTGATATTCTAGTCGGGGTTGACAGCAAACTGGTCTGCTAAAGAAATGTGGGACGAGCTAGAGACGCAAATGCTTGGGGCAGACTTAGATGATAGGGCCAAAATTAAGGAAGCAAAGGCCAAATTCAAAGAGTTTAGAGCCAAGGATGGAGAATCCCTACAGAGTACCTTTATAAGGTTCTGCGCTATTCTTAATAAGCTAAATAAATTGCACATTCAGAAGGACAAATATGACATCAACATCCAGTTCCTATCTTCCTTAGCTCCAGAATGGCAAATAGTGAGTAGAGCAACCAAAAGAGTTCTAGACATCCCAAATGTATTTATAAATGTGGTATACAAGGAATTAAAGAAATACCAGGGTGATGTTGATGCTAAAAAACAAATGACAAACACTCTGGCATCTCTGTTGTTGACTTTAAACCAAAGCACCAAACCCATAGACTCCTTAGCCTTGCTCTCAAATAAGACATACACTGCTGAACCACTACCAAACCCATCTCCCATGCCATTGTATAGTCAAGGTGCTTCATCCTCTCAATACAAATACGCATCTCCACCATTGACTGAGCCGTTTGATGATGAAGTGGAAACCATACAAGAATAAATCGCCTTGTGGTTGAATCGTCTTCAACAGAAACAATTCTATCAAAACAAGACAAACAACCAAATTCGTTATGACACTGGCACTCGAAGGTATTCTGATGACACTAGAGAAGATCGGAGAGATGATAGGGATGATAGGTCACGTGATGACTGGAGGAGAAATGATCGAGATGATATGAGCTATGATGATAGGAGAGATAGACGAGACGATAGGAGAGAGACGTGATGATAGGAGGGATATCGAGCACCGTTATGAATGGCGTGACGATTGGAGGAATGATGATAGGCGGGAATGCATTCGCCGTGATGATAGCCGGGAACCACGCCGAGCCGAGAAGAGGCCTGTTGAAAGAAGAGAAGACATGCCTAGAGCTGATGAGCCCAAGGCAGCTGATGAACGACTCTACTATAAATGTGGGAAACTGAGACACTTTGCTTGAGAATGCAAGAACCAATTCGAGTGCGACATCAGATATTATGAGAGAAAGCTTGAGGCCCTAAAGAGGAGATCTGATGCAATGGCCCTGATAGAACAAGAAGACTACTGGGTTGATGATGAATTTGATGATGAAGATGATAGGGGCAGAAACTGTTATATGGTTGACAGAGTTGGACTGGCTGAATATGCAACTACTTCCGATTCCAAATCAAACATGACTGTAGAGGGGGAGAACATGAAAGATCCTACAGACTGTCTATTGGCCAAGTCCGGGGATTCAGAGTGCTCTATGTCAGATTCAGAGACAAATGAGGTACATTCCTTTTACATTCATAAGTATGTAAATGATATATCTGTACAAAATGAATGTAACTTGCACACATAAATACTTGAGCTAGATACTATGTATAATGCTGAAAAAGAAAAGTGTGTCAAGGCTAAATAATTGGCCCAATATATAAAAGAAACATCTGACAAATATGAAAAGAGTTGGTTAAACGAGCATGAGTTGATAAAGACATTTTTACTTGAAAAAGTAAAAGCTGAGGATAGGAAGATTTACCTTAAGAGTTGTATTGATACAACCACTGAGGAAAAGAGTTCCTTGAAGTCTGAACTGTCAGTTCTTTTAAAATGCCTTTCGTAAGTATGGAAAACTTAGTCAATCTGAGTAAATACAAAATGATAGAATAAGAGAGAATAGGTTTGTACTCACGGATAAAAACCCTAGATGATGAATTTCTAAAACGGGGTCAAACAGAACAAACTATTCATCTAAATCAACCCAAAGAGACTAGGTTTTATCATTCCAAACAAAGAATTGGTTTTAAAAATCCTAAGTATTTGGAAAATGTTCAATCAGTTTTACCTATATTTTATGATATAAGGTATATGGGTTGCAAGTTCAAGTCTTTCTTTTTCTAATCTCCGGAAGAAGTCTTAACCCGAGAGGATGAGAAAAGAAGTGAAAATAAAGAAAAGGAAATTTCTTTTAAATATGATGAGCTAAATGAGAGTTATTCTTTATAGGATACCTACTCTAGAGGAGGACTTCTTGTCTAGCTATTCATCAGCTGAAATGAACGCCGAACCAGTCAAACCAATCCCTCATCCTTATGTTCCTACAAAAGTTCTTCAACACAAAATAAATGTTTTAGAAAAAGACTTAAGGACAGCTCGAGAGAAAGCACTTGGTTATCAAGAAGCTCTTCTCAAAAGCAAGGAAAAACTGGTAAGACAGATTTTTGAACAAAGTGTAGAATTAACCACCTACAAAGAAAAGTTTGACACGGTTTCCAAAAGATTAAATTATCACTTAAAAGATTCAAAAGTTTCTCATCCTACCAAAGTCCCACTTGCATCATCCGACAAAGGTAAAGCTAAGGATGACGTTCCTTTAATCATTTTTGAAGGTGAGTGTTCAAAATATTCAAAAGCCGAGGTTTCAAAGAAGACTGAGAGTCAATCTAAGTCTTCCAAGAAACCCACTCACAAAGAAAATCTAAGTCTAAGTATTCCTAATGTACTGACTCTCATCATTTTGTACCTATAGATCATGCAAGGAGAATTTCTAAAATAACACCTCTTTATTTTCAAAATTTCTTTGTGAAAAAGGCAGTTATGCTTAGAGATGGCAACGGGGCCGGGGGTACCGGGTATCACCTTTCCCATCCCCGTCCCCGATCTCCGATACCCATCCCCAACCCCGTCCCCGATCCCCGACGGGTATCCCTTTTTTTCCCCATCCCCGCCCCCGACGGGTAACGGGGATCCCCGACGGGTAATCGGGTATTTCATGCCCGAAATTATAAATTTAGAAATGAAGTTCATGCTATATTTTTAATTAATAAATTACTACTAACAAACAATAAAACAAACCCAAACATTACATAGTCTTAAAGTTTAAAGTTTACAACACGGCAACACCTTATAATTGAAAAACGATAGTTTAAAACAAGATAACTAAAAAGTGATAAGTTGATGACGTGTGAATGGATAATCGGTACAATGTTACTAGCACTTCGTGAGACACAAATCTTGCACCAACATCTTTCTATGCACCTACACACAAAATTGATGCGTTAAACAACAATATAAAATTCATTAGTCTAAAATGAGAATTTTAATTCAACTATCATAATAAAAAAAGGTTTCTTGATTACCTTCAACATCCGGCTCACAATCATAGAAAATGGTTGCATCGTTATCCGACATAAATGACGAAGCGTTATCTAAAATAAACAAAAATATATAGTTTAATGAATTATAATAAATGCAAAAATAAAAAAACACATGTATATGCTTACCTTTGTTAACAAGTTCCCACAACCAACTTTGTGCACACATTAAAGCTTCAATTGTATTCGGATGAAGCCGACTTCGATGTGGACTTATCAACCTTCCACTAGCACTAAACGCAGATTCCGAAGCAACAGTTGAAACAGGAATAGCCAAAATATCTCTTGCAATGGCTTGCAAAATAGGATACTTTGGTGCGTTCAACTTCCACCATAACAAAATATCAAAATCATCCGAGTCGGGTTGAATCCCTTCTTCCAAATAGTGATCGAATTCAGATTTTACCGCAGATTGGGAAACCTTAGGCTTGGTCAAAAGATGTCTTTGCCAAGCAGATGTGATATTCCCAACACTTGACACTGTAGTTGTACCACTTGATCCCGTAGACTCTCCAATCCCACATCCTGTTTGTGAATTCTTTTCTTCATATTCATTAACCAACTCAACACAAAATTTTTTAATTTTTTGAATTTCAGCATCACCATCATCTCCAAAAACAAGTGGAAAATAAAATTCAATCATTTCCATCTTGGAACGTGGGTCAAAAACAGCAGCAACACCCATCAATTCATGAATTGAACCCCAATACTCATCAAACTTAGTCAACATTTTTGATGCCATAGTACTAACAATGGAGTTGGTACATAAAAGCCATTCACCTAGTGCAAGCCTAATGTCACAGATTTTGGGAAAATACAAATTGGCAGTGGGATATCTTGTTCCAGAAAATATAGAAGTGACATCATAAAATAATTCCAATCTTCCGCAAATTTCCTTTGCATTTTCCCATTCTTGTGGACTAGGCAATGTCTTGTATTGAGACTCACGTTGTTTTAAACGTGCAAACACATCCTTATACATCAAAGCAGTTTTAAGCATAAGAAAAGTAGAATTCCATCTAGTGGCACAATCCAAACCTAACTTTTTGGAATATGTTATTTTTAATTGTCTACAACCCTCCTCAAACTTCTCAATTCTTTTAGGCGTTGCTGTCCAATAATGTACACTTTCTCGTACATTTTCTATTGCACCCTTTATAACATCCAACCCAATTTTCACAATAAGATTAAGGATATGTGCACAACAACGCATGTGAATATGAGTGCCATCATGTATCAACTTGTTTAACGGTAACTTATCTTTAATCTTACCGATTAACGAATCATTGGTTGTGCAATTGTCAACAGTGATAGTAGATAATTTTGCATCCACATTCCATTCCATCAATGCATCCATCAACACATCTGTAAGAACTTCACTTGTATGGGGACATGGCACGTAAATGAACCTAGTTCAAAAAATGAATATATGAATTAGTATAATATAATTATAAAACATGAATATAACTATTCTAGTTATAAATGAAAGACATGCTACCTTAAGATTTTACTTCGTAGATTCCACTCATTGTCAATGAAATGACATGTAATAGCCATAAACCCTTTCTTTTGATTACTAGAAGTCCACATATCGGTCGTAATAGCAACTCTACTTTGACTACTCTCCAAAACTTTAATAACTTGACTTTTCTCTTGCTCATACAACTTGAGAATGTCACTCTTTAATGTATTGCGACAAGGACATTTGAAAAGAGGTTGAATAGTTATTGTAAAGTCCTTAAACCCTACATGATCAACAATTGAAAGAGGATACTCGTGTAAAATAACCATTCTTGCAAGCGCATTCCTTCCATCTTTTTCACTAAACACAAAAGTTGATAAGTCTTGCTTTTTGTTGCTTGCCAAAATCTTTTGTCTAATATCCGGTTGGTTCCGAGCTTTGCAAGAGTTTATATGAGCAAGCAAATGTTTTGTACCATTCTTTGATTCACCTCCAAGCAAAGCATTGCAATGATTGCATTTTGCCTTAGTTTTTCCATCCACTGTTGTCTTTAAAAAATGTTGCCAAACAATGCTTTTTTGCCTTTTATTTGGAGGATTTTGTGCACTCGACTCCATTGTTTCTTCAACGGTTGGTGCGGGTGCATTTGAAGTTGGTGTTGATGTTGGTGTTGGTTCATTTTGTGCACCTGACTCCATTTACTAACACACAAAAAAATCAGCAATATATAAGCCATTAAATTAGATTAGTAATCAAAATCAGCAACACTAGGTAGCAAAATTAATAGCAATATTATCTATAAATCTAGCAAAAAGGGTAATATACTAATATAAACTAACAAGTAGCAATATTTATTAACAAGTAGCAATATTTATTAATAAATCTAGTAAAAGAAGTAAATCTATAAATCTAGCAAAAAGGGTAATATACTAATAGTAATAGTCACAACTCACAGTTCATCAACCATGTTGATTTTCAAAGCAATATATACTTTACAACCAAACAGAGATATCAAATCTAGCAAATCAGATTTGAAAACCAAATATAATAGAAATAGGAGTTAGGTATTAGGATTACAAACAGATACGGGTTGAGCAGTGGCGACGGCGAGGAGGCGGCGACGAGCAAAGGAGGAGGCGGCGAGGGCTACGCAACGGCAGCGACAAAGGCGACGACCAGGGGAGGCGGCGACGGCCAGGCGGCGACGGCCAGCGGCGACGACCAGCGGCGACGACCAGGGGAGGCGGCGACGGCCAGCGGCGACGACCGTTCGTCTCTCTTTCTCTCTCGACGGCCAGCGGCGACAAAGTTGTGTAATTGTGTTGTGTCTGGTGGAAAATGGTAAGGGAATAAGGGATAGAAAGATCTTTTTAGGGTTTTTTTTAAAGATGTAAAAGACTAAAAAGGACATGTGTATAAAGAAAGTATGATATTATATTAGGGGTATTAAGGGCATTTCATATATATACTATTTCGGGTACGGGGTCGGGTACGGGTACGGGTACCCGAGGGGTAATCCCATCCCCGTCCCCGTCCCCGGATTTACAATCGGGTATTACCCGTCCCCGTCCCCGATACCCGGTCAACTCGGGTAATACCCGGTCAACTCGGGTTCGGTTATCGGGTTCCCCATCGGGTACGGGTTTTTTTGCCATCTCTAGTTATGCTTGAATCTTTTGTGAAAATCGATAACAGTGTTAGTGTGTTAGGAAAGGATGTTGCGTGTAATCCTTTGAAATACTCTTTTTGCAATCTGTTTCAATTATGTCCAAAAAGTTTTCGGCGTACTATTCCTGAGATGACTAAGTTTGTACCTTATCATGACAAACGAAAATGCCGTCAATCTAAGAAAACAAAAGTGCATGACTCATCATCACCTGAAAAATTTGAAAAATCATCGCCAAAGGCTAAGCCAAAGGCATTTTCAAAGTCACCCAAGCCAAAGGTAGTTCCATTACCTAAGGTTGTTTCAAAGCCCGTTGGACCCATATACAAATGGGTGCCAAAAGGTTCAGCATTAAAACATGTGTCAAATGTTAAATGAATTCCTACTGTTGTGTTGTTACATGACGATGGAAATCTAAGATCTAACAAGAAAGGACCCATCTTTCGATGGGTACCAAAAGTGGTTTAATTTTATGTAGATGGTTTTCAGATCACTTTAGACTGGAACCCGTACTTCATAGAAATGGCTTCTACTTACTGTCCGAGTAGATACCGTGATTCAAAGCAATGGCTTCTGCATCAAGACAGATCAAAACCGTTCTTTCATGTTTAGATGGTTTCTAAACACCCAGTTTAGAACCCGTGTTTCCGCGACTTCTTTAAAACTTCCCTACTTTTTATCCTTATCAGTTTTAGTTTGAGTTTCATTCTTGAAATTCATTCATAACATTTTATGTTTCACTGAAACTGTTCTTATTCACAGGGGGAGTTTCGATTGCGCTCTAAAGATGACATCTTAACGAAAAGTGTGTAAGCATTCTGAATACTCTAATGCACACTCTTAAAGGTTTTGTTAGAATAATATGATTCTCTGACTAAATAAATTTTCACCATGATTAATTGATCTAATCTTTGTTGATGATCTTGATCTCATTCTTCCTGACATTCTCTCACATTTTCTGATTTCTCCCACATATTTCTGATTCTCTCATACATCAAGTTTCTCCCATTCAAGCTAATTCTTTCTTAATAATCTGATTCATTTCAAAATCTCACATCCGACTTTATTGAAGTTCTCTCATACAGTCTCTCAAACATCCCAAGATATTTCATTCAACTCTCATCCATCTTCTGAAATACCCCATGAGCTTCACTAACATATCTTTCAAGTTATAATGCTGACTCCGATGATACACAATATGTATGATTTGGCATATATATCACTCCTATGATCTAAACCAGAGCCGAAAGACCTACCCAAGGAGCAAACCACTTTCGTTTGTGTGAGTATTCTCAGGTCAATTAGTTGAGGAGTGTTAGTTACCACAGGGTACTAACAGGGTCGAGCATAGATAAAATGCAACTGAGTGGGGTTATCGAAAGAAGATGGGGGTGCATCATGAACTAACAATGCTACGCTTTCTGTCTATCATTGTATTTTAAAAGTGAGCCAGAGGGAGTACAGTTGAAAAATGACGAGAGCTGAGGGATGAGAAAGAATTAAAAGAAAAGATAATCCTACCAACACTGTGTCACTCTGATGAGTTTCATACATCTGCTACCAAATTCCATGTGTTGGAATTAGGTATTGAACAAGACGTCATGGACTGAGTGACGCATGCACCTAACCCCCTAGCTACTCAGTTGTCTCTTAAAAGACTTCTGTTTCATTTCACACGGAATTATATCACATACTCTATCGACATATCATTTGGATATTGTTGATATTGAAACAAGGAAGATATTCTCTTCGGTCTCTGACTTCAGTTGATGCACTTTGAGTTTAGAGCTTAATGTTATACACTTCTATGATACATGGAGTCTACAGTCTGCGTGACTATAACCAGCTTGTCTACCGAGACAAAGCTGGAACAAATATGAGTGATTCTTTCATGATAAAGGATTTCACGATGATTATTTAGAAATCCTACCAGTGTTAATGTCACGCCAGCACTGAACGTAGGTCACATAGACTTAATGCAAATAGAACTCCTATGTGGAACTGGATTGTTACTTACAAATGATTTCATTTCAATTAATCTTGTTCAGGTTGCAAAGCCATGAACTTCACTATAATATCCTTTCGGTCCTGAATATTTTGTAATGAGGGAGATTTTATTGTTTTGAAGGGGAGAGAAATTTTATGATGTAAATGTTTATATTCTGTTATTGAAGGGGAAAGTTACTAAATGAGTTTGTAACATGAGAGAGATAAATACTTCTGTGTCTGTAATGTTCTTAAATGTAATATTTTCTTTCCGAGTCTGTAATCATTTGATTCAATGAAGAAAGAAGATTTGAAGACACATTGAGGTTGTTCATTTGAAGGGGAGAGCTGAAGTGATTACATGATCATCTAAATTCTCATGATCATCATGAGGGGGATAATGCTTTGAAAAGAGTTGCAAAGTATGCTGAAGTTCTTAACGGGACAAAGACCTACTAAATGCAAGGGGAGAGCCACTGATATGAAAGATTTAAGAGGAGAATCATCTGAAAAAGATCAATGAGATACTTCAAAGTAAAGAGATCACTCCAAAGTTCAGAGATCATAGTTTAGAGCCAAAGACTTCAGAAGGATACAAGCCTTCATTACAAGAAGGTGGAGATTGTTAGAAATTTTATTTCTTGTAATTCAAGCTTGTGTAATTGCACTTAATTGTAAATATTTAATTATACACTAAAGGGGAGATAGTTAGCCCTAAATAGTAAAAGTATAGGTTCAATTTATAAATAGGAATAGTTTACTTTGTGGGGAATCTCAATTTCCTAGACTTTGAGGGTAGTGTTTGGACAAACTCCCAAAGTAAGCTTAGGTATAAATAATCTTTTTCTCCTAGGGTTTTGGAGAAGCCTCCAAGTTCCACCTAAGTGTGTGTTTTGAGAGTATGAATGTTCATAGAGATTGAGAGCAAAATTTCTCTCTTTGTAATCTTCATATTCTTAATACAAATTGTTTGATTTATTGTGTTTGAGTGCAATATATACTGGGAATCGAACTTGTCAATATTATTGCTCTTATCAAGTTGTCAGTAGGTAGAAGAGAATGTCTTGAATTTTCACATCAATATTAAATATTTTTACAAAATGATTGCTTTATTAAATGAATCAAATTAAATATTTACCGTTACAATTATTAAAGATCATCTTTTTCAAACAGCAACATTTAGTGAACAGAGTTTTTAACGACGTTGCACATTCTCAGCATTTGATGTGAAATGACAATGGGTCCCACAATAGCGTATGCTACTGCCCCTGCCGTTGGTCAAATTACATTAACCCTCCGATTATGTTTTAAAACATAAAAATTACTAATTTTAAAATTTATTTTTTCATTTACCCTCTTCTATTAAAACCTCTCTTGAACCCTAAAACCCCCTTTTTACGCCATTTTTTTGTGCTACAAAGCTCTAATTAAAACTTCCATCTGTAAATCAAAAGCCTTTCGAGCCTAAAAATCTTCATCAAATCTCTCACAATATGGCCTCCACTCTTCTATATGAACCACACTTCCCATCTGATAATGTGCAAAAATCTGATTGCTCCAAAGAAGCCAACATAATGATCAACGTGCGAGTAAACAATATGTTTAGTTACTTCATTATCCTACAAAAACCCACGTTTTTCTTGATTCCGTGGTTAAATTTCTTCGCAACCACCCTACTTCTTTCCTTTTTACCAGAATTCCAGAAAAACTCTTTTGCGAGTTTTGGTATACAACGATATACGAAGAAGGCGATAACATAATCTGATACACTCTCAAGGATGGCTCTATAAACTTAGCCATCAACTGTGAATCCTTTTGCACTACTCTATGATTTCCCCAATTGGTTGAGGGGGGAAGTCTTTGATTGTAACACCAAAACTCCAATTAATAATAATAATGATAATTCTCATAAATTCTGACAAAAGTTGGGCATGACCTATTCGTAATTATCAACAAATCCAACCTTTAATTTCCAATCTATACTATATATAATAAGAAAACCACTTGGAGTTTCTGGACCATTGGATGGAAAGAAATTAATGGTCCAGATTAATGACAACTCATAATTATTTATGAAATGTCTCTTATACCCTTAATTAAAATCAATAATTATACATATGCCATTATTTTAATTTATTTTCCAAATTTACTACATTAACTTAATTACATTAAATTTTGATTTTAATTTTTTCATTAATGAATTAATATTTACCTAAGATAAATATGTGTCATTATTATCATTAATGATCATAATTAAATTCAAATGTAAAAATTTGAATTTAAACGTAGAAGTGTAGTAAATAAAATTAAAATTTTTTGTTAATTATTTTGCTAATAAGATTTAAAATTTAATTGATAAAACTTCAATTGTGAATATGATAAATTTTGATTGTTGATTTTCAGATATTCCATTTTTATATTTTATCATTTTCAAAATATATACACATTCACATAATTAAAGTTTTTTGTTTCTTACATTAATATTTCATATTTGAAATTAATAAAAAATAAAAGAAACATTTTTTGCAAACACATATTATCTGTTTTTAATAATACAATATAATAATATTTTTTTAATTAATATCAAACAACTAATTATTTTTTTATCTTTAATTTAACTATCTTTCACTTTTATTATTTTAATTATATATAAAGTTTATAATAATTTATTTTAAATATAAAAAAATATGTATTTTCTAAATCAACCCATGTAACACATGGGTTGATTAACCTATATATTATAATAAAACAAAACAATTGATGTCACATGTCACTTCTACAATACAAGAAAATTTTATTTGTCCACCTTTTTTCCCAAATTTAACACCTTAACTTAATTGCATTAAAATTTTACTTTATTTTATTCATTAATTAATTAGTAATATATTAGATTTTGTAACATTTAAAATTAATATTTACCTAAAATAAATATCTATCGTTATAAACTAGTACAATAATAATTACAAAATAAGTAGTCGGATCATCAGTCTACATCATGCATAATCCAAAAACATATCAAAGATTTGAACTGCAAACACGCCCATGGATCTAATACTAAATACATAAATTAGACCTAAGTCATGACTAACCAAAAATACAAGTTTTCCATCACCTTTGTAACATATGATTGTAACATCCTCGGATTTATTTTATTGTATTTTGGTTAATTAAGTGGAAAAATATATATTTTGAAATTCGAGCGATTATTAAGTATTTTGGATATTTAGAAAGTTTGTTGCTATTTTAAGAAAATTGAACTCAGAATCATTGTTATGGAATATTAAGAAATTAAAAGTTATTGATGATAATTTTAAGATCAAATCAGTATTTTATGGAACCGGTTAAGTTGAGGGGTGAAATATGCAAAAATGATTAAAGTTGAATAAAAAGGGCAAAATACTTCATTCTCACCATTTTACTCTCTCACTACACTCTCTCTCTAGAATTTCCTCTCTACATCTCTCTAAGTTATTTCACAAACCGACCGGCCGATTATCGAGATATATACGTCAACGGAAAGATCTCGAGGAGTACTACAACAATCTGCAAACGGATTTCTGATTTCGTACGAATTGAGGTAAGAATCGACTCTTTTAAGTTTGTAGTTTCGGTTTTGAAGTAAACTAGAATTCGAATCTGTCTTTTTATATAAATTGGAGCTTGTTTTGCTTGAAATATTGCAAGAATATGATAGTATATGCATAATAGAATCGAATCTAGGCATCATACTTGATAATATCGGTGATTTGAGGCTTAGAAATGTATATTTTTAAGTTGTAAGATGAACAGACTCGAAAATGCCAAGAACAGAGTCGAAATGCAAGAACAAACTCGATTTTGGTACTAGATTCGAGTGTGTTTTCGAATCTAACACTAGATTCGAAGGGGGGTATTTCGAATCTATACCCAGACTCGAACATAGGTTCGAATCTACCTATGGGGGTTCGAATCTGTCATCAGATTCTAAGGTGGTTCGAATCTAACCCCGTAAATTCGAGTTTAATGCCTAAAAATTGAGAATCCTACTCTCTAAACTCAAGTATTTTGAATGAAACTCATAAACAACACATAAAATGTCAAAGGGTTATACAAAGGACAATGTATGAACATGAGATAAGCTCAAACTTAATTATGGTATGAATTTAGACATGGACCCGAAATGGGGAAAAATATTGCAAAACTTACGAAACTTGGTTTTATGATTTAAACGGTTATTGATACGAGGTATTGTTGTAATTAATATAACAGGTCCCTTGTGGTGTTGTTTAACCCACAGTGGGGTACTTGGTGGATCCGGTTGAAAGCCCGAGGAGAAATAAAATTGATTAACATTTAATTACGCACCCACTGTGAGTACATATGATTTCGCATGTTTATATCTGCTTTATGATTCCTATTGCCTGCTGAGACATGTTGCTTCATTTTTCGTTTGGAATTCTACTAACTTGCGTAGATTTAGATGCATATTCTTATTTGATGCATGTCCGTTCGTTTGTTGTGCATCTGCGATGGACCGGTGGGTCGCATCTGTTACTCTCATGTTACTGCTCTATATGACGCTGGAGCTGATCCCTCCAGGTCCGGTAGGCAGTATGTCATCCCCGATGTTATGTCTGTCTCAGTAGTATGTTTTAAAGGCCGAGCTTTGGGCTCGTAAGAGCGATGGCTCATGTGTGTTCGTACTTTGTGTACGTGGAGAGTGCACGACGTGTGTCGTCGGTGCTACTCTTGTGGGCATCATAAGTATTTATAAAATGTGTAAATCTGTGTATTCACTAAGCATTCGCTTACCCCTCAGTTGTCTTCATTTTTACAGGAAAGGGTAAATCAGCTGCCGGACCTTCTAGTTAGGTCATTTGGGAAGATTCGGAAGACTTGGTACTATTGCATCGGTAATTTATGTTATGAGACAATGTTGTAATATATTCTGGATGATTGTAATAATTGTAATGGGTGTGTAGACTTAGACTTGGTACCCTATAGCACTGTAGGGTGTTTGACACTGTTGCACTACTTTACTTATATATTTTACTTATATATTTTAATGCTTCCGCACTTAATTTAGGTTATCAGATCATTATGTTATTGCATGTTGATGATTAATCCTGGGTGTATTGTAATTGGTGGTTGTTGTGGCAAGGGTGTCACACGAGATGGTATCAGAGCAGTAGTTTGAGATTCAAGTGTCCGTGAGGTCTTGATCTCAAACATTAGGTAATGATATGTAGTGGTTTAAGTAATGATCTGAACTAAGATAGGTTATGATCTAGTAATTATAAGAGATTGACTATCATACGGGACAAATAAGTGGTATCTTTAAATTAATGACATGTTACTAAACAAGTTATATGTTTATAATTACAGAACATGTCTGGAGGAGGAATGACACCTGAAGAAGCCAGAGAGATGATGCTAGCCTTGATGGCTGAACAGAACAAAATGATTCAGGATCAGTTTCGGGCTCGAGATGAGGCCGATGCTAAGAGAAGAGAAGATAAAAGAAAGAACAAAGAAAAAGAAAGGGAGGGAAATAATGAGGAACAAGATGACAACACTAGGTCATCTAATAAGCCCAGGGGTTGTCGGTTTAAGGATTTTAAAGGAAACGAGGCGGTGGAGTTTAACGGTTTAGGGGATGCTGTTGCCGCACTTGAATGGATAACAGCTACTGAGAGAACATTCCGAATCAGCGACTGTGCTGAGAAGGATATGGTTCGGTATGCTACAGCAATGTTCACAAACGATGCAATTATGTGGTGGAATTCCATGGTTAATGCTTTAACCTTGGAAAAAGTAAGTGTAATGACTTGGGCTGAGTTCAAGGACCAATTCACTCAGCAATACTATCCGGCCGATGAGCGCCGAAGATTGGAGGCAAAGTTTATGACACTGATGCAAGGGACTAAGACGGTGTCCCAATATGCTGTAGAATTCACGAGGCTGAGCCTGTTTGCGCCTCATCAGGTGGACACTGAAGAAAGAAAAGTGACCAGATTCGAGGCGGGTCTGGATATTGAGATAAGGAGGGTTATGAGCAACGTCCGCTACCCTACATTTGCTGGCTTACTTGAGGCAGCCAGAAATGTAGAGCAGATTCTGATCATGTCAGGTTATTCGATTGGGTCCGCTGCTGTTTCCACCAACCCAACACAGCCGTCACCGCCGAAGCGCCAGCGCGAGGGAGGATATTCTGGTTCTTCCCGGTCTTCACAGTACTCAGCTCAGCAGTCGTATCGCCGCCCATCTGGTTCTTCCGATCGTGGTCGTGCTCGTGCCTACTCCATCAACACCGAGCCGCGATATTGTAATAGGTGTCACTTGGAACACTTCGGCAAGTGCACCAATGGACGTGCTTGTTTTTGTTGTGGTGAGTTGGGCCATTTTCAGAGTGAATGCCCAAGGAAGGGAGATGCTTGCCATAAGTGTGGTGTATGGGGACACTACAGTAGGAATTGCAGAAAGAACGACCCAGCTGCTGCTGCTCCATCTACAACACGGTCTTCGGGAGGTTCAAGCGGTGGTTCAGTTAACCGAGGCCGGGGTCAGTCTCAAAGGGCACCTGCTCGTGCTTTTCAGATAACTACAGAGGAGGCAAGGGAAAATCCGGAGGTCGTTACGGGTACGTTCATAGTTAATTCTATGCCAGCACGAGTTTTATTTGATTTGGGTGCCAATAGATCGTTTGTTTCTACTATCTTTGCACAAAGACTTGCCCTGCCACTATCTAGATTATCTGCTGCTCTTGACATAGAAACTGCTAGCAACACTTTAGTCAAAGTAGATCATGTCTACCGTAAGTGCACGTTAGTAATTGAAGATGTAGTCTTCAATTTGGACTTGATCCCTATTGAGTTCAGTGAGTTTGACGTAATAGTCGGGATGGACTGGTTGATTGAGAATGAAGCCCATATAGTGTGTAAGAGCCGAATGATAAAGATAACTACCCCGGAGGGGCGTGAGATTTGCATTTACGGGGATAGGAGAAGTGGGGATCTGTGCTTACTGACCATTGCAAAAGCTCGAAAGCTTGTTGCAAAGGGTGTGACGCCTACCTGGCATATGCTATTGATGCCAAGGCTGAGAAGAGAACTTTGGCCGACGTGCCTGTTGTTTCACAGTTTCCGGATGTGTTTCCGAAAGACTTGTCTGGCGTGCCGCCTGAGAGACAAGTAGAATTTAAGATTGACTTGATCCCTGGAGCTGCGCCGGTAGCTCGTTCTCCTTATCGCCTTGCCCCAACCGAAATGAAAGAGATGATGACACAACTTCAGGAATTATTGGACAAGGGCTTCATTCGGCCGAGTTCATCGCCATGGGGAGCTCAGGTATTGTTTGTAAAGAAGAAAGATGGCACGATGAGGATGTGCATAGATTACCGGGAGCTGAATAAGTTGACTATTAAGAACAAGTATCCTCTGCCGAGGATAGACGACTTGTTTGATCAGTTACATGGGGCTAGTGTATTTTCTAAGATTGATCTGAGATCGGGATATCATCAATTGAAAGTAAGAGAAGAAGATGTACCGAAGACAGCTTTCAGAACTCGGTATGGGCATTACGAGTTTCTGGTCATGCCTTTCGGATTAACTAACGCCCCAGCTGTCTTTATGGACTTGATGAATAGGGTTTGTAGACCGATGTTGGACAAATCGGTGATAGTGTTTATTGATGACATTCTGGTATACTCTAAGTCTGAAGCTGAGCATGCTGAACATTTAAAGGAATTGTTAGAATTGTTAAGAAAAGAAAGGTTGTATGCCAAGTTCTCAAAGTGTGAGTTTTGACTGCAACAGATTCAGTTTTTAGGACATGTGATTTCTGGAGCTGGGATTTCGGTAGATCCAGCTAAGGTAGAAGCGATAAAGAACTGGGAGCCGCCTCAATCAGCTACCGAAGTTAGAAGTTTTCTTGGACTGGCAGGGTATTATCGGAGATTTATTAAGGATTTCTCGAAAATTGCAGTTCCTCTAATTGCATTAACCAAGAAGAATGCACCGTTTATATGGGAAACTGTGCAACAGGAGGCCTTTGAGGTTCTGAAGAAAGCGTTAAGCGAGGCTCCGATACTTGCCTTACCTGAAGGCAATGATGACTTTGTAGTTTATACTGATGCTTCGAGGTTAGGGTTAGGCGCTGTACTGATGCAGCGTGGGAAGGTTATAGCGTATGCTTCAAGGCAGTTGAAGCAGCATGAGAAGAATTATTCAACTCATGACCTCGAGTTGACTGCGGTAACATTTGCTTTGAAGTTATGGAGGCATTATCTCTACGGGACTAAGTGTCAACTATACACGGACCATAAGAGCTTGAAATATATCTTTAATCAGAAGGAACTTAATATGAGACAATGTAGGTCTATGGAGCTTATTAAAGACTATGATTGTGAGATACTTTATCATCCCGGAAAGGCTAATGTAGTAGCCGATGCCTTGAGCCGGAAAGCTTATGCTAAGGATTGCTGCTATATGATGACGTCCACTATACTAAGTTCCACGATCATTGACGATGTCAAAGCTGCCCAAGTAGAAGCTTTGAAAGAAGAAAATGTCGGTGCTGAGGATATTAGAGTACAGATTAAGAATATGGAAACTAGCGAGTCTGGATTAAAAGGTGTATACGGAAGGATTTGGGTGCCGAAGTATGGTGGTATGAGAAATGTTATCATTGAAGAAGCGCATCAATCTAAATTTTCTGTACATCCCGGGAGCACAAAGATGTACAATGATTTAAAGGCAGACTTTTGGTGGCCGGGATTGAAGAAAGACATAGGGCAGTATGTAGAAAGATGCCGAACTTGTCGGTTGGTAAAGGCCGAACATCAACAACCATACGGCAGTATGCAACCGCTTCCTATTCCGGAATGGAAGTGGGAGCACATTACAATGGATTTTGTTACAAAGCTGCCGAAGACTAAGCGACAACACGATGCAGTTTGGGTAATAGTGGATCGGTTAACTAAGTCGGCTCACTTCATACCGATTCGTGAAAGTTATTCGCTGGAGAAGTTAGCTCAGATATATATGGACGAGATCATTTCTAGGCATGGAGTGCCTAAATCAATAGTATCGGATCGAGATAGCCGATTTACTTCGAACTTCTGGTCGGCTTTACAAGAGGGATTGGGAACAAGGATCGCAATGAGTACGGCCTATCGTCCGCAAACCGATGGCCAGAGCAAACGAACAATTCTCACGTTGGAAGATATGATGAGATCATGTATACTGGATCTCGGTGGCAATTGGGATGATCATTTGCCACTAATAGAGTTCTCGTACAATAACAGCTACCACGCGACAATAAAGAAGGCACCGTTTGAGGCTTTATATGGAAGGAGATGTAGGACTCCTACATGTTGGAGAGAAACGAGTGAAACACCAATCGCTGGGCCGGCCTTCCTTCAAGAAACAAATGAGAAAATACAGTTGATCAGGCAGAACATGAAGGCGGCCCAGGACCGATAGAAAAGTTATTATGACAGAAGACACAAACCGATCAACTTTGAAGTGAACGACTGGGTTTATCTGAAAGTATCACCCATGAGGGGTGTTACTCGTTTTGTGAAGAGGGGCAAGTTGGCTCCGAGATTTGTTGGACCCTTTAAGATAATAGAAAAAGTTGGAAATCAATCATATTGCCTAGAGTTGCCTGAAGAGATGTCAGGCATACATCCAGTATTTCACGTTGGGAACCTCCGAAAATCATTTAACACTGGAAATGAGGATTGGGCAGACCACACAGAGTTGCAAGTTGATGAAAGGCTTCGATATGTGGAGGAGCCGGAATGTGTATTGGATACTAAGATGAAGAAGTTGAGGAGCAAAGAGATAGAAATGGTGCTTATACGTTGGAAGCATCATAAGGGAGCAAATCATACATGGGAAGTTAAGTCAGAAATGTTAAGAAAGTATCCGAAACTATTTGAATCCGAGTAACTTCGAGGACGAAGTTGAGCGTGGTGGAGCCCATGCTGTAACATCCTCGGATTTATTTTATTGTATTTTGGTTAATTAAGTGGAAAAATATATATTTTGAAATTCGAGCGATTATTAAGTATTTTGGATATTTAGAAAGTTTGTTGCTATTTTAAGAAAATTGAACTCAGAATCATTGTTATGGAATAAAGAAATTAAAAGTTATTGATGATAATTTTAAGATTAAATCAGTATTTTATGGAACCGGTTAAGTTGAGGGGTGAAATGTGCAAAAATGATTAAAGTTGAATAAAAAGGGCAAAAGACTTCATTCTCACCATTTTACTCTCTCACTACACTCTCTCTCTAGAATTTCCTCTCTACATCTCTCTAAGTTATTTCACAAACCGACCGGCCGATTATCGAGATATATACGTCAACGGAAAGATCTCGAGGAGTACTACAACAATCTGCAAACGGATTTCTGATTTCGTACGAATTGAGGTAAGAATCGACTCTTTTAAGTTTGTAGTTTCGGTTTTGAAGTAAACTAGAATTCGAATCTGTCTTTTTATATAAATTGGAGCTTGTTTTGCTTGAAATATTGCAAGAATATGATAGTATATGCATAATAGAATCGAATCTAGGCATCATACTTGATAATATCGGTGATTTGAGGCTTAGAAATGTATATTTTTAAGTTGTAAGATGAACAGACTCGAAAATGCCAAGAACAGAGTCGAAATGCAAGAACAAACTCGATTTCGGTACTAGATTCGAGTGTGTTTTCGAATCTAACACTAGATTCGAAGGGGGGTATTTCGAATCTATACCCAGACTCGAACATAGGTTCGAATCTACCTATTGGGGTTCGAATCTGTCATCAGATTCTAAGGTGGTTCGAATCTAACCCCTTAAATTCGAGTTTAATGCCTAAAAATTGAGAATCCTACTCTCTAAACTCAAGTATTTTGAATGAAACTCATAAACAACACATAAAATGTCAAAGGGTTATACAAAGGACAATGTATGAACATGAGATAAGCTCAAACTTAATTATGGTATGAATTTAGACATGGACCCGAAATGGGGAAAAATATTGCAAAACTTACGAAACTTGGTTTTATGATTTAAACGGTTATTGATACGAGGTATTGTTGTAATTAATATAACAGGTCCCTTGTGGTGTTGTTTAACCCACAGTGGGGTACTTGGTGGATCCGGTTGAAAGCCCAAGGAGAAATAAAATTGATTAACATTTAATTACGCACCCACTGTGAGTACATATGATTTCGCATGTTTATATCTGCTTTATGATTCCTATTGCCTGCTGAGACATGTTGCTTCATTTTTCGTTTGGAATTCTACTAACTTGCGTAGATTTAGATGCACATTCTTATTTGATGCATGTCCGTTCGTTTGTTGTGCATCTGCGATGGACCGGTGGGTCGCATCTGTTACTCTGATGTTACTACTCTATATGACGCTGGAGCTGATCCCTCCAGGTCCGGTAGGCAGTATGTCATCCCCGATGTTATGTCTGTCTCAGTAGTATGTTTTAAAGGCCGATCTTTGGGCTCGTAAGAGCGACGGCTCATGTGTGTTCGTACTTTGTGTACGTGGAGAGTGCACGACGTGTGTCGTCGGTGCTACTCTTGTGGGCATCATAAGTATTTATAAAATGTGTAAATCTGTGTATTCACTAAGCATTCGCTTACCCCTCAGTTGTCTTCATTTTTACAGGAAAGGGTAAATCAGCTGCCGGACCTTCTAGTTAGGTCATTTGGGAAGATTCGGAAGACTTGGTACTATTGCATCGGTAATTTATGTTATGAGACAATGTTGTAATATATTCTGGATGATTGTAATAATTGTAATGGGTGTGTAGACTTAGACTTGGTACCCTATAGCACTGTAGGGTGTTTGACACTGTTGCACTACTTTACTTATATATTTTAATGCTTCCGCACTTAATTTAGGTTATCAGATCATTATGTTATTGCATGTTGATGATTAATCCTGGGTGTATTGTAATTGGTGGTTGTTGTGGCAAGGGTGTCACAATGATGACCACCAATACAATTTAATAATGAAATTAGGTACATTAACCTTCATCAATCATAAATAGTCTTAAGTCTAGATGAATACTAATACAAGGGTGATCTACCCAATTCCCAAAATAGAACGTAAGTATTTATACCAAAAAGTCTATCTTGCTCGGATTCTCCTACTTCAAGCTTTACTAGTATCAGGCTTCTCTTTTCCTTTGCATTCAACTCTTGAAAGTGGACATATTGAAAAAGGTAAAGAAATAATGCTTAGTGTTGGTACACCCTGTGTGACGATTGCAATCTAGGTATGTAATAGATCAGGCGTTGCAAATACAAGTTATATTTGTTTGATCTTGATTATGTATGTTTGATCTTGATTGTGTATGATGTTTACATTTGCATGATAAGTTCAAAGATAAGTTCTAGAATAAGTTCAAAGATAAGTTCTAGAACAAGTTCAAAGGCTACAGTTCGAACTTAGTGAAGCTAAGTTCGAATAGTAGTGGACAAGTTCGTGGGATTGGGCATAAACAAACTTGTTTAAGTTAAGTTCAAACTTAATCCTTATAATTAAGTGTTAATTCGTTTGATTATTGGACTTTTGGCAGAATTTAGTAATCAGAGTTCGTATTAGTGCAGATACGAACTTGAGTGATTTCAGAGAGTCTTTCGGAGAAATACACGTGTTGGGTCATTCGTCGTATCGGCTATCATTGTGTTCGTCTCCAGTTTCCGTGTGTGATCGATCCGTTAAACCACTAACGAGGATTTCGCACTCGTTGGACGGCTTCGCGTCAAGATCAGATCCGTGCTAGAGGTGACCTTACAAATGGTATCAGAGCCATTCGAGTGTTCGTTGCGTTCTTCGTGTTACAACGAACATTCTTGGTTTCTTGACGTTTTTACCGGATTATTCACGTATTCTTGAAGTTTTCTAAGTTCTACAAGCAAGGTAACGGGGAAAATTTCACATTAGTTCACTTTTTCAGTCGAAATCAATGTTTTTAATCTTAAAAACATTGGTTTAATATGAAATTTTGAAAAAATCGAATTTTTAGCCATTTCTCGAACTTGCGGCGCTCGAACTTAAGGGGGTATTAGGGTTCTTCGAACTTGTAAGAATACGCTCCTCTCGAAGTTGTTTTAGGGCTTCATTCGAATTTAACTGGAATTCGAAGTTGTCAGAATTCGCACTTGTCATATACAAAGTTGTCAGAAAATTAGGGTTTTCTCGAACTTACCTGAGGTTCAAACTTGTCGGAGAATCTAGGGTTTCTCGAACTTACACTCATTCGAACTTGTTGAGTTCGAACTTAAAACAATTCGAATTTAATTTACAAAACGAATTTAAAATTTAAATGAATTCGAACTTGCATAAGTTCGAAGGATTTATTTTAAATTAAATTGTTTAAGTCCGAAAACAAAAAGTTTTTGAAAGAATGTCGAGTTTGCAAAAATTCCTGGAAATGGACCATGAGGTTGGCAAAGCAAATTCTCCGCCTAAGCTGATGAAACTGGAAGATTACTATTGGTGGAAGGATAGGTTTGCTGACTTTGCAAGATTCAATGACATGCGCATGTGGATATGCATTGATGAGGGGTATGTTCCTCCTACGCAAGATCTTGCAGGCCTATAAAGAGTCTTGACGTATCAAAATATAAAAGATGACGATAAGAAAATTTATGAGGCCGAGAACCGAGCTTTTTCGATTATCAGAATGGCATTACCTCAAGAAATCCTACACACATTGAGGAATCATAGGACTTCTAAAGAGCTTTGGGATGCTCTAGAGAAGAGATATGAGGGAAATCCCAGAGAACGAAAGGGAAGAATAGAGATGCTAAAGTAGCAATTTGCCATCTTCAAAGCACTGAAGAATGAGACGCTAGATGAGACGATTACTAAATTCTATCATCTGCTAACTGAACTTGACAATCACAATGTTGAGTATCAAGAGACTGAGAAGATAGAAAAATTTCTGGATGCTTTACCGGCTAAGTGGAAGATGTACATGGCGCTAATAAAGCATGATGAAGAGAAGTTTGAGACTCTTACTCTTGAAGGAGTCATCGGAACGCTGAGGGCATACAACTTCAAGTTATAGAAGAAGGAACGAGAATTTGATCAGATTCAAGATCCAGAAATGTATTTTGGGAAATCAAAACCGTCAACCGCTAGTGAACTGAAGTCGGGGGCAACATCAATTTTCTCAAGAGAAGAGCCTATTCCAGTAGAGTCAGAGGATTATAGTAATAAGGCGTTCATAGGTTTTTCCAAACCAGAAGAAAAACCACATTACTCAGCGTCTACTTCTCAATGATATTCTAAGATGCCGATGAGCGCGAAATCAGCTGAATATCATCTAAATCTTCTAGCTTCGTTTGTTGCAGCGTACGACAATTGTGTCCAAGGAAAAATAAACGATCCAGCTCTGTGGGAAGAAGACTACGATCAGGTAGATCCTGTTGACTTGGAAGAGATGGACCTACAATGACAATTGGCCATGGTGACTCAAAGGGTCAAAAGGTTTATGAAGTGGACAGGAAGAAATCTGAGCGTTAACAACAACAAGGTCGGGTTTGACAAGTCAAAGGTAAAGTGCTACAATTGCCAAGGATTAGGACACTTTTCAAGAGAGTGTCAAAGGCCAAAAGTGGAAAACAATAAGAGTGAGAACCAAGGGAGACATCATTCTAGTGGTTCTGGGAATCAAGCAGCCATTGCTGGACTGTTAACTAATGTGTCATCCAACAGACAGCTTGATGGAACATATGATTGGAGTACTCATCCGGAGTCGAATGCCAGAGCCTTTATGGTTGAGGTAACTGAGACCGGGGGGGGGGGGGGGGGATAGAGCTGAAGAAGAAGCAGAGGACACCCAGCGGAAAGAATCAAGTCCTTTGTCAGTGGAAAAGTCAGAGGAGCAAACCATTCTACAGTTTGCAGCTCAAATGGCTAATGTGGAATCGGACCGCAAAAAGGTAACTCTAAACTTTTATACACTCCACGATTTATGTGTTTTAAGTGCTACTTTAAATGATAGATTACACCTAGTTCTAGAGACATATAACACCTTTACAGCTCAGATTCAATCATTAAGATCGAATAACGCTAGTCTTCTAGATATTAAGGAAGATTTAAGGAATAAGTTGAAAGTAGATGCTCAGGACGTGATAAATCTAAAAGACAAGTTAAGTGAACAATGTGTCAGGATAGAACTCATGTACGAACATGTTGAAGCTTTAACCAAAGAACTCACTCTTAAAGATGTAGAGCTAGCCGAATCTAGTGTTAAAGTTGCTGAGGCCAATAGCAAGCTTGAAAAGTTTAGGAACTCGTCTCTAAACCTAAGAAAGATCTTAGAAGCTCAACGACAGTCTAAGAAGCCAGTAGTCCTAGGTTATCAAGAGAGTCCTCCACTGTTCAACAACAACAACGTGCCTCAACCTCAAGATAAAACCACTTGACCGGTTGAATAAGAGGTAGCAACAGTAACTGAATCTGAAGAGGATAATTCAACTAAGGTATCTCCCACAACCTCTAAGATTAAGAAAGTCAAATTTGTGTAGTCTTATAGTGACACTATACTAGGAGAGGCTAAACCTGTAATTAATAATCAGCAAGAGGAAGTGATCATTGTAGTTGAATCATAAGAAAATGACACTAGTGAGACACCTAAATCAAAGGGTACTTATAAGAAGCCGATTGGTAAGATGTCATGCTTTATATGTCATGAGAAAGGACATGTTGCGTCTAGCTGTCCTTATAAAAAAGTGGAGTCTACTCCTTCTAAACCAGAGTCTAGACCTACTGTAGGGAAGAAAGATCAACCAATCCTAAGACCAGTTCGTAGTAGTGCTAGCACAAGTAGTTCTCAACAGACTGAGAAGACTTTGAATGCAACACCTAGGGTGACTGCTAAACACATACCGGTGTCGCTAAGACAAAATGAAGTGATTTGGACACATTCTCCAAATAAAGTTCCTAGTCAGTCTAGGTCAAAACCACAACAAGGATATAGGAGTACAACACCTAGAAGGACTTACACTCCAGTTAGGTCACTGTTAGGCACAAAAAGGCCTCAGTCAAACCTGCTCTACATCTTAGGGGGAGATTTTTAAATAAACCTGTTTGATGCACTTGAAGGGATAATTTAAGGCCTGTCTATGCCTTATTGAAACCTGAAAAGTGATTTTCAATATGAGTCAAAGCTGTTTACCTTGTTGCATTCGTTGCAACAAAGGCAGATTGTCCAAACTGTTCTGTCTGCTGAACAGGCTGGACATAAACTGTCTACGCTGCTCTGTTCTATTGAGCAGCTTCGACAGATTCCAAGTGTTCTGTTCTTTGTGAACAGATGCTGTTCTTCGTGGACAGGCTTAACACTATATGGAATGTGTTTCAAAGTCCTCATGTATAGTTTTTGGCTACAAGATCAGTTTACAAGTCAAAGACAAAGTGGAAAACAGAAACTGCAAAAGCCTGCCTACGCTATACAGTTACATGAAGACAAAAGGATAATTGAAATGGGTGAAAAACCATTTCTTATATCAAAATGGCCTTAACAAAAGAATAAAGATGCAAAGTTGACATTCCTCTTTTGGTTAAAGGCTTATGCAACAGAGACAAAAAGAAAAAGACAAAGATTCTGCCACATGAAGACAAGTTTTCTTTTTTCAGAATGTGCAGAAAAGTTGTTTTGTCTTTTTGGAAAGACATCCCACTATCTCATCGTCCAATGAAGAAGCTTTACTGAGATTCTCAGTGAGAGTATAAAAGGAAGCTTCTAAGGATTGTGAGACAACCAAGAGTGAGAAATTCAGATCGTGCATTGAAGTGTGTTATTCCATGCATGCAAAGTCTGCTTGAATAGAACAGTAATGTTTGTTTAAGATGCTCATATTCAAGTTGTCCATCTGTGTCTTGTAAAATCAGTGAGTTCATCTAAGTGAGTGTATTCATTGTATCTAGTCTGAGTGTGTCTTAGATTAGTTGAACATCTGTTGTATCTGTCATCTCAGCTTGAACCTTTCCACAGTCAAGCTTGTTTGTAATTAACTCTTGTTAATATTATAAACAAACATTGGGAAAAGAGTGTTGAGTTTTAATTTGCTGTATTCACCCCTCCTCAACAGCTTAGAACAATACTCTAGGGAAACCTTTTGGGACCTACAACTGGTATCAGAGCAGAATAGAGTGTGTGTTAACTCTAGACCTCTCATTCTGCATACTTTCCCATGGACAACAGTGCTGTCAGTTCCTCCTCTTACTATGACAATGGTTCAATGGCCGAACCCCCCAAATTCAATCATCAAAACTTCTCTGGTTGGAAGTGCAGAATGATGCTCTACTCAGAGAATCTGGATGTACAACTGCCAGAGATAGTAATGGAAGGTCCCTATGTGCCAACTTCTGTTACTACTATCACTCCTATTGTTGAAGGAGCTGCCCCTGAGATCAGAACCTTGAGACGGCCAAAGCTCAATGGTTTGATGAAGACAAAAGGCTGGTCGCTCTTGATGCAAAAGCCAGGAATAACTTGGTCATTTGTCTTCCTGATGATGTGTTCAAACAGGTTCAGAAAATGAAGTCTGCAAAGGAGATGTGAGATACTTTGTGTACCGTCTATGATGGTCCCATAATCACACTGGATAACATGATTAACAATCTTATTAGACAGTATGAACTCTTCATTGCAAAACCAAAGGAGTCTCTCACAGAAACCTATACCAGGTTCACTGCTCTTATCAATGATCTCAAAGCTGTTGGGATCACAAAGGACAGTTTAACTCTGGTGAATAAGTTCTTGGACATCCTACCTGAAGAATGGAACTATTTTTCTACTATCTTGAGAAATTCATGCACCATCAAAGGTATGGATCTTGTAAATTTGTATGGATCCCTACTGAATGATGAGCAGTCAAGGCAACAGAAAAGAAATGCCTTGGAAATGTCTAAGAGAGGTGCTGCCTTGGTGGCCAACGTGAGACAACCTGTTGGTCAGGTATGTGATATGTTCACACAACCTGATCAACAGGTTGATGATGAAAGGGAAGATATGTCTGAAGAGGAAGACTGTGAAGATCTTGCTGAATTTGATGATGAGCAAATGATTGCAATGCTTGTCAAAAAGTTCAACAAGAAGAGGTTTGGTGGAAGAATGTTGCAAAGGAACTCAAATGCTGTAAAAAAGAAGGCATTTGATAAAACTAAGGCTGAGTGCTTTAAATGTGGCAAGACTGGCCACATAGCTGCTGACTGTGTGTCTAAAGCTGTTGGTTAATCATCCAAACCATTCAAGACAAACAGATTGATGGCTACAGGGTTAAGTACCTTATGGCCATGGCTAAGCTCAAAAAGTTGGAAAACTCAGAGGCTTCCAACAAGCAAAAGGGACTCATGGCCGAGACATGTGATTGGGAGAAAAATCTGACTCATCTTCAGATGAAGAAGATAACAACTGTCTGATGCCCAACACTGATGTCCCATCAACAAGCAACTTCAAACAAGACCTGGCTGAAGCTGAAGCCTTCAGCAGCTTAAAGAACTGGAATCCCACAATGATGTACAAGGTACAAAACTTTATGGCTTACAGTTCTGATGAAAAAGTAAAAATGTTTGAATATATTCTTGTTGATTTAAAAGCCACTGTTGAGAAGCACAATGTTTTACTGTCTAAAATCTCTAAGCTTAAAACTAATCTTGACATAAAAACTAGTAAACTGGATAGTTTCCATAAGTTGGAAACTGAGCTTGATGAATTAAAGCATATCAATTCCATTTTATTAGAGGAAAAGAGAGAAACAGACATAAAACATGAAAAGCTTCAAAAGATTGTTGACTCTTGGTGCCAATCTGCACAAAACGTCAGCCATTGCATCAGTCAACAGATCCCTGCACAAATCCAAGCCTATCTTGGAGGGGATCTTGACAAAGCAGCTTCTATTGTTGAGATAAATAATTTGAAAAATGACTTATCCACTCTTGTTGAGCTTCCCAGCACTTTCATCCAGAAAGTAAATGGTAAGCTAGTCTCAACAAACAGGTTTGCCAGGCCTCAAAATACAGACAGCTTGTTTGAAAAAGCTCCAAAAACTGATGATGGAATATGTTCTCCATCAAATCAGCCTGCTAAGTGCTCTGCTAATTCACACAAGCAAAAGAAAGGAAAACAAGCTCAAGCTGCAGCTGTGGACTCTAAACCTGTTGACAAAACAGGCTCTGGGTCTAAAGCTGATGGTAAGAGACCTGTTAATCCTTTTAATGCTAATCATTTTGAGAAAAAGTTTTCAAAAGGTAAGCAGCCTGCTTTCAACAGGGGTAAGTCTCATGTTGAAAGTAAATCTGCTGTGATTTCAAATAAATTTTTAAATCATAGAGGAAAATTGGTTATAAATAAAGGTAAGTCTTTTAAAACCAAAAGCTGTGATTATGTTGATAGGCAACATACATTACATATCAGTAAGAGAAAAGGCAAAGCCATTGCTCAACCTGAGAAATTTGGGAATAAGTTTCCCACACCTGTGGAAGGTCAAAGGCCAATCAAACTTCTTGTGTTTGATATCTGTCCTCCTAAAAAGAGGAAAGAAGATACAGGCAAAGCTGTTGCCATTGTGCCTTCCACCCAAACTGTTGATTCATCTAAAAACAGTAATAAATTTGCTAAACCTGCTGACAGAATCAACAAAAATAATTCAGAGTATGTTTCTTGAGGCTCTTCTTCCAAAAAGGCTAAAAAGAGAAAATGTTATAAGTGTGGGAAGAAGACACATATGGCCAAAGACTGTCCTGAAACTGAGGACACGAGGCCTGTTGACTCTTAGTTCCATCATTGCAAAAATGAGCAGTGTTGGAAGTAACATAGTCAATGAGGATGGTATCCAAGCTGATACCATCATAATAGGAAATATTACTGTGAATATCACTGATCCATCAACAAATGTTGATGAAGTAGGAGAACTCATCCCTATGATGAGTTCCCCTAAAAACAACTAATATTTTCTCATGACACTCTGCAGGACAAACAACCATCCCAGGTTTGGTACTTGGACAGTGGCTGCTCAGGACATTTGACAGGTTGCAAGGATCTACTGAGTGATCTCAGGCCTGAAAAAGGGCCAAAAGTCACATTTGGTGACAATGTACAGGGATCCACAGAAGGATATGGAACTCTTCAAGCTGGTGCTGCTGTATTCAAAAGGGTAGCCTATGTGTCTGGGCTGAAACATAATCTTGTAAGCATAAGTCAATTGTGTGATGCTAGCTACAAGGTTAAGTTTGATAAGCACCTGGGTTACATATTGGATCCCCAAGGCAAAGTTGTGCTGTGTGCACAACGAAATAAATGTGTATATGTTGTGGACATGAAATCTACTGATCCCACAACTGAACCCTGCTTTATCTCAAGAAGCAACGCAGACCTGAACTGGTTATGACACAAAAGGCTATCACACTTGACTTCAAGAATACTAACAAACTCTGTAAGAAAGAGTTGGTAACATGTTTGCCTTCTATAACCTTTGTTAAGGATAAACTCTGCACAGCTTGTGAGAAAGGCAAGCAGAGAAAATCATCTTTTAAATCTAAGCACAATTTCTCTATTGATACTCCTCTCTTCTTAATCCACATGGACTTGTTTGGACCAGTCAGTGTCCCAAGTCTAGGAGGAAGAATATACACTCTAGTAATGGTTGATTAGTTCTCCATTGATACTCCTCTCTTCTTAACCGAACCGAACCCATGAAAACCGAAAACCCATAAACCATGGGTTCAACCCGAAAAACCGAGAAACCGAAAACCCGAACCCGGAAGAAACCGAAACCGAACGGTTTCTAAACCCAAAAACCGAAATAAACGGTTTGGGTTCGGTTTGGTGAAACCGACCCAAACCGACCCATGCTCACCCCTAGCTAAAACAGCTAAGTCCAAGTCTGCCCCAACCTCTATGGCTGAGGGGGAGCAGGCTTCTCACCCTGCTTCATATGTTGAACCTGAAGCCTTTGTGGCTGGCGCCTCTGTGGCACCTGAGACTATGGAATAGGCTAACCCACCTGTTTCTGACCCAGTCTCACCACCAGTCCAAACAGAACCTCTCATCACCTCTCCATAACTTCAATCCTCCACCTCATCTCTCAAATCCTACAGACGCAAAACCTTAGCAAAAAAGAAACGGACAGACCAAACTAGCCCATCTCAACAGGAGTCAGTTGACAAAGAAGCAAACCCTGCTGCCTCTCCTATTTTGGGAGAAGGTTCAGCACACTTGGAGCAGGCTTCACTCCAACAACAGTCTACCCTGAGTCAGCCTAGGCCATGTGGTTCCTCCCAACAGGAGCCAGTTGTACATATGAAGACTACCAAATCCACTATTCCAGCCTCCCAACAGGCTGAGAATATTGAAAGACAGGAGTTCACTCCACTCCACTCTAAGTCCACACAGTCTCCACTCCATACTTCTCATACACAACCTGAGTCTGCACGAGGTGCCAAACCTGCTGGATTAGACCATCCAGTAGATCAGCTTCCAACTTCTGCTCCTCATGATACAGCTGTTGTACACCCAACAGCTGCTGAAGGACCAACATCCCAAGCTGATGAACCCTAGGGAACAAACCATCCCTCTGGTGAGGCTGCAGCTCAACTGCAAATTCAATCAGTGGGTTTCACCACTGCTGATGTTGAAATGCACATCCCATCTCCCCATGATGAGGCACCTCTAAACCAAGGTGCTATTGAGGGAACCACCCCAGGCTTTGATGAAGGTGCTGCAACACAAGTAACATCTGAAAGGCCACCATTTTCTATCCCTTCTCCTGATGAAGCAGCTACAGCCACTACAGAGGGACCCATTGACCCTTCCAAGCTGGGCCATATTACTTTTGCCCAGGCTATAGAACTACTGTAAAAAATAACCCTTCCCTCTCCATTACATCCTCAATCACCTGCCTCGTGGTCATCCCATTCTCATTCCTCACCATCTACACAATCCAAACAGTCCACCCATACTCCCCCATCCCCCAAAGATCTTCCTTTGAAGGATCAACTTTCTTTGCTGACCAACAAAGTTGGCTCTTTGGAAAGTTCCATGACATCTCTACCCTCCATAATCTCAGAGTCTGTGTCTGCACAGCTCAAGGGATTCTTTGATTTGTTCAAGAATTCCTTTCCAACCACTCCCCAAGCTGATCAGTCCTCACAGCTGCTTGCACTTACTGCACAGCTGCAAAACATCTCCACTACACTCTCCTCTATCCTTTCCAACCAACAGGACTCTATGTCCTCCATGACAGCCATGTCCCAACAGCTGTTCACTCTCCTCACCACTTGCACTACTACCCTTCCTACTACACTGGCCAGCTTAAACTCTCTCATTGTCTCTCTGTCCAATTCTGTGTCAGCAAACCTTGATAATGTGCAAGACTCTCTTGAATTACATCTTGCACAGCTTCAAAGTTTGCTGTTCACAGCTTCTGACAGAGAAAATCTTTCTAAGCTGTCCTCAATTGCTTATTATCAATCCTCCTCTCTTCAGACCTGCCTTACCCAGCTTGCAGAGGTTAAGGACAATCTGGGTTTTTAGTGCATAGCCTGCTTGGCCCCAAGCCTGCTGCCAAAACTGCTGCTAAGCCTGCTGAATTTGTTTCTCCAGGCAGACCACATGTTGAAGGCTCTGTGCCATCTCCTTCAAAGGGGGAGAAGTTATCTGCCTCAAAGACTAAGTGTCTAAGGGGGGAGAAAACCTCTTCTCATTCTATGGAGAAATCAGCATCTGTTTGTCAAGCAGCAGGTGCATCACAAACAGGTCCAACTGAAGATGTCTCCCATCACACTGAAGCTACTCAGCCTACTCAGGCTGGATCTCAAAACCCTGCACAAACTAAGTGGGAGGAATTTATTCTTGGGGACAGGCCAAGCAGAAGGAGGCATCTAATTCTGGAAGAAGAAGAAGTAGTAGAGGAAGAGGTTCCTGAAGCTGTTCAAACTATAACAGCCAAAGGAAAGAGGAAAGTAGTTGTAGACCCTGACCACCAACTAGCAGCGCAACTAAAGTTTGACAAGGCAAGTGCTAAGGAAATGGGTGTTCCTATCGAGAAATACTATGAGTACAGAGATGAACAGCTCCATGCCCTGGAAAGACTGTGAATAGAAGAAGCCTCAGCCAAAGCTGCCAGATCCTTTGCATTCAAAGAGGCAAGCAAAATTAAAATGCCTTCTTTGGATGTGCAAAGAAAATTGCTTGAAGCTACTAAGGAGTCAGCGGTTGAAAAGGAAGGTGATAGGGAACACGGTGCTCCGGTCTCACTACAAGGAAACATGGTATTTGGGAGAGCTTAAAACTGTGCCCAATACCTCAAAAACCGTGCCAAATACTTTTTGGCACGGGGTTGACAAGGTTTTTGGGTGGTCCTAAATACGAGGGTGCCAAATACATTTGGTTCCCAAAATAACGAATACTTTTTGGCACGGAAATTGGGACGGATGTATAGTTTTGTGCCATTAGTTGTGTATTTGGTACGGATGGTGAACAAGTGTTCCAAATAAGTATTTGGCACAATATGTCCCCCTACCAAATACTCATTTGGAACCGTTGGATCAGCAGTCACAATTCTTTTTGGGGACTGTATTCCCCTTGCCAAACATCTTTGGCACCGTTTTACGAGTCATCAAAAAAAAGTATTTGGGTCGGTTTATTACCTAGCCAAATAAATATTTGGAACCATTTTATTTACCGTTTTAATTGAATATATTCTCCATTGCCAAAACAATTGGCACCATGTTGTGAAACACTTTGCTTTGGTATTATTGGTATTGTCATAGTAACACTAATCTAATCGCTTAATGTGATTATCAAACTATAAAGTGAAAGAACAAATTAATAATCACCAAATAAGAACAACAACTATATATCACAATTCAACTTGTATAAATCATGCCAAAACTCAAGTCAATACCCCAAACTTTAATCTGATAAAGCTAAATAAATGTATAACATGTTAATACAAAACGTTCTAAAAACTGTAAAATTGAGTTAACATTGAAGTTTCATGACGAGAAAAGTACATTAAGTAACGACAATATGTAGTCTTCGAAAGCTAATCAAGTCCATTTCGCTCCCAGTTTCATATCCTACATGATATAAAAGACATGCATTAGTTATTATGAACTAAAATTAAGAAATTGATTTATAAAAAAAAGCAAAGCAAAATGTGACAGGTAGTGTAATATCCTTGATAAAGAGCAAATATACTTAACTACCAATTTTTACACTCAAATTGTATTAACCCTTAGCTTAACTTTGGTCAGAAGGACTTTGTACCTAGAATAATATACAATCATGATTAGCATACACCAAGGTAATACATAGAAAATAGATGATATAGTTTTACCTGGCCGACACTTGATCCAGATCTACGTGCCTCATGGGGGGAAACAGGTCCTAACAACCATGCACGCTCTAACAATCGTTGCATGCTTTCTAGTCTTTCAGCCATCTCTATTTGAGTTTTTTCGTAATGAGATACCTTTTCTGCTACTTTAGCATCTAATTGCGCCGCTACCTGTGATTCAACCATCCTTTTTATTGCATCTGAGGAAACTATATTGATTGAAGATGAGCGAGGCCCAAAAATATCACGAGGAGAGGGTCCTAAACCAAAAGTCCTCACACGTCTGTGTCCATCCGGACCCAATATATCAATGTAAACTTTTTCTTTGAACGAATCGTCTTGCTCAGATTCAGGTATTTCATTTAACTTCTCATTCATTATTTCCTACAAACAAAACTCATCATCTCCTGATAACAAGTATGGAACATATGAAAAATTAATTAATCTTAAATATCTCATATACTTACAACTATCTTCGTCGTATCATCATCTGGTATATCCTTTCTAGTACGTGTTTTAATAAACACTTTTCCACGAGAAATGTCTTCATTATTAGCTTTCATCTAAATTAAAAAGAATATTGTATATTAGTTAACAACCTAAGATGAAAGGAAAAAAAGGAAATTAAAATGATCTAGATGTTTTATCTTATACCTCCTCCCGGATGTTAGCATGTGAGGTTCGTCCTGTCCTTGGTAAAAACTCTAGTTGTTTACGGTTATTAGCATTATCTTTGCTTGAGCCTACAAAAGAAAACCATCAGGCTTAATAAAGCTAAATCAAATACACAATAACCAACAAAAAAGTAGCCCTTATTATGGGTGATAAATTAAAATAATAACGACTAAATTTCTATACTTTTGCATACCACAACATCCTCACGCTGCCAGTACTCTACTAAGGATGGCCATTGATCAGGATCTACTCGACTATCAGTAGGAGGAGTCAATAGTTTTTCAGGATCATCCTTGTTAGGAGTAAAGTAGTTGCTCTTTACTCTACTTTTCCACTTCTTCCAATGACTACCGATGAACTTTAAACAATTCTCTTTAAAATCACTAGGAGCATCTGTCTTGTGCGACAATATGGATAAATTTAAATTTTATGTTATTGTCGATTTGAGTTCAATATATCTGTCATAATAAATTTGATGCTAGTTTATACAATCTACAATAAAACTAAGTATATGGTCAAGTGGGTGGTTAAGGTAACCACAAAGTAGCATAAAATACCTGAACATCCCTCCACATAATTTCAAGGTTGGTGGTAGGCATCTGCTTCCATGAAACAACATTAAGAGGAGCACGGGCCCCACACTTCGCAATTTCCCCAAGTAAATTTCCGACATCGGTACTGGTATCCCTAATGGGCTGCATGAACTCATTAAAAGCAATCCGAATTTTCTCTTTTCCTTGGTAACCTATTGCTGGTCCTCGAGCCTTCTTACGAGTAGTATCGCCTGTGCTAGGAGCTATAAAAAATTCAATTATTAAAAAACTATACAAAGTTAATCATAGTCAACATTAACAACCTTAAGAACAGTTGTAGTAGCCGCACCCAAACAGAAAGAAAATCAGAAATAAAAATCAACAGTAAACAGAAGGGATAGGCAAACAAGCCATAAAATATCGAACATTTCTTTTGGAAAACAGAACAAGAAACAGTAAACAGAAAGAAAATAAACAAAAAGAAAAATCAGATCGAAAATAGAACAGTTGCAGTATGCATTCCTGGAAAACAGTATAAGCAACAGCAAACAGAAAGAAAATCAGATTCAAATATCAACAAAAAGAAAGAAAATCAACAAAAAGAAATAAAAATCAACAGAAATAAAAATCAACATGCATTGCTGGAAAACAGAACAAGCAACAACAAACCAGAAAGAAATATCAACACCAGGCCAGTAGCAACAACAACACACTAATTATATATGTATACATATTTCAAGTCTTTATGTTTTATGTTGATGCTATATATAAAATGTTGTATTTGTTTATTCACTTTTCTTCTGGTTTACATCATATGGATGTCAACTTTATTTCAAATATATGGTTCTGAAATCAAATTAAAATGTGTAGTGCTACAACGGAAAGTCTAAAATGCTAACACCATACTTACTAATGATCGATAATGAAAGTCAAAATTAACATAACAGTTTATTAAGTCCAGCATGAACCCCCCACAACCAGCCCAGTGTGCATGCAGCCTTGTCAACTGCACAGGGCCCCCACATTTAATGGGCCTCCAAATTGAAATACCCAAGGAGGTTTGTGTTGACAAATTGTGATTCCCAGATTTGTGAGGAGTTTGGAGATTTGATTAGTGGTTTGCTAAGGACTAAATAATGATCAGAAAAGGTTTGCTTCCTTAATTAATTTCCTCTGGCTATCTCACTAAAAGCTTAACTAATGGGTGCATCTTCATTTGTGAGGCCATATATCCCCATGCATGTTGCGGCCACTTTAATCACCGGCCTAACTTGGATCCAACATCCATCAAGATTGAATTTGATGCCACCAAACTTAACACAGACAACCCGGCCTTGGTTTGTGAAATTAACCTTTTAATTAGGTAGCTAGGTAAACCAAACTTAATACCACACCAGTCGGTCGTCTTAACTCTTAATACAACATTAACTCTAATTAGGTAGCATTCTAAAAGTCATCTCAACTTTATTTTTAAAACCAGGAAGAAAAATAACAGCAACAACAACAACAAATAATTATGTATGTATACATATTTTAAGTGTTTGACTAGTGTAGGTATGTGTATTTGAGGCTACCAAAAGTAGAAAGAAAAACTCAACAACTAAACATATAGATTAAGGTATATAATATAATATGAATTTTACCCGATCCACTTGATGCCAAAGGAGTGTTATCAGATCTAATTTTTGATTCTCCCATATCAAGCTGAGATGGTGGCTGACTGCTTTGTTGAACGAAATTGACTTGTGATTGTACCGTCTCTAGTTGGGCTGATGACTGAGTGTTTTGTTGAAGAGGAGACTGGATGGAGGGCTCGACGTCCTCCTCTTGGGTTTGACTATTTCCTTGGGTGGCCCTTGGCATTTCGGACATGAATGTATATGTTCTCCGTCTCTTTCTAGCTGCCATGGTAAATTTGCAGATTGCATAAGTAACTTAAGAAATTGAACAAGAGAGACTAATAGTATAAGTCAAACAAGCAATAATACAAGTTTATTGATTCAGTAAATAGAAACTTAATTTCATGTCAAAATATACTACTAAGAAAGCTCTACATTCACTATTAATAACAATAAAGAATTTATGACTAAAAAGACAAACTAAAAAATGAAAAGGTTCGATGTTTTTACTAGCATAACAATGCAAGGTTAAAAAAATGATTGGTTAAACTAATCATCATCAGATTCATCGTCACTCAAGTTAACAAAAGCATCTTCATCCATATCTTTGGATGTGTCATCTATCATATCATCAAATTCTTCTTCTTCAAAGTCATCCGAATCATCAACCTCTTCATCCTCCCATTCTTCATCAGAGTCAGTCTCGGGTTCATGACGTGAACTACTTTCACATTGATTCTTTTCTATAGGCATTTGAGAAACCATCCTTTCAATCAACGTACCTTCAACACCATGCCTCACCCACATTGTTTCTCCCTCTTGAACACTTCTTCTTTCATCCAATTGTTGAGAACTGTAAGGTTGGGCGTGAGGCACTGCAATTGTTACATTCGAATCCTCACCCATGTCAAATGTATCCCGACTAGTCATCTTGATGGCAACTTTCCATTGAGAGTCAATAGGGTCTTCAATATACATAGCTTGCTCAGCTTCGGATGCTAAGATAAAAGGTTCATTAGTTGGCTTATTCTCTTTGTATAACAAATGATTAAAATTAACCAATGTAATACAAAAATTATCAACTTGGATCCCTGTCCTACTGTCTACCCAATTGCAATTGTAACATCCGGCACTAAACCAGGTTAGCAACGATGACCTAATCTGTATTTAATAGCCAATTATAATCTAATCAGTGGTCATTAGAAATTAATCAAGGTGATTAACAATGTTCATTAGAAAATTCAACTCAATTAGAATCAAATTCATCGGTGCGATGAATCGGGAAATCAATTAATCCGAAAGATTTACGATATGAGTGATTAATTCAACAAAGTACATAATTAAATTATGATTGGTGATACTAATCATACACTAATACAATTACTTAACATTAATTATGCAAGACTAAAACAATTCATTAAAACAATGCATCCATAAGAATTTATGAAATTACAAGAAAATGGAAATACAAGAATACATTTCTAAATACTTTTATACAAAAAGAAAAAGAAAATACATGTGAAATACATGAGATGGCCGGTCCTATTGGGGTGCCTTTTTAGTGGTTAACTTTAATATTTTATTACAAAAATCATACTCACTTTAAACACCATCATTTTGTTTAAAAGTGCACACTTCCTTTTCATCCCATGCCTTTCATCATTTGAAAGACCAAATTTCTTCTATAAATAGAGAGGCATTTCATTCATTTGAATCACACCAAAAACTCTTCTATCTCTCTCTCTAAATCTGGATCACACACACACACACACATTACCAACATTTTCGTTCAAGTGTTCTTGGTGCATATCCTGCAAAGATTTCAACTTCTACTCAAAATCATACTCTAAATACTTCAAAGTAAGTAAATACTAATTTATTTCATCATACATTTATGTTTATATAAGTCTTGCATAATATATATAATCACCAACAACAAGTTTCATAAAAACTCAAGTTTATAAATTTCTAGTTTTTGTTTTTAAGTTGTTTCTTTAAATGTGTTTATGGATATATAAACACATCATAAAAGTGTTAATATTATGAAAACAAGTAATATATATGTGTTTAATAACTTGTATACAAGTAGTCTTTGAATAAACAACAAGAATCATAAGTTATTTCTAGTTTATAAACTGCGGATTTTCGGCAGAAAATTTATATCGACTTTGAAAAATCATAACTAATTCATAACTTAACGAAAGGAGTTGATTAGATCTATATCTTAACTATAGATCTGGAAGTTTAACGAAAGGAGTTGATTAGATCTATATCTTAACTATAGATCTGGAAGTTTTCATAATTTATTTTGGAGTTTAAGACCTCCAGGAATTTTTTGGGAAACCGAAAGTTTGACATCTCAAAAATGGCCAACATAAGGTTTTCAACAAGCTTATTCACCAACCTAAACATCTCGGAAAATGGCCGTTCTTGATTCTAAAAATCCTTTGTATATAGATGTTTAATTTTTTAGAAAACCAAAGCCTAAAACATTTTGGAGCTTGGTCAAAAACAGCCTCAAAATAGGCCGAAAAACCTCCAAAAAAGCTGGAAAATTATATATATATATATAAACTTGACGTTTTAAGCGGGTTTTATTTATAAACTTGTAATGTTGGGTGATTTAAGACATAAAAATATATAAATATATATATCATCATATATTAGAGATATTAACTCTCTATTATCATTTAGGACTCGATCAAACTCACTCGGTGCATCATCCATCCACTTACGCTAAATAGCAATTTACGCTCGTTTTTGCCATCGCAAGCACGGTGAGTCCTCATAGCCCCTATTTTCACAATGTTATGTTTTGGGGTTGAAATACATGCTTCATTTTTATATGTAATGAAAACAACTTCATTTCTATTATGTATTACACATGTGGTTCCATCCGCCCTTATATCATGAACCGTTAATGGCATTTATTTGTAAGCGTGAATATATTGTGGATAGATCTATCGGGAGTCATGTCCCCCATTCGGGTTAGTTCGGGTCGGCTAACAGCGAGTGCATTTATATTTAACACACAGTATTACGTATGGGAATACTGCACAGGGCAAACTCATTTTAATTAAGCTTCGGTTGCATGATGGTTTATATGTAATACATAACATGGAATTTATGATTTTATAAATTCAAACTCTACTGTTGTTGTCCATACAAGTAAGATTTACGTGTAAACCTATGAGCTCACCAACAATTTTTGTTGACGTATTTTAGCGTGTATTTTCAGGAAATTAAGGCAAGTGTGCCTTCCGACGTATTTACTTTCAAGCTTCCGCATCCATGGAGTCCCATGCATATTCAAAACTAACGGAGATTTAGCTGGATTATTTTGGATACTTTAATTATGTAATTAAATCTCTGTATTGTGCGAACTTCTTTTCTTCATATCAGACTATGTAAAACATTGCTAAGTTTTAAAGTTGTAACGATGTATTTTAAAAACGTCCATATAGTGGTCGTTCGTTATGAATATGGTTATGCTTCCGTGAAGTCGCGCTTCGTTGCCAACCGGGGTAACGGGGTGTGACAGCACTTGAAAGACCAAAATTATCAACTTGGATCCCTGTCCTACTGTCTACCCAATTGCACTTGTAACATCCGACACTAAACCAGGTTAGCAACGATGACCTAATCTGTATTTAATAGCCAATTATAATCTAATCAGTGGTCATTAGAAATTAATCAATGTGATTAACAATGTTCATTAGAAAATTCAACTCAATTAGAATCAAATTTATCGGTGCGATGAATCAGGAAATCAATTAATCGGATCGATTTATGATATGAGGGATTAATTCAACAAAGTACATAATTAAATTATGATTGGTGACACTAATCATACACTAATACAATTACTTAACATTAATTATGACTAAAACAATTCATTAAAACAATGCATCCATAAGAATTTATGAAATTACAAGAAAAGGGAAATACAAGAATACATTTTAAATACTTTTCTACACAAAAAAAAAGAAAATACATGTGAAATACATGAGATGGCCGGCCCTATTAGGGTGCCTTTTTAGTGGTTGACTTTAATATTTTATTACAAAAATCATACTCACTTTAAACACCATCATTTTGTTTAAAAGTGCACTCTTCCTTTTCATCCCATGCCTTTCATCATTTGAAAGACCATATTTCTTCTATAAATAGAGAGACATTTAATTCATTTGAATCACACCAAAAACTCCTCTATCTCTCTCTCTAAATCTGGATCACACACACACACACACACACACACACATTACCAACATTTTCATTCAAGTGTTTCTGGTGAAATTCAAGTGTTCTTGGTGCATATCTTGCAAAGATTTCAACTTCTACTCAAAATCATACTCTAAATACTTCAAAGTAAGTAAATACTAACTTATTTCATCATACATTTATGTTTATATAAGATTTGCATAATATATATAATCACCAACAACAACAAGTTTCATAAAAACTCAAGTTTATAAATTTCTAGTTTTTGTTATAAGTTGTTTCTTTAAATGTGTTTATGGATATATAAAAACATCATAAAAGTGTTAATATTATGAAAACAAGTAATATATATGTGTTTTATAACTTGTATACAAGTAGTCTTTGAATAAACAACAATAATCATAAGTTATTTCAAGTTTATAAACTGCGGATTTTCGGCAGAAAATTTATATCGACTTTGAAAAATCATAACTAATTCATAACTTAATGAAATGAGTTGAGTCTTATCCTAAAAGTTATATCTATGTCTTAACTATAGATCTGGAAGTTTTCATAATTTATTTTGCAGTTTAAGACCTCCAGAAATTATTTGAGAAACCGAATGTTTGACAGCTCAAAAATGGCCAACATAGGGTTTTCAACAATCTTTTTCACCAACCTAAACATCTAGAAAAATGGCCGTTCTTGATTCTAAAAATCCTTTGTGTATAGTAGTTTAATGTCCTAGAAAACCAAAGCCTAAAACATTTTGGAGCTTGGTCAAAAACAGCCTCAAAGTAGGCCGAAAACCTCCGAAAAAGCTAGAAAATTATATATATATAAACTTGACGTTTTAAGCGAGTTTTATTTATAAACTTGTAATGTTGGGTGATTTAAGACATAAAAATCTATAAATATATATATTATAATATATTAGAGATATTAAGTCCCTATTATCATTTAGGACTCGATCAAACTCACTCGGTGCATCATCCATCCACTTACGCTAAATAACATTTTACGCTCGTTTTTGTCATCGCAAGCACGGTGAGTCCTCATAGCCCCTATTTTCACAATGTTATGTTTTGGGGTTAAAATACATGCTTCGTTTTTATATGGACACGAAAACAACTTCATTTATATTATGTATTACACATGTGGTTACATCCGCCCTTATATCCTGAACCGTTAATTGCATTTATTTATAAGCATGAATATATTGTGGATAGATATATCGGGAGTCATATCCCCCATTCGGGTTAGTTCGGGTCGGCTAACAGCGAGTGCATATATATTTAACACACGGTATTACATATGGGAATACTGCACAGGAAAAACTCATTTTAATTAAGCTTCGGTTGCATGATGGTTTATATGTAATACATGACATGAAATTTATGATTTTATAAATTCAAACTCTACTGTTGTTGTCCATACAAGTCAGATTTACGTGTAAACCTATGAGCTCACCAATAATTTTTGTTGACGTATTTTAGCGTGTATTTTTAGGAAATTAAGGCAAGTGTGCCTTTCGACGTATTTACTTTCAAGCTTCCGCATCCATGGAGTCGCATGCATATTCAAAACTAACGAAGATTTAGCTGCATTATTTTGGATACTTTAATTATGTAATTAAATCTCTGTATTGTGCGAACTTCTTTTCTTCATATCAGACTATGTAAAACATTGCTAAGTTTTAAAGTTGTAACGATGTATTTTAAAAACGTCCATAAAGTGGTCGTTAGTTATGATTATGGTTATGCTTCCTCGACGTCGCGCTTCGTTGCCAACCGGGGTAACGGGGTGTGACAGATTGGTATCAGAGCCATAGTTATAGTGAACTAGGTTGCATTAGTACCCTAGACTATAACTGCACTTAAGTTTTACTGATTTTGAAAATATTTTGTAGCTAACTAAAAGACTATGCATGGACCTTGATAGCAGAAAACATGTCCCACCAAGAGATAATCATTTTGTCCGACTCAGAAGAGGAATATACCCCCACCAGCCCATACCACCCGGAGGTGTTTTCTGAGGAGGATCCGACTGAGGAGGAAGATCCCTCGGAAGACGAGGATCCAGTGGAAGAGTCGGATGAAGAAGAACCAATGGAAGAGGACAACGCCCGAGTAGATCCACCATCCTCGGTGATCCTCACCTGCACCCCATACCACCCAGCGGTGCCATCGTTAAGCTGTACCGTCCCTACCCTAACGACCCGAAGATGATGTATACACCCTGAAAGAGGGTGATCACACCGAGGCAGGAGTCTATTCCCATCCCGACTCCTCAACCAAATCCCCCATCCCCTGCAGCGACGGGCAAACGCCCGTAGATGGAACTGGATACCTGAGACTCTTCGTGAGTGGAGACAAGAGAAAGGAATCCCTTCCCAGTTCGAGGTCGGAGGACCATCCTCCGCACCGATCTCACCGCTCACCCAGGAGACGGCTGACCAGACCGTACCCCTGCTAGTAGCAAGGTCTTCACGACATGACTTCCAAATCCCGTTACTTAACCAGGATATTGGAGAATTGACTGCCCGTTTGGAGCGGGAGGAGATTCAGAACTCCAATTTGTACTGGGTTAACCAGCACGCCCTCACCATCCAACAGGATGGTCTGGATAAGCTTCGACAGCGACTAGCCGAAAGCGAGGCTCGGAACGAGGAGCTGACTCAGCGCCTTAGCGCGTTGGAGAAGGGAGAGACCCCTGATCACTCCCGCACTTAGTACCCTGTATCTATCTTTGTAATATTAGGAAAAAAATTATGTAATAGTATAGGACAAAAATTTTCGGGTAATATCCCGCCCCATTGTAAGAAAGTTACGAATGATTAATGAATATTGCAAGTTATTTATGAAATTGTGTTTGATGATTATAGTGTTGTGCCTTAAGAAAAATTAAATCTTTAAGATTCAACTTTTTACACTATGCTCTTTGCTTTAAACTTTAAGATAATGCCGCCAAGAAGAGACATGAACGCTGCAGAAATCGAGGAATTAGTCACACAAAGAGTGGCCGCCGCTATAGCCACTTATGAGACCAACCGAAACAGTTCTGCTAATGGAGATGGTGGTGCTAGCCGCACCGCGGGAGGTACTGAAACCCACCCAAAGGGTTGTGGAATTAAGGGGTTTTTAAGTTGCAAACCCCGATACTTTAACGGAACTGAAGGAGCCGTCGGATTGGTATGATGGTTTGAAAAATTGGAGTCTGTCTTCCGTGTTAGCGGATGTATTGAAAGAGACAAGGTGAAATTCACCACCCACACTCTGCAGGATAGCGCCTTGACATGGTGGAACTCGTATACCCAGTCTGTAGGGATCGATGCAGCTTACCAACTCGCCTGGACCAAGTTAAAACAAATGATGATCGACGAGTATTGCCCAAGAAATGAACTACAGAAGATGGAGTCAGAGTTTTGGAATCTGGCTATGAAAGGAACGGATGTAGCTGGGTACACCAACTGATTCCGCGAACTAAGCATTCAGTGCCCACAGATGGTAACCCCTGAATATAAGAAAATTGAGCGTTACATTTGGGGACTCGCTTCTCAAATTCAAGGCAATGTCACTGCCTCCAACCCAACCACCATTCAGGACGCCATCAGAATGGCCAATAACCTTATGGATCAAGTGTCCTGGAGAATCGAAGCCAAGGCCGAGGAAAACAAGAGGAAATGGGAGGACAAGTCTGGAAAGAATACGGGCTCACAATCCAAGAAGCCCGAAACCATCAAGGCTTATGTAGAGGGAGTTGAGACGAGGAAGGGCTACACAGGTACAAAGCCTTTCTGTACCCAATGCACCTATCATCACAACAAGGGTCCCTGCCCAACCCCTTTTGGAAAATGCAAACGTCTTGGTCATTTGGCCAAGGACTGTAAATTTGGTACCCCGGGTAACAATGGCAGCAATCAGAGAGGCTGCTATGAATGTGGAGCTGTCGGGCACTTCAGGATAGGTCCCGAAAGGTTCCCAAAGTATATAGTAATAAACTGTAGAGGGGGGGTGAATACAGTATTTAAAATCTACACACTCTTTTTCTCAATGTTTGTATGTATTATCAACAAATGTTAATTACAAACAAGCTTGACTGCGGAATTGTTCAAGCTGAGATGACAGAATACAACAGTATGGTTTCTAGTCTAAGACACACTCAAACTAGATTACAATGAACACACTCACTAAGATGCACTCACTGTATTTTACAAGACTTTAAGGAACAGCTTTGGTAAACAGCTTAGACACACAGAAGCTTGTTTACAGAAGATTTGCATGCATGAATATCACACTTGCACGTTCACTCTTGGTTTAAGCACTTAGCTTTCTTCACATTCTTTCTGACCTTAGAAGCTTCCTTTTATACTCACTTAGAGGATCTAAGAGAAACATCTTCATTGGGCAGAATGAAAAAGGAGAAGTCTTGTTTGAAAAGACAATATAACTTTTCTGCACTTTTCTGAAAAGCAGACTTGCCTTCTCTTGTGCAGAACTTTTGTCTTTTTACTTTCTACTGTTGCATTGCCTTTAACCATTTTAGGAATGTCAACTTTGCGTCTTTCTTCCTTGTAAAGGCCTATTTTGATATAAGAAAAAGGTCTGTCACCCTTTTTCAAATATCCGTTTGTCTTCATGTAACAGAACAGCTTGGGCAGGCTGAGCGGTTCTGCTTTCCACTTTGTCTTCAACTGTGTAAACTGATCTGGTAGTTAAAAACAATACATGATGACTTGGAAACAAATTCCATAAAGTGTTTAGCCTGTTCACAAAGAACAGGTTCTGTTCACAAAGAACAGAACACTTTAAAAATGCCCAAGCTGCTCAACAGAGTAGAGCAGCGTAGACAGTTTATGTCCAGCCTGATCAGCAGACTGATCAGCTTGGACAAACTGTCTTGGTTGCAACACATGCAACGTATAGAACAGCTTTAGACTGATATTGCAAATCATTTTCAGGTTTCAATAAGGCATATAACAGGCCTTAAATACAACCTTCAAATGCATCAACAGGTTTGATTATAAAATCTCCCCCTCAGATGTAGAGCAGGTTTGACTGAGGCCTTTTTGTGCCTAACAATCTCCCCCTATTTGCAATAACCAGTCCAAGCTGGTTTTGTCAAAAATCACTATATATTTTTACAGTACATTTGCTGAAATAAAATTACAACATTACAGTAAAGTAAAAGATCAGTTTATATATACACTGATTCTTGACTATACTTGAACAACATATGTTCTTACAAAAGTACAACTAATGTGCTAATGTATTTTACAACTAATGTAAAAAATAAAAAATTACAACTAATGTAATTGTGTACAACTAATGTACAGAGTGTACAACTTATGTACAAGATTTGGACTGTTTGAGACGGGAGCAGATAATGGCAAGCCTGTCCAACTAATGGACAGCTTCCATTCTTCACCTACCCAGATGGCAGGTGGACTTCATTCGACAGGGGGTGGCATCCCTTCTTTGAATCTTTTTAAAAGTTCTTCCCTTGTTTCTTCATGTTCTTCAAGTTCAGCTGTAAGAAACATAAAGTTAGAACTTTGGAGCTCACCTCTGTCATAAAATCCTTTCAGCTCTTCCCAGACAGCTGCTCTCCATTGGCTGGACTGACTGAAGGAGGTGGCAATTCTGAAGGCTGCAAGCTGCTTAAGACCAACTTTGTGTAGGTCAGAAGCTCTTTGAAAACATTTCTTCTGAGATAAGGGATCCACAAAAAATGCCCCTAACTCAGGCTCTTCAATCACTTTGCCATCTTCAAATTCAACTCCTTCAGGCAGGCTGTGGTCAACTCCTTTAATTTCCACAGCATAATCTCCTTGTTCAATCATCATAAGGAGTTCTTCCAGCTCTGAATCTCTCTTTTTCCTTCTGGCCTTGATTTTAGGGGATGTCACAGAGACACCCTCTTTGACTTCTTTAGGGATCAGGCCCAACTCACTCACTCTCTCCATCAGCTTCTTTATGTATGCCCTGATAGTCTTAGCCGTTTCTGACTTAGACTGGCTCAGGGCAACTGCCAGTTCCACCCATTCCCTGTAACCCATTTGAGCCACATCAGCGTGATCATATGATTCCAATTCAGGGCCTGTTGCACCCATCCTTGTGATCTGAAGTTTCCACTGAGTGCCTTTTCTTGATATGGGAACAGCTTTGACAATTCCTTCCTTGGCCAGCCTTCTAGTAGCAACATCATGAAATTTCTTTTTGGCCAAGTTGTCAAAATGGAATTTGGCTCTGGCAGAAGGTACTGTTGATTTGGTCACTGAGACCTGAGTACCTTTTTCCACTTCCTTCCCTTTTTCTCCTGCTGATTGCTTGGCAGCTTCCATTATTTTCTTTTGCACCTCCAAGGTAGACATTTTTATTTTCTTTGCTTCTTGGAGGGCAAGAGACTTAGCAGCTTTGGCAGATTGTTCTTCTTTTCTTAACTCTTCCATAGCCTTAAGTTGTTCTTCCCTAAACTCAAAGTATTTGTGCATAGGGAGGCCCATCTCTTTGGCTCTGGCTTTGTGAAACTGAGTTTCTGCCTGTTTCTGCTCAATAGGATCCACCGCTGCCTTTTCTTTTCCTTTAGCTGCTGCTTTAGGGACAGCAGCTTCAGGAATACTTTCTTCTTCTTCTTCTTCTTCTTTTTCTTCTGAAAGAATAAGGTGCCTCCTTTTGCTGCTAGGCCTGTCCTCAGGAATGACTTCCTCCCCCTTAGACTGAGCAGGGTTTGGAGAGCCAGCCTGAGTAGGCATAGCAGCTTGGTAAGCACCTTCAGCTGCACCTGTTTCTGCTGGTTGATCAGTTTGGGTTGCAGACACTGGTATCTCCTTAGGAGAAGGAATCTTCTCCCCCTTAGACTTAGTCTTCGAGGCAGATGATTTCTCCCCCTTTGAAGGAGATGATGCAGCGACTTCAACCCCTGGTCTGCCCGAAGACACAAAGTCAGCAGGCTTGCCAGCAGGTTTGGGAGGTTTAGGACCAACAAGGCTGTTCACTAAGTAAGCCAAGTTGTCCTTCACATCACCAAGCTGGGAAAGACAGTTTTGAAGAGAAGAAGAATGGGAATCAGCAAAAGTGGTCAGCTTAACAATGTTGTCTCTATCAGAAGCTGTGAACAACAAACTTTGGAGCTGTGCAAGATGAAGTTCAAGAGAATCTTGCACATCAGCAAGGTTTGATGACACAGAATTTGACAGAGAACCTATAAGAGTGTTCAGGCTGGCCAATGTGGAAGGAATGGTAGTATTACAGGAAGTGAGGAAAGAGGACAGCTGTTGAGAAATAGCTGTCATAGAGGACACAGAGTCCTGTTGTGAGGAGAGGATAGAGGAAAGAGAGTTGGATACATTTTGCAGCTGTGCAGTGAGTGCAAGCAGCTGTGGAGAGTGGTCAGCTTGTGGAGTAACTGGGAAGGATTCTTTAAACGTATCAAAGAATCCTTTGAGCTGCTCAGACACAGAGTCTGAGATTATGGATGGTAGGGAGTGCATGGTATGTTCCAAAGAACCAACTTTGTTGGTCAGTAATGAAAGCTGATCCTTCAAAGGCAGGTCTTTGGGAGATGGTGGTGTATGGGTGGACTGTTTGGAGTGAGTAGATGGAGAAGATGATGATGAGGCTGGTGTTTGAGGATGAGAGGGAGAAGAAAGAGAAACTTTGGACAATAGTTCCATAGCCTGGGCAAAAGTAAGGTGGCCCAGGTTAGAGGGATCAAGGGGTCCTTCAGCAGCGGCTGTAGCTGCATCATTAGGAGAAGGAGATGATGTTTGGGGCCTCTCAGATGCTGCTTGTGTTGCAGCACCCTCATGAAGACCAGTGGTTGTTCCCTCTGCAGTGCCTTGGTCTAAAGGCACCTCATCATGGGGAGATGGGATATGCATTTCAACATCAGCAGTGGTGAAACCTGCTGATGGAATTTGCATTGAGGGATCAGCCTCACCAGAGGGATGGTATGATCCCTGAGGTTCATCAGCTTGTGTTGTTGGTTCCTCAGCAGCTGTTTGGTGTTGAACAGCTGAATCATGGGGAACAGAAGTTTGAGGCTGAGCTGCTGATTGGTCTATATCAGCAGCGTGGGCACCTCGTGCAGACTCAGGGTGTAAGGAGATATGAGTGGGGGACAGTGTGGACTCAGTGTGGAGTGGAGAGGGCTCCTGTCTTTCAATATCCTCAGCCTGTTGGGATGCTGGGATAGTTGATGTGGGTATCTCCATTTGTACAACTGGTTCCTGTTGGGAGGAACCAGAGGGTCTAGGCTGACTCAAGGGTGACTCAGGCTGGAGTGAAGCAGGCTCCAAATGAGCTGAACCTTCTCCCAAAATAGGAGAGGCAGCTTGGGTTGCTTCTTTTACAACTGAACCCTGTTGAGATGGAACAGAGGAGACTGTTTTCTGGGCTAGTTTCTTTTTGGCTAAGGATTTTCTTTGATAACGAATGGATGAAGTGGGTGATTGTGGAGAGGAGAGGGGATCTGTTTGGACTGGATGGGAGACTGGGTCAGGAACAGTTGGGCTGGACTGTTCCATAGTCTCTTGTGCCACAGAGGCACCAGCCACAAAGGCTTCAGGCTCAACAGATGAGCCAGGGTGAGGAATCTGCTCTTCCTCAGCCACAGAGGCTAAGGGAGCAGACTCAGCTTGAGCTGTTTTGGCCTTCTTTTTAGCAGGCCCAGCTTCAGCTGCCAAGGTCCTTTTTACAAACTTAGACCTGGCTTTGGATTTTCCACCGGGAGCAGCAGTGACTGGATCCACCCTCACAGCAGAGGGTCCTTCCACTAAACCCAACAGCCTCCTCATTGGTGTTGAGAGAGGAGGCTCATTTTCCAGTACAGGAGTATGAACCACCCTATTCCCTATCACAGGGAATGCAGCAGTTTTAAGTAGGGGTTGAGAGTGATATAGATGCTCACCACAGACATGGCAGAAGATGAGACTCAGGAACCTGGGATATCTGACAGCTGCTGGTCTTGTCCCTTGTTGTACCAGGTTTCTCATGTTCAAGAAGATCCATGTGGCCATGTCAAGTGTAGTCCCATCCACCAGCTGAAGGACTATCGGCACTTCATCTCTACTAAGTTGGTCAAAGGAACCAACCTTGCTGCTGAACGACATTGCCACAGAGGCAAATAAGAAGTTGTAAGTAGGTGATAACCCCTTCCTGAACAAAGTAGCTCCAACCTTGGGTTCTGCCACACCACAGAAGCGTAGCAGATTGCCCATTTGCTCATTTTCAGGCTGAGGGAGATCATAGTTCTCAGCCACTGGAAGATGAAGAACTTCCCTCAAAAGATCGACTGTAATCTCAATGGTTTGAGTCCCATTGAGAATAGTACCTCTGATAACCTTAGTGTTTGGATTGTAGGAGCAGGTGTACCAGAACTCGTATACCATTTCCTGGTACAGGACACCAGGAGATGCAGTCAGGGCATAGTTCAACGGATGAACTTGCAGGAATTCCACCATTTGATCGTAACCCTTCCCCACATAGTTTTTGGGGATTGTGAGGTTTGCTATGTAGTTGGTGGGTTTCAGGGTCAGCATCGTGGTGACAGAAGGATGTTTAACAACATCCTCACCAACGAAAACTGGCAGAAAGGGATTGGGTCTGTGAGCCATTTGAGAAATTTGAAGGTTTGAGGAAGCAAAAGACACTTAGTCGATTTTAGGGTTCTTGAGAATTTCTGGGAATGATGAGGAAGAAGAAGATGAAACAGTATGGTGGTATTTATAGGATTTTGAATGGTCGTGTGTATGAGAGAGAAAAGATTTGGGCGGTTTGATTTGAAATGTTTGTTAACGGAAAACGGAACGGTTGTCCATGTCAGAAAAATTGTCAGACCACTTGACCTTTTTGATCACTAACACACGTAACATACATTATCCGCAGTAATTAAGTTAAATAAAACATAATTTAAGAAACTTAATTATGAAGAAAGGTAATTAAACTGTTGGTCTACGCTGATGGTCAAACCTGTGATGATCAGGGTCAACAAGGTTCTCAGTCTTCAAGCTGTTCTTCCTTCAAACTGTTCCTTCCGCCTGCTCTCCTTTGTGAGAACAGGTTGAGTTCAATAGATGAACAGGTTACAGTGTGAAGAAGTGAACAGGTTGAAGACTGAACCATCAGAGCAGGCTGGACGAATAAACAGGTTAAACTGTTTTTGTTCCGCCTGTTGTATGTTCAAGCTGTTCAAGTTTTTCAGACAAATGACTAAGTACAGAACATGTATAACCTGTTCTGTCTAAGCTGTTCAGAGAAACTTGAGCAGTGTGAGACATACGAATTATTAGACCGTTGAGAGACACTTAGTCACTCTTGTTTAACATGCCCAGCTTGCTGACAAGGTAATTAAACCTTGTGTCATCCAGAGGTTTGGTGAAAATGTCTGCAAGCTGTTCATTTGTGGAAATAAAACTTACCTCCACATTACCTTTTTGGATTTGATCCCTGATGAAGTGATGTCTGACTTCAATATGCTTTGTTCTTGAGTGAAATACTGGATTGTTGGAGATGGCTATGGCACTTGTGTTATCACACAGAATAGGAGTTTTCCTATACACAAGCCCATAGTCTTCAAGCTGATGCTGCATCCACAGAATCTGCCCACAGCAGCTTCCAGCAGCAATATATTCAGCTTCAGCAGTAGAAGTGGACACTGAGTTCTGCTTCTTGCTACTCCAACTAATCAACTTTCCACCAAGGAGTTGACATCCACCTGTTGTGCTTTTTCTGTCTAACCTGCAGCCTGCAAAATCAGAATCTGAATAACCTGTTAGTTCAAGGCTTGAGTCTTTGGGATACCAAAGACCCAAACCTGGAGTACCCTTCAGGTATCTGAAGATTCTTTTAACAGCTGCAAGATGTGATTCCTTTGGATTAGCTTGGAACCTAGCACATAAACAGGTGGCAAACATAATATCAGGTCTACTAGCAGTCAAGTATAGCAAGCTCCCAATCATGCCTCTGTAAGCTGTTACTGAAACAGCTTTGCCACTGGCATCAGCATCCAATTTTACATTGGTTGCCATTGGTGTTTTAATAGGAGAACTTTGATCAAATTTGAACTTTTTCAACAGATCTAAAGTGTACTTTCTTTGATTTATAAAAATTCCAGTTGAGGTTTGTTTAACCTGTAATCCTAAAAAGAAAGTTAGTTCTCCCATCATACTCATTTCATACTTAGATTTCATGAGTAATGAGAAATTCTTGCATAGCTGCTCATTCGTAGAACCAAATATTATGTCATCCACATAAATTTGAACAAGCATAATATCAGACTTCACCTTCTTTATGAACAATGTGGTATCCACTTTACCTCTGGAGTACCCATTGCTCATAAGAAATTCAGTAAGAGTGTCATACCAGGCTCTAGGGGCTTGTTTGAGACCATAGAGAGCTTTGTCTAACTTATAGACAAAACCTGGGTGTTGTTCATTTTCAAAACCTGGAGGCTGCTTGACATATACTTCTTCTTGCAGCTTACCATTCAAAAATGCACTCTTCACATCCATTTGAAATACCTTTATGCTCTTATGAGCAGCGTAGGCTAGATACAAACGAATTGCTTCTAGCCTGGCCACAGGAGCAAATGTCTCATCATAGTCAATGCCTTCCTCCTGTCTGTAGCCCTGAGCAACCAGTCTTGCCTTATTTCTAATGACATGACCTTGCTCATCCATTTTGTTCCTAAAAACCCATTTTGTGCCAATTATTGTTTTTCCTTTAGGGGCAGGGACCAGCTTCCATACTTTGTTTCTCTCAAACTGATTGAGTTCTTCTTGCATGGCAGTGATCCAATTGGCATCTTTTAGTGCTTCATCCACCTTCTTTGGCTCCATCAGTGAAACAAAACTAGAGAACATACAAAAGTTCCCTAAGCTGTCCCACCGAGTTTGTATCCCTTTATTGATGTCACCACTTATTTGATCATTGGGGTGACACCTGATCCACTTAGGATCATTTTTCAATGATGACTTACCAGAGTTGTTAACATCTTCAGCAGGTCCTGTTGAACAGCTCTCAAGATTTTCAGACACACTGTTGTCTTGAGCCTGTTCACTTGTTGAACATGTTTGACCACTGTTGAACATATCAGCAGAGGAACTGGGGAAATCAGCATTGATAGGTTCTGGACATGTAGTTGTAATTAAGTCAGTACATTTATTCACACAGGGTGTATTGACATAATCATCATCATGTCCATTATGATTAGCAGGTTCCACACTGGGTGTAGTGGAAGCTTTTGAGTCCTCTTCATTGATTGAATGCATCAGATCATCAAAGTTGAGGTCTCCTGAAACTGATTCAGGAACAGCTTTGGTTGAGGCATTCTTGGACTCTTCAAAGGTGACATTGATAGATTCATCTATCACCTTTCTTTTGTTGTTGTATACTCTGTAGGCTTTGGAGATAGAAGAGTAACCAACAAACACTCCTTCATCAGCTTTAGGTTCAAATTTTGACAGCTGGTCCCTTTGATTCAGAATGAAACAGGGACATCCAAACACATGGAAATAGCTGACATTTGGCTTTCTCCCTTTGAGCAGCTCATAGGGGGTCTTGTTGAACCTTTTCACCACTAAGGATCTGTTTTGAGTGAAGCAGGCAGTGTTGACAGCTTCAGCCCAAAATGATGAAGGCAATCCTGATGCACACAGCATGGTTCTGGCAGCTTCAATGAGAGTTCGGTTTCTCCTTTCAGCAACTCCATTTTGTTGAGGAGTTCTTACTGCTGAAAAGTTTTGACTGATACCTTTCTCTTCACAGAAGTCTTCAAGAGTACTGTTTCTGAATTCAGTACCATGATCACTTCTAAGCTGCTTTACTTGTGCAGAGTTCAGCATTTCCATCTTTTTAACAAATCCAATAATTTCTCTCGCAGCCTCTCCTTTGCTCTTCAAAAAGATCACCCATGTGTACCTGGAGAACTCATCAACCATTACAAGAGTGTATCTTCTTCCTCCTAGACTTGGGACATTAATAGGTCCAAACAAGTCCATATGGATTAAGAAGAGTGGAGTATCAATAGAGAAATTGTGTTTGGATTTAAAAGATGTTTTTCTCTGCTTGCCTTTCTCACACGCTGTGCATAATCTATCTTTGGCAAAAGTAATAGAAGGCAAACCTGTCACCAACTCTTTCTTACAGAGTTTATTGATGTTCTTGAAGTTCAGGTGTGACAGTCTTCTATGCCATAACCAGTTTAGATCAGCATTGGTTCTTGTGAGAAAACAGGTTTCAGTTGTGGGATCAGCAGAATGCATATTCACAACATATACACCTTTCTTTCGTTGAGCACACAGCACAACTTTGCCTTGGGAATCCAATATGTAACCCAGGTGCTCATCAAAGTTAACCTTGTAGCCAGCATCACACAGTTGACTTATGCTAACAAGGTTATGTTTTAGCCCAACCACATAGGCTACCCTTTTGAACACTGCAGCACCAGCTTTAAGAGTTCCATATCCCTCAGTGGATCCCTGTACATTGTCACCAAAGGTGACTTTTAGCCCTTTTTCAGGCCTGAGATCACTCAGCAGTTCTTTACAACCTGTCATGTGCCCTGAGCAGCCACTGTCCAAGTACCAAACCTGGGAAGGTTGTTTTTCCTGCAGAGTGAGAAGAGAATTATTAGTTATTTTTAGGGGAACTCATCACACAGATGAGTTCTCCTACTTCATCAACACTTGTTGATGGATTTTGAATGTCCACACTAATATTCCCTATTTGAATGGTATCAGTTTGAATACCATCCTCAGTGACTATGTCATTTCCACCACTGCTTGTAACAGTTGTGAGGGAAACAGCAGAGCCAACAGGCCTCAAGTCCTCAGGTTCAGGACAATCCTTGGCCAGATGTGTCTTCTTCCCACACTTGTAGCATTTTCTCTTTTTAGTACTTTTGGAAGAAGGACCTTCAGAAACACATTCTGAGCTGTTTTTGTTGATTCTTTCAGGTTTAGCATTTTTTGTAAAATCAACAGCTTGTGTGGTAAGTTCAAAGGCCACAGCTTTGACTGTCTCTTCTTTCCTCTTTTTGGGAGGACAGATGTCAAAGACAGGAAGCTTGATTGGCTTTTGAGCTTCCACAGGTTTGGGACACTTATTCCCAGTTGTCTCAGTTTGAGCAATGGCTTTGCCTTTGCCCCTACTGAGTTGTGATTTATGCTGCCTATCAGCATACTCACTGTGTTTGGTTTTGAAAAACTTATTTTCATTTAAAACCAACTTACCACCCTGATTTGAAAACTTATTTGAAATCACAGCAGTTTTGTTTTCAACCTGAGACTTACCCTTGTTGAAAACAGGCTGCTTACTTTTTGAAAACTTATTTTCAAAATGTTTAGCATCAAAAGGATTAACATGCTTTTTACCAACAGCTTTGGGCTCTGAACTTGTTTTGTCAACAGGCTTAGCATCCACAGCTTCAGTTTGAGCATGTTTTCCTTTCTTCTGCTTGTGTGAGCTAGCAGAGCACTTAGCAGGCTGTTTTGGAGAACAAACTCCACATCAGCTTTGAGTGAGTTCACACAATCTTA
>JAANYP010008364.1:0-19970 GCA_020465985.1 Centrapalus pauciflorus
ATTCGAAAACATACATCTTCGAGTCTAATGGATTAGATTCGAAACATATACCCTTCGAGTCTAGGAGATAGAATCGAAATCATCACCCTTTCGAGTCTATACATGAATATCTCGAATTTGTTCTACTTGTTCATCGTTTTTTCCAGGTTTTAGCTACTAAACAAGAACATAAAAGATAGAGAAATGGTTACTAACCTTCGTCCAAGCTATAACCTTCGACTATGGATGATTTCCAAGCAAAAACAGGTCCTAAACGGGGGCAAATCAGCTTCAAAAAGAGGGAATATGAGCAAACTCGAAATTGCTCTTTCAAAACCGAACCAAAAGACAGAAATAGGTCGATCTTACCTCAAATCGGGACCAAAACAAACATGCGATGACAGAATATTGTAGAGTTTGACGATCTCTATCCGTTGACGTATAAATCACGAGAATCCGACGGTTCGTTTAGGAGAAATTCTAGAGAGAAGGTGAGAGTTCTAGATTTTCCAAACCAAGGAAATGAGGAGGTGATGCTCTATTTATAGAAAATAGAGAAAAGTCAAATTTTCTACTGAATTTCCGGAATCGACCAACTTTTATTCTTAACAATCTGGTTTGCATTTCAGATGCAAATAATAGCAAAGGAGTTCTAGATTTGCTATAATTGTCTTTTAGTCACATTTTTATTCATTTTAGTCCGTTTCGTCATTTTTAGTCTTTAATTTGTCAAGTAGCTGAATTTTAATTATTACTTTATTTCGGCTAATTTTGGGGCAACTTATCATAATTAATTATAACTTAATATAATTAACTATTTAAGATTCATGTTTTCGGTTAATTACTACTATTTGGATAAAATTGCTTAATTATCCATAGTCTAATGCTGTAATTTATATTTAATAAATTACGGGCTGTTACAATCTTCCCCCGTTAAATTGATTCCGTCCTCGGAATCGACTAAAACAGGAATAACTTCGGATACTTCTGCCAAATCTCGCCTTCTCGTTCCCAAGTTTGCGCAGATCCCTTATGGTATTTCCATTGAACTAACACCATTTGAATTTCCTTGCTGCGCAATTACGAAACCTTCTGGTCGATTATACGCTCGGGCTCTTCTTCGTATCGCAACTTCTCGTCAATTTGCACTTCTTTCCAAAGAATCGCAGCTTCAGCGTCAACTAAACACCTTCGCAGATTACACACATGAAATACATCATGAATTCCAGACTTTTCGGCAGGCAACTTTAGTCTGTAGGCTTGCAATCCTATACGCTCGAGGATTTCAAAAGGACCCACAAATCGAGGGCTCAACTTCCCCCGTTTGCCGAACCTCACTATCCCTCTTCTTGGCGAGACCTTCAACAACATTTTATCACCCACCTCGAACACAATTGGCTTACGTCTTCGATCATGATATTTCTTTTGTCTATCCTGAGAGGTCTGAATCCGCTGCCGAATCAACTGTAGTTTCCCCATACGGCTTCTGATGTTCCGATTTGACTTGTGAACAAGTCATGCAATTTTCTACGTATCTACCTACGTCCTTCTTCATTCCAGGCCACAATATTTCGTCCTCAAGTCTTGATACAATTTAGTAGAACCAGGATGTACCTAAGATTTTGGCATATGAGCCTCCGACAGAATTTGATCACGAATTCCTCCTAATCTAGGGACCCATATTCTATTCATGAATCGTCTAAGACCACGATTATCAAGGGTCAGCTTGGTCACATAAGTAACCATACGTTCAGATTTCAAGCTCTCATCCCGAATGGCTTCGGTTTGAGCGGCAATAATCGACTCAGGCAAGGCAGACTCCAAAACAACAGAAGTCAAAGCATAACATCGGGTATAATGGTCTTGTCCGGTTTTGCGGCTTAGGGCATCTGCTACAATGTTTGCTATACCCGGATGGTAAAGGATCTCATATTTGGAGAATTTTGCGTAGAGTCGCTCTTTTCGTAGCAATTCTAGCAATTCTCGAAAGAGCTTCGCACGGTCAGATTCAGACTTAGAGTAAATCAAAATGTCATCAATAAAGACTATCACTGATTTGTCCAGCATTGGTCTACATACCCTATTCATGAGGTCCATAAATGCTGCCGGGGCATTTGTGAGACCGAACGGCATTACTAGGAATTCAAAATGGCCATATCGAGTACGAAATGCAGTCTTCGGTACGTCAGACTCAAATACTTTGAGTTGATGATATCCAGATCGGAGATCGATCTTTGAGAAGTAGCTAGCCCCTTGCAGTTGATCAAACAAGTCATCAATTCTAGGCAGAGGGTATCGGTTCTTAATAGTTACCTTATTTAACTCCCGATAATCGATACACATGCGAAAAGGTACCATCCTTCTTCTTAACGAAAATATAGACTCGAAGCTCACTCATACTTAGACTCGAACATATATAGACTCGACTAGCAGCATTAGATTCGAACTACAACTACATTCGAAGCATATCTCGAGTCTAGGGGGGGCAGATTCGAATTTAACCATTTTCGAGTCTAATCATAGCTTCTTCGAGTCTGTTCTACATGATCAACGATTTTCCAGGTTTTATCAACGAAATATGAACATAAATGATAGAGAAATGGTTACTAACCTTCGTCCAAGATATATCCTTCGACTATAGATGATTTCCAAGCAAAAACAAGTCCTAAATGAGAGTAAATCAGCTTCGAATGAAGGGAATATGAGCAACCTCGAATTTGCTCAACAAAAACCGAAATAAAAGTCAGAAAAAGGGTCGATTTTACCTTAAATCCGGACGAAATCAAACATGCAATGGTAGATTCGTGTAGAGCTCGACGATCTCTAACCGATGGCGTATAAATCACGAGAATCCGACGGTTCGTTTAGGAGAAATTCTAGAGAGAAGGTGAGGGTGTAGAGAGAGAAGGAGAGAGAGTTCAAACTTCCAAACTCAAGAAATGAGGAGGAGTGCTCTATTTATAGGAAAATAGGGAAAAATCAGATTTTCTACTGAATTTCCGGAATTGACCAACTTTTATTCCCATCAATCTGATTTGCATTTCAGATGCAAATAATAGCAAAGGAGTTCTAGATTTGCTATAATTGTCTTTTAGTCATATTTTTATTCATTTTAGTCCGTTTCGACATTTTTCAGTCTTTAATTTGTCATTTAGCTGAATTTTAATTATCAACTTTATTTCAGCTAATTTTGGGGCAACTTTTCATAATTAATTATAACTTAATATAATTAACTATTTAAGATTCATGTTTTCGGTTAATTACTAATATTTGGATAAAATTGCCTTATTATCCAAAGTCTGATGTTGTAATTTATATTTAATAAATTACGGGCTGTTACAATCTTCCCCCGTTAAATTGATTCCGTCCTCGGAATCGACTAAGACAGGAATAACTTCGGATACTTCTGCCTAATCTCGTCTTCTCGTTCCCAAGTATGCGCAGATCCCTTATGGTATTTCCATTGAACTAACACCATTGGAATTTCCTTGTTGCGCAATTTCGAAACCTTAAGGTCGATTATATGCTCAGCCTCCTCTTCGTATCGCAATTGCTCGTCAATTTGCACGTCTTCCCATTGAATCGCAGCTTCAGCATCAACTAAAACACTTTCGCAGATTACTCACGTGAAATACATCATGAATCCCAGTCATTTCGGCAGACAACTTTAATCTGTAGGCTTGCAATCCTACACGCTCGGGAATTTCAAAAGGACCAACAAATCGAGGACTTAACTTCCCCCGTTTGCCGAACCTTACTATCCCTTTTCTTAGCGAAACCTTCAGCAACACTTTATCTCCAACTTCAAACGCAATTGGCCTACGTCTTCTATCGTGATACTTCTTTTGTCTAACCTGAGAGGTCTGAATCCGCTGTCGAATCAACTGTAGTTGGTCATGGGCTTCTTGCAAAATCGCTGGTCCAGAGATCGGGCGTTCACCTGTTTCCCTCCAACAGGTTGGAGTTCGGCATCGACGTCCGCACAAAAGCTGATAGGGAGGTATACCAATAGTCGAGTGATAACTATTGTTATAAGCAAATTCCACAAACAGCAGGTGAGTATCCCAACTTCCACCGAGATCAATCACACAGACACATAACATATCTTCTAAGGTCAAAATCGTCCTCTCACTTTGCCCGTCAGTTTCAGGATGATAAGCGGTGCTCATCTTAAGTTCAGTTCCTAGTCCATTCTGAAAAGCCTTCCAAAAACGAGAAGTAAATCTGCTGTCACGGTCAGATACTATAGACAATGGCACACCATGTCTAGTCACGATTTCCTTTACGTACAATTCAGCTAACTTTTCGAGGCGTTCATCTTCACGTATGGGTAGGAAATGAGCTGACTTAGTAAGTCGATCCACTATTACCCATATAGAGTTATGATTCTGCTTAGTCCTGGGCAACTTCGTCACAAAGTCCATAGTTATGTGGTCCCACTTCCATTCCGGGATTGGCAATGGTTGTAGTTCCCCATACGGCTTCTGATGTTCAGATTTGACTTGTAAATAAGTCATGCAATTTTCTACATATCGCCCCACGTCCTTCTTCATTCCAGGCCACCAATATTCCGTCCTCAAGTCTTGATACATCTTAGTAGAACCAGGGTGTATTGAAAATTTCGACATATGAGCTTCCGACAGAATTTGATCCCGAATACCTCCTAGTCTGGGAACCCATATTCTATCCATGAACCGTCTAAGACCACGATTATCAAGGGTCAGCTGGGTCACATATGTAACCATACGTTCGGATTTCAAGTTCTCATCCCGAATGGCTTCGGTTTGAGCGGCAATAATCGACTCAGGCAAGGCAGACTCCAAAACAACAGAAGTCAAAGCATAACATCGGGTATAATGGTCTTGTCCGGTTTTGCGGCTTAGGGCATCTGCTACAATGTTTGCTATACCCGGATGGTAAAGGATCTCACATTTGGAGAAGTTTGCGTAGAGTCACTCTTTTCGTAGCAATTCTAGCAATTCTCGTAAGAGCATCGCATGGTCAGATTCAGACTTAGAGTAAATCAAAATGTCATCAATAAAGACTATCACTGATTTTGTCCAGCATTGGCCTACATACTCTATTCATAAGGTCCATAATTGCGGCCGGGGCATTGGTGAGACCGAACGGTATTGCTAGAAACTCAAAATGGCCGTAACGAGTACGAAATGAGACCTACATCTCGAGTCTTTCTATCGTCATAAACATATCGTTCACTTCCTTCGGGGGTTCTAATTCTAATTATCCTTTTGGCACAAAGGATTTCAGCATTGTTCGTCATGAGCCTGTCCATTCCTATAAAAATATCGAATTCTCTAATCCACATCGTTATCAGGTCAAAGTCTGAGGAGAGGTCATCAATCACTAGCTTACAGGAACGAAAGATTCTACTTATAGTCACAAAACTCGAGCTCGCAGTTTCTATATCTAACGGTACAGGTAGCATTATTGGGGCAAAATCAAACAGTTTAGCAAACTTTTCAGACACATATGACAGATTAGAGCAGGCATAGAGTTAACAAGAAATGTACCCATGACGACATCAGCAGTCTCTTTTGCCTCATCGGCTGTCATCTGGAAAGATCTTGGTTGATTCCTCGGAGCAGAAGAACCCTTGAATGATTGCCGGGGTGAAAATGCAGGCGGAGGAACAAATCGAGGTCGGGTACAGTCTCTAGCATGGTGCCCCAACGTAATGCAGTTTCGACAAGCCTCACTGCGCATGGGACATTCTGACCTATCATGACCATTCTGTCTGCAGCAGTAGCACTTAACGAACGCAGGATCGCACTTTCCTTCATGAATTTGCTTGCAGCGAGGACAAGCAGGCTTTGGCGCCGAGGTCACAGCATACGATTTAGCCTTTTTAAAGGCTGCTTATCTCCCTGCCTTAAACTTTCACTCTCCTTTTCCGATTTCTCAGATTTTTCTTTCTTGCTAGACTTGGCAATAAAAAGAGTCGCTCGCTCCGGATAGATTTCAAGTTCCCCTACCTTAGCAACTTCAACTACTTCCATATGACTTCTCGGTCTGCCAGAATTCACAAAAAGATCCCTTCGTCGTTCCTCAGAGGGCTCATGCTTAAGTTTCCTTTTTCGATCCTTCTTGGGCTTTGCTAACATCTCTTCCCTATACTTCAATTCTAACTCCCGTAACTTAAGTTCTCGCAACCTAAGTTCTTCTTCACGGCGCTTAAAGTCAATTTCACGCTGGATTTCTTCGTCAGTTTGCACAACCGCTTTACCCTTAGTCAGCAAGTCCTTAATTTCCTTAAATCGGTCCTCAACCGACATATCAGTCTGCAGTCGATTCCTATCCATCATAAGTTGTATTTGCCTACGATTATCCTCATTCAGCTTGTGAATGAGATCAAATAATTGAGCCTGCTGGGGAGGCACAAGCGTGGCAGTACTGCTTGAGTCATTAGCAGTATTTTCAGGGTCAGTGCCTAAGTCCTCTACATGAACAGATTCTTTGTGTTGATCAGCTGCAGCATCAGCAGCTTTACCAACAGTCGAGGTACCAGCAACATTTGGATTCTTATCAGCCATTGGCTGAAAATATAAAGGAAATAACTATTATTTCCTAATTCAAATAAGCACGATTCGAGTCATAATACCTACGTCAGATAATCACATCTAATTTCATAGATATGAAGGCAGTCAGTCAGGCTGGCACAAGGTCAAGTCAGTATCAAGCAGTCAATCCCTCCCCCATCCTATCAGTCATCATTTGCCTATCTTAGGTCAAATTGTGTGGGTAGTCCTTTACTAATTAAGTTACCCTAGGCCTCGGTGACTTGTTCGGGAATTCAGAGTCACATAGTCCATACCATACCAGTAGTTTAAGTATCGGGTGGCCAATCCGATGATTAAACTGCTGCTCTGATACCAACTTTGTAACATCCAAGTTACCACAAACAGTACACGTCATAATATTTCATTTCATTCAATAATAAATATTACTAATTGTTTGATACCACAGGTCCATCTGCCTGATTACTTAATTACAACAATATATTAAAGATAAAATGGTGGTCTAAACTAGCTTCTAAATCTTCAATCAGAGTGCGGAAGACTGAACAAGCTACCCGAGACCGCATCATCTTTTCAAAATAGGCGTCAACAAAAGTCCCAAAAGTCTGCTATTCATCAAAGTCCAGGTTCACTTAGCCTGGGACGAACTACCTGCTATGGTCTTGCCTTTATCAGCTTTTCCTGTAAAAGAGTTGTCATGACAGAGTAAGCTAACATTGCTTAGTGAGTTAACAGAGTTCCATTAGTTACCACACATATATAACATACTATCAGCTCCTGCCGGCAAGTCACTACGTCCTAAGACAGCAAAAAGGTTGGGAGACAACCCAGTTTGTGTTCCCCTATGTAAGGCCGAAGCCCTACGGGAAGTGTATGGAAACAGGTCATATAGGAAAGGAATCTGCAGAATTCCCTCCTGTGAATGGAGATCTCACATTCGGTCCTATCGGATAATGCAGTATGCAGCGGCAAATATATAAACAGTCAAGTAAGCAGTAAGCATGATAAGTATTTACATAAAATGTAAAAGTGAACATGCAATCAAGGTAATTCAAGTGTCTAGCTTCAGTAATGTCAAAAATACGTTTCTATGATACAATAAAGTATTAAAGAAATATGCAGCAACAAACGGAAGTTTCCATACAGTCGATGACATTCACCAATAAGTATCGAAACATATGCAAGTAATTAATGAAATCTGTCACTCACAGTAGTCCGTAGTCAGATAATGCTTAATGAATTAAGCTGTTCAGTTTACTCTGTCAAATCGGCGGGTTCCTGCATTTCAGTTTCAAGTCTGGCATATTAATGTCAAGTCTGTGATATAATCTATATAACCCTAGTTATATATTCAGGTTATTGTCAATTCTGGCTGTCGAGTCTGAGGTAGTTCCTATCGTCCCAAGGTGAGTCTATTCTTATCAGATTAATACGATCCATCTAATTACAGATGTATATATGGCCTTGAAACAAAGCCAAACGTATTACTTAGCAAGGTGAAACAGGACATACATATTCTAAGGGTTCGTACAGAGTCTGTTAATTTATTTGTGCATAAAATGGTTATGCATCTTGAACTTATGACTTTTTATCATAATCAAAAGATACTTTTAATTACAATAGGTTGTTTAATAACTTAATCTGATTTAGGAATTAATCTTAGGCTTAAAACAAAACCAAATACGAATATAGAGGGACAGATTCGAACCAGATCCATTCGAATCTAATTGCTTAGATTCGAAATTCTCACAAACTCGAGACAAGGAAGCAGATTCGAAGCATACATAGATTCGAAATAGGGACATAAACTCGAAACACCTATATAGACTCGAAGCTCACTCATACTTAGACTCGAACATATATAGACTCGACTAGCAGCATTAGATTCGGACTACAACTACATTCGAAGCATATCTCGAGTCTAGGGGGGGCAGATTCGAATTTAACCATTTTCGAGTCTAATCATAGCTTCTTCGAGTCTGTTCTACATGATCAACGATTTTCCAGGTTTTATCAACTAAATATGAACATAAATGATAGAGAAATGGTTACTAACCTTCGTCCAAGATATATCCTTCGACTATAGATGATTTCCAAGCAAAAACAAGTCCTAAACGAGAGTAAATCAGCTTCGAATGAAGGGAATATGAGCAAACTCGAATTTGCTCAACAAAAACCGAAATAAAAGTCAGAAAATGGGTCGATTTTACCTTAAATCCGGACGAAATCAAACATGCAATGGTAGATTCGTGTAGAGCTCGACGATCTCTAACCGATGGCGTATAAATCACGAGAATCCGACGGTTCGTTTAGGAGAAATTCTAGAGAGAAGGTGAGGTTGTAGAGACAGAGAGAGAGAGAGTTTCAAGTCTTCCAAACTTAAGAAATGAGGAGGGATGCCCTATTTATAGGAAAATAGGGAAAATCAGATTTTCTACTGAATTTTCCGGAATTGACCAACTTTTATTCCCAACAATCCGATTTGCATTTCAAATGAAATTAATAGCAAAGAATTTCTAGATGTGTTATAATTGTCTTTTAATCATATTTTTATTCATTTTAGTCCGTTTCGTCATTTTCAGTCTTTAATTTGTCATTTAGCTGAATTTTAATTATCAACTCTATTTCAGCTAATTTTGGGGCAACTTTACATAATTAATTATAAATTAATTTAATTAACTATTTAAGATTCATGTTTTCGGTTAATTACTAATACTTGGATAACATTGCTTTATTATCCAAAGTCTGCTGCTGTAATTTATATTTAATAAATTACGGGCTGTTACATCTATCATACGTTCCTAACATACAATTAAGTAATCAAGGCAGCAACAGATGTTTCCATACAAGTCAGTAATGTAACATCCAATTTTCCACAAACAGTACACGTCATAATGTTTCATTTCATTAAGTAATAAATATTACTAATTGTTTAATACCACAGGCCCATCAGCAAAATACTTAATTACAACAATAAATTAAAGATCAAATGGTGGTCTAACTAGCTTCTAAATCTTCAATCAGAGTGCGGAAGACTGAACAAGCTACCCGAGACCGCATCATCTTTACAAAATAGGCATCATCAAAAGTCCAAAGGTCTGCTATTCATCAAAATCCAGATTCACTTAGCCTGGGACGAACTACCAGCTATGATCTTGCCTTTATCAGCTTTTCCTGAAAAAGAATTGTCATGACAGAGTAAGCTAACAAAGCTTAGTGAGTAAACAGAGTTCCATTAGATACCACACACATGCCATACTATCAGCTCCTGCCGGCAAGTCACTACGTCCTGAGACAGCAAAAGGTTGGGAGACAACCCAGTTTGTTTTCCCCTATGTAAAGCCGAAGCCCTACGGGAAGTGTATGGAAACAAGTCATATAGGAAAGGAATCTGCAGAATTCCCTCCTGTGAATGGAGATCTCGCATTCGGTCCTATCGGATGATGCAGTATGCAACGGCAAGTATATAAACAGTCAAGTAAGCAGTAAGCATGATACGTATTTACATGAAATGTAAAAGTGAACATGCAATCATGGCAATTCAAGTGTCTAGCTTCAGTAATGTCAAAAGTACGCTTCTATGATACAATAAAGTATAAAAGAAAACATGCAGCAACAAACGGAAGTTTCCATACAGTCGATGACATTCACCAATAAGTATCGAAACATATGTATGTAATTAATGAAATCTGTCACTCACAGTGGTCCGTAGTCAGATAGTGCTTAACGAATTAAGCTGTTCAGTTTACTCTGTCAAATCGGCGGGTTCCTGCATTTCAGTTTCAAGTCTGGCATATTAATGTCAAGTCTGAGTCATAATCTATATAACCCTAGTTATATATTCCGGTCATTGTCAATTCTGGTCATCAGTCTGAGGTAGTTCCTATCGTCCCAAGGTGAGTCTATTCTTATCAGATTAATACGATCCATCTAATTACAGATGTATGGCCTTGAAACAAGGCCAATCGTATTTCTTAGCAAGTTAAACAGGTCATACACATTCCAAGGGTTCGTACAGAGTCTGTTAATTCATTTGTGCATAAAATAGATATGCAACATGAACTTGTGAGTTTTATCATAATCATATTACACTTTTAATTACAATAGGTTGATTAATCACTTAATCTGATTTTAGGAATTTAACTTTAGCTAGAAACAAACACAGATTCGAATTTAGGATGCTAGAATCGAACCACAACCAATTCGAATCTATAGATTCGAGACACAACACACAAGGAGAATAGATTCGAATAGGGAGTAGATTCGAAGCAATACCATTCGAATCTAGATGGTTAGACTCGAAATTCACATCACCTTGAAACCATACACATAGACTCGAAGCATGCTCTTAGAATTGAAGCATATAGATTCGAAATAGGGACTTAGACTAGAACACATACATAGATTCGAACCTACACAAAGATTTGAAGCTTACTAGACTCGAACCTACTTAGATTCGAAGGCATAGACTCGAACCTACTTAGATTCGAGACACACACAATTCGAGTCTAGGCATGAATCTCTCGAATCTGATCATCTTGTTCATCGGTTTTCCAGGCTTTAACTACGAAACTTGAACAAAAATGAGGGAAAAAATAGTCACTAACCTTCGTCCAAGCTATAGCCTTCGTTTATGGATGATTTCCGAGCAAGAACAGGTCCTAAACGGGGGCAAATCAGCTTCAAATGAAGGAAAAATGAGCAAACTCGAAAATGCTCATTCAAAACCGAACCAAAAGTCAGAAAAATGGCCGATCTTACCTCAAATCCGGATGAAATCAAACAAGAAATGGTAGATTCGTGAAGAACTCGACGATCTCTATCCGATGGCGTAAGAGTCACGAGAATCCGACGGTTCGATTAGCAGAAAAGCTAGAGAGAAGGAGTAAACTTAGAGAAAAGGAGGGGAGAGTTCTTAGATTTCCAAACCTAAGAAATGAGGAGGGGAGGTCCTATTTATAGGGAAAATAGGGAAAAATCAGATTTTCTACTGAATTTTCTAGAATTGACCAACTTAATTTCCCAACAATCCGATTTGCATATTTGTCTTTTAGTCACATTTTTATTCATTTTAGCCCGTTTCGTCACTTTCAGACTTTAATTTGTCATTTAGCTGGATATTTATTATTAATTTTATTTCAGCTAATTTTGGGCAACTTTTCATAATTAATTATAACTTAATATAATTAACTATTTAAGATTCATATTTTCAGTTAATTACTAATATTTGGATAAAATTGCTTTATTATCAAAAGTCTGATGCTGTAATTTATATTTAATAAATTACGGGCTGTTACAATCTTCCCCCGTTAAATTGATTCCGTCCTCGGAATCGACTAAGACAGAAATAACTTCGGATACTTCTGCCTAATCTCGTCTTCTCGTTCCCAAGTTTGCGCAGATCCTTTATGGTATTTCCATTGGACTAACACCATTGGAATTTCCTTGCTGCGCAATTTCGAAACCTTAAGATCGATTATACGCTCGGGCTCTTCTTCGTATCGTAACTGCTTATCTATTTGCACGTCTTTCCAAGGAATCACGGCTTCAGCGTCAGCCAAACACTTTCGAAGATTACTCACATGGAATACATCATGAATCCCAATCATTTCGGCAGGCAGCTTTAGTCTGTAGGCTTGCAATCCTATACGCTCAAGAATTTCAAAAGGACCCACAAATCGAGGGCTCAACTTCCCCCGTTTGCCGAACCTTACTATTCCTTTTCTTGGCGAAACCTTCAGCAACACTTTATCTCCAACTTCAAACGCAATCGGCTTACGTCTTCTATCATGATACTTCTTTTGTCTGTCTTGAGAAGTCTGTATCCGCTGCCGAATCAATTGTAGCTGATCATGGGCTTCTTGCAGAATCGCTGGTCCAGAGATCGGCCGTTCACCTGTTTCCCTCCAACAGGTTGGGGTTCTGCATCGACGTCCGTACAAAAGCTGATATGGAGGCATACCAATAGTCGAGTGATAGCTATTGTTATAAGCAAACTCCACAAACGGCAGGTGAGTATCCCAACTTCCACCGAGATCAATCACACAAGCACGTAACATATCTTCTAAGGTCAAAATTGTCCTCTCACTTTGCCCGTCAGTTTCAGGATGATAGGCGGTGCTCATCTTAAGTTCAGTTCCTAGTCCATTCTGAAAAGTCTCCAAAAACGAGAAGTAAATCTGCTGTCACGGTCCGATACAATTGACAATGGTACACCATGTCTAGTCATGATTTCCTTTACGTACAACTCAGCTAACTTTTCGAGGCGTTCAACTTCACGTATGGGTAGGAAATGGGCTGACTTAGTAAGTCGATCCACTATTACCCATATAGAGTCAGCTGGGTCACATAATGATGAGAACCTGTCCAATGACCGAGATGACGAAGATCCGTTAAGGTGGAAGATCGGACCTATCACAAGATCAAAATCCAAGATGTTCCAGGATGCTCTCAATGGAATGATTAAATATTGTCGGAATCAAGCTCCCGTTTGTTCGCAAAACAACCAAGCACGCTTCCTAATGTTGATCCAAGTTGAAGACTAATATTAGTCCAAGTTTTGGAGCCCAAGTTCTCACTTTAATCCACAAAAGCCCAAAAATAAATAAAATTCGGCCAAGCCCACCCATGTGCATTGTTTTGGCCATAACTTCCTCATTTTAAGCCCAATTTGAGTGAAATAAAAGCCCACTTCAACCTTAGCCTTTTTCCTATATTTTCAAGAATAAAAAGGGCCCAAAATATGTCCTTAGCCACGTCCATGAATCTGCCCATAAAGGTGTCCATGTTAAAGAACTTGTCAAAGATTAAATTCAAGGCATTTTGAAGGTTTTCTCAACATTATGGTCATTTACTTGGAGGAGATAAAGAGATAGAAGTTACTTGCATGATTAATACCTACTAGAAGCTTCAAGTGGTGAAATGTCAATGATGCCCTTTTGATAAGTAGTCTTGCTTATTTGATAGCTTATCGTTATAGCTTGTGCAGCTTATCTAGATAAGTAGTTGGTCTTATATTTTCTCCTATAAATAGGCACTCAATGTAACCATTTCAATCATCCTTCATTTTTGAGTAAAATTGTGAGTTTTTAACTCTTATTGTTCCTTACGAACTTTTAGAACTTATCGAGTGTTTTAGCTTGTGGCGTTCGAAACTTATCAATCAACTTGGTGGGGTTGATTGTGGCGTTCTCTATACCAAAGTTCTTGCCTCGTATATAGGCAACGGATCGCGGTTCCACTTATACCAAGGTTCTTGTCTCGTTTATAGACAACGGGTCGCGGTCCTATCCAATTTACTTGAAACAACCATTAGAACGATCGGGCAGTCGTGATCTATCACACATTCATCGGGTGTGATCACATCATTTGGTATCAGAGCCAAGTTCTATTGGTTTGTTTTCTACTTTATATTTCCTTCGTATCATCTTTTACTTTCTTTCTCTTCATCATTTCATTTTTAATTTATTCTCTTCATCCTTGCATTGTGGTTCATGTTTGTAGTGGATCTTGTCAAAAATTGACTTGGTTGCTACTAATTGATTTTTTCGGGGATCATACGAGTTCTTTAGTTTTTTTTTTGTTTATTCTTACTTTGCATCATTTGTTCCTAAAAACAAAAAGAAGCAAAAAAAAACAAAAGGAAGAAAAGTAAAGAAAAAAAAAAGGAAGAAAAAGAAATCGCAAAAAAAGTAAAAAAAAAAATATATATAAAAAAAGGGTTAAAAAAACGCAAAAGAAAAGACAAAAAAAAAGGAACGCAAGTAAATTATTATTCTTGTTAGTTTTCTTTATTTTCATTTCCTTTTCTATTTACCTTTACGTACTACTAGCATTGTTCATCTTGTTATATTTGGTTTTGTCAAATCTCTTCTTAAAGTTGTTTGGTATGTTTTGAATTCCTCAAGGCCACAAGCGCACTTGATTTTGATTGCTTTTAGTTTGTTTTGAACTTTAAGAGTTAAAAAGAGTGGTAAAAGGCGGTGTGGTAAGATCATTAGAGGTTAAAAGCCAAACACAACATACACGAGAATCGAGTGAACATAATTTTGAGTGAAACACGTAAGGGAGTGCGGGGAGGAAATAATATTTTTATTGTTATTACTTTTTGTCTTCTATTTTGTAGCAAAAAAAAAATGACGGATGAGCAACCTCCTCCTAATCTTCAAGTTCAAGCCATGATGGAGGAAATGCGACGATTGATGAGAACGGAATTCAACCAAATTCATGAAAAGAATGGACCGATTGGAGACTGAAAGACCACAACTTATCCGCACGCCATCACAAGTTTCTTATGAAAATCATGACGACGATGGAGGAAGTGACGGATGGGAATCTGAAAGAAGAGCTCCTCGACGCCCCGAAGAGACAACAATTTGAATTCTATCAAGATGAAAATTCCATCGTTTCAAGGAAAGTCAGATCCGGAAGCCTACATCGATTGGGAGACTAAAATGGAGTTCATCTTTGATTGCCATGACTACTCCAATCGTAAAAAGGTAAAACTCGCCGTTGTTGAATTTTATGATTATGCACTAACATGGTGGGATCAACTTGTGATTAGTAGGCGAAGAAACGAAGAAAGACCCATTGATACATGGGAAGAAATGAAAAGGGTCATGAGACGACGTTTTGTACCAAGTCACTATTATCGTGACCTTCACAATAAGCTCCAAGGGTTGAAGCAAGGGAGTAAGTCTGTTGATGATTATTTCAAGGAAATGGAGGTTACCATGATCCGAGCCAACATTCTAGAGGATCGAGAAGCTACCATGGCCAGGTTGTTAAATGGCCTCAATTATGAAATTCGTGATCGTGTTGAGATGCACCATTATGTGGAGATTGAAGACACGGTCCACATGGCGGTTAAAATTGAAAAGCAACTCAAGAGAGGGGGTGGATCAAGAACGAATACCTGGAAGGCGGGTAGCTCCAAAAGGCCTGAAAGTTCATCATCTTTTAATCCCAAATCTGGTCCAAAACCAACAAGCCCTTCCAAGGAGAAAGGTAAATCTGATGCTCCTAAAACTCGTGACATAAAATGTTTTAAGTGTCTTGGCAGGGGTCACATTGCAAGTCAATGTCCAAATAAGCTTGTAATGGTGCTTAGAGAAAATGGAGAAATTGAAACAGATAATGTGGCTAGTGTTTCCATGGTTGAAAAGCTAGGATTGCCGACGATGAAGCATCAAAAGCCATATAAACTCCAATGGCTTAATGATAGTGGTGAGGTGTGTGTGACGAAACAAGTGTTGGTGTCATTTCGCATTGGTAAGTATGAAGACGAGGTGTTGTGTGATGTGGTACCTATGCAAGCAAGTCATTTGCTACTTGGTAGACCATGGCAATACGATCGGCATGTGAAACATGATGGCTTCACCAACAAGTACACTCTTGTTCATAAAACCAAAGCCATAACTCTTGTGCCGATGTCACCGAGTCAAGTTTATGAAGATCAAGTCCGACTTCAAAGGGATGTGAAAAACAAAGAAGGTGAGCCTAATGAAAATAATGAACACAAAAAAGGTTCAAATGTAAAACAAAAAGATAAGAAAATATTTGTGGGTGAAAAGGAAAGTCAATATTGTGCATTTGCAAGAAGGAGTGAAATAAAGGAAGCCTTGAATTCGGAGATGTCTTTTGTGCTTCTTTTGATCAAAGAAGCTTATTTAATCACAAATGATTTGGCCGGTATTCTCCCGAGCAAAATTAAATCTCTTTTGCAGGAATTTGAAGACTTGTTTCCCGAGGAAATTCCCAAAGGATTGCCACCAATTCGCGGGATCGAACACCAAATTGACTTTGTTCCAGGATCTTCCATTCCAAACAAGCCGGCGTATAGAACAAATCCGGAAGAAACCAAAGAGTTGCAAAGGCAAGTTAAGGAATTACTTGAGAAAGGATGGATTCGAGAAAGCATGAGTCCGTGTGCGGTTACCGTATTGCTGGTACCTAAGAAGGATGGATCATGGAGGATGTGTGTAGATTGTCGTGCCATCAACAATATCACGGTAAAGTATCGCCATCCAATCCCTCGATTAGATGATATGCTTGATGAATTGTATGGCTCAAAGTTGTTTTCAAAGATTGATCTACAGAGCGGGTATCATCAAATTCACATGAATGATGGTGACGAATGGAAAACAGCTTTCAAATCAAAGCATGGTTTATATGAATGGTTAGTTATGCCTTTTGGGTTAACTAATGCTCCAAGTACGTTCATGAGATTAATGAACCATGTTTTGCGTGATTTTATTGGGAAATTTGTGGTCGTTTACTTTGATGATATTTTGATTTATTCTAAGAATTTGAATGATCATCTTGAGCATCTAACGTGTGTTTTGAGTGTGCTTAGGAAGGAACAGCTTTATGCGAACTGGAAGAAGTGCACTTTTTGTACCGACCACATTGTATTTCTTGGATATGTGTTTAGTTCTCATGGAATATCTGTTGATGAAGAAAAGGTAAAGGCTATTCAAGATTGGCCAACTCCAAAGTGCGTAAGTGATGTGAGGAGTTTTCATGGTCTTGCAAGTTTTTATCGCCGATTTGTGAAAAACTTTAGCACCTTGGCTTCACCACTCACCGAAGTGATTAAAAAGAATGTTGGTTTTAAATGGGGCAAAGAGCAAGAGCAAGCTTTTGAAAAACTGAAGTTTCATTTAACTCATGCTCCTTTGCTTTCTTTGCCAAATTTTGATAAAACTTTTGAGATTGAGTGTGATGCATCGGGTGTTGGAATTGGTGCGGTTTTAATGCAAGAAAGAAAACCATTGGCATATTTTAGTGAAAAGTTAAGTGGTGCAACTTTAAACTATCCCACATATGACAAAGAGATGTATGCCTTGGTTCGAGCACTAAAAACTTGGCAACACTATTTGTGGACCAAGGAGTTTGTCATTCATTCTGATCATGAGTCCTTGAAGTTTCTAAAAGGACAACAAAAGCTCAACAAGAGACATGCTAGGTGGATGGAGTTTCTTGAGACATTTCCATGTGTCATCCGATTCAAGAAAGGTAAGGAAAATATTGTGGCTGATGCACTTTCACGAAGGTACTCTTTACTCTCTTCTCTTGACTCTAAAATTCTAGGTTTTGAACAAATCAAAGAGTTGTATCGTGAAGATGTGGATTTTGGTATGATTTTTCAAAGTTGTGAAAAGGGCTCTTTTGAAAAGTTTTTCATACATGATGGATTTTTGTTCAAAGAATCAAAGCTTTGCATTCCAAACACTTCTTTACGTGAACTTTTGGTTTGGGAGGCACATAGTGGAGGTCTTATGGGTCATTTTGGTGTGGCAAAAACATTGAATATTTTGCAGGAACATTTCTTTGGCCAAAAATGAAAGTTTATGTTGGAAAAGTTTGTGAAAAGTGCATTGTTTGTAAACAAGCCAAATCAAAGGTTCAACCTCATGGTTTATACACTCCTCTGCCTATACCAAGTGAACCATGGGTTGATCTTTCTATGGATTTTGTGTTGGGATTGCCAAGAACTAAAAATGGCAAAGATTCGATATTTGTGGTTGTTGATCGGTTTTCGAAAATGGCGCATTTCATTCCATGCAATCGAACCAATGATGCCTCACATATTTCAGATTTGTTTTTCAAAGAAGTGGTTAGATTGCATGGCATGCCAAGAACTATCGTCTCGGATCGGGACACAAAGGTTTTAAGTTACTTTTGGAAAACGTTGTGGGGAAAATTGGGAACAAAGCTTTTGTTTTCTACAACTTGTCATCCCCAAACGGATGGACAAACTGAAGTTGTGAATCGTACACTTGGTACTTTATTAAGATCAAGAGTGGGGAGAAATGTGAAACCTTGGGAGCAATGCTTACCCCATGTTGAGTTTGCATATAATCGAAATGTGCATTCTGCTACTAAGTTTTCACCTTTCGAGATTGTGTATGGATTTAAGCCATTAACTCCTATGGATTTAACTCCTTTACCTGTGAATGAGTATTTGAATTTAGATGGTAGGAAGAAGGCGGAATTTGTCAAGCAAATCCATGAGCAGGCAAAACACAACATTGAAGAGCGCACCAAGAAGTATGAACAACAAGCAAACAAGGGAAAAAGAAAGATTATTTTTGTACCAGGAGATTGGGTGTGGCTTCATTTGCGGAAGGAACGGTTTCCAACAAAACGGAAGTCAAAGTTAATGCCAAGAGGAGATGGACCATTTCAAGTGTTGCAGAAAATCAATGACAATGCTTACAAACATGATCTTCCAGATGAGTATAATGTTCATGATGTTTTTAATGTAACTGACTTGACTCTGTTTGATGCAGGTGAAGATTTGAGGACAAATCACTTTCAAGAGGAGGGGAATGATGAGAACCTGTCCAGGGACCGAAATGACGAAGATCCGTTAAGGTGGAAGATCGGACCTATCACAAGATCAAAATCCAAGATGTTCCAGGATGCTCTCAATGGAATGATTAAATATTGTCGGAATCAAGCTCCCGTTTGTTCGCAAAACAACCAAGCACGCTTCCTAATGTTGATCCAAGTTGAAGACTAATATTAGTCCAAGTTTTGGAGCCCAAGTTCTCACTTTAATCCACAAAAGCCCCAAAATAAATAAAATTCGGCCAAGCCCACCCATGTGCATTGTTTTGGCCATAACTTCCTCATTTTAAGCCCAATTTGAGTGAAATAAAAGCCCACTTCAACCTTAGCCTTTTTCCTATATTTTCAAGAATAAAAAGGGCCCAAAATATGTCCTTAGCCACATCCATGAAACTGCCCATAAAGGTGTCCATGTTAAAGAACTTGTCAAAGATTAAATTCAAGGCATTTTGAAGGTTTTCTCAACATTATGGTCATTTACTTGGAGGAGATAAAGAGATAGAAGTTACTTGCATGATTAATACCTACTAGAAGCTTCAAGTGGTGAAATGTCAATGATGCCCTTTTGATAAGTAGTCTTGCTTATTTGATAGCTTATCGTTATAGCTTGTGCAGCTTATCTAGATAAGTAGTTGGTCTTATATTTTCTCCTATAAATAGGCACTCAATGTAACCATTTCAATCATCCTTCACTTTTGAGTAAAATTGTGAGTTTTTAACTCTTATTGTTCCTTACGAACTTTTAGAACTTATCGAGTGTTTTAGCTTGTGGCGTTCGAAACTTATCAATCAACTTGGTGGGGTTGATTGTGGCGTTCTCTATACCAAAGTTCTTGCCTCGTATATAGGCAACGGGTCGCGGTTCCACTTATACCAAAGTTCTTGTCTTGTTTATAGACAATGGGTCGCGGTCCTATCCAAGTTACTTGAAACAACCATTAGAACGATCGGGCAATCGTGATCTATCACACATTCCTCGGGTGAGATCACATCATTTGGTATCAAAGCCAGGTTCTATTGGTTTGTTTTCTACTTTATATTTCATTCGTATCATCTTTTACTTTCTTTCTATTCGTCCTTTCATTTTAATTTCTTCTCTTC